>CM067520.1:26079335-26096835 GCA_034509495.1 Acestrorhynchus altus | reverse complement strand
GAGTACCCTGGTACACTATATGGACTAAAGTATTGGGACACCTGCTCATTTCCGTCTGGAATCAAGGGTATTAGAAAGATAATATCCTGCTTTTGTTGGAGTAACTGTCCAGGAAAGGCTTTCTGTCAGAACATTGCTGTGAGGATTTGATTGCATGCATATTGCGTACAGTCAATGTTCACTTATCTGCTCCAGAGGGTCCTATTCTATTGGCAGTTTGTACATTTGCACACCAGTGTCAGCAATGGTTGCGACTCAAAGTAGACATTGCGGAGACATTCCTGGTCCAATGATGCGTCCCCTGTGAAAGTCTATCAGCTGGGTTAAGTGTCTTCGGCTGCGTCATGTCTAACAGATTTGTCACCAAGAGGTAGACTACCCAAAAGTAGCCCCCGAGAGCCTTTTATAGGGTATTGGGGGACACTCTTTATGCCCTCTGCTGTGTCCAGTCAGACCACAGCTGTACTTGTTTACGTATCCGCCTGAGACACAACTGCATGCCGAGTTTTGCAGCAATTCTATCTGGCGATGTTGATGATAAGCTCCAAAATCAATGCAGTTGAATCACCAGCTTCAGATCGATGGAGCAGCTGCATCAGTTCAGTTCATCCCCCAGCAGCAAGCGTATCACCCTCACCTGAAATATCTGCGTAACAGGGACACAGTAACCCAGGTGAAGGAAGACGGGTTCTTTTGTCTGTTTGATGTCGATTCCTCAAATGAGGCAACCTCCGGGCAACGTGCCAAAGCAGGATCCTATTTTTAGTTTTAGTTAGTCAATTTATTCACGTTGGAAGGAAGTAGCTTCTGTTCTCAGATGATGGAGCGTCCCTCACACCCTCACACTCTTCACACCGAACAGAGGGAAGGCCTGATTTGCGTGGCTCAGAGGAGACTGAACCAATGCTTTATGTATAAAGGAGCTCTAGAACGTGTTTTCTTTGGCACAGTTGGAAGATGAGAGTGCAGTTGGTGAACCTCAAGCACCCTTTTCTCCTTCTTCAAAAGAAAATGTGTTTAAACAAGACAGAGTTGTAACATAAACCACTTCCAAAAGTCCAACATTGATATCTAATAAGGGTCCAGGTCCCCTAAGCAAAGAGGCCCAGACTTCACGCTCCTCACCCACATCTTATGATCTCTTCAGCATGTCCTGGGTCTTCTCCAGGATCTTCTCACTATCAGAAATGCCCAGAACACCTCTGGGGAGGTTTCAAGGAGGCATCTAATCCACCTCAGCTGGCCCTTTTGGAGGATCAGCGGTTTGTAGATGATTGAACGTGTCACCCTATCTCTCGGGGAGAGTCCAGACATTGTAGTGGCACTGTCTGTTTGATGGATTGTATTAATAATTTTTGTGTTAGTGACTTTTATTTTGACATGGTCAGTGTGTGATGTAGTAGTTGAGTGGAGCGATTGCATTTCCATTCATTCCATTCCATTCACTTTCATTTTGACATGACAGTGACTTTTATTTTGGCACTCTTTATTTGGTTGCATTAGTGGCTGAATTTCACACAATCTGTAAGTTTGTCTGAGTGACTTTTATTTTGGCATCAGTTCATTCATTTTTATTATTTTATTTTGACTGTTTATTTGTTTGTCTGAGTGACTTTTATTTTGGCATCAGTTCATTAATTTTTATTATTTTATTTTGACTGTTTATTTGTTTGTCTGAGTGACTTTTATTTTGGCATCAGTTCATTAATTTTTATTCTTTTATTTTGACTGTTTATTTGTTTGTCTGAGTGACTTTTATTTTGGCATCAGTTCATTCATTTTTATTCTTTTATTTTTGACTGTTTATTTGTTTGTCTGAGTGACTTTTATTTTGGCATCAGTTCATTCATTTTTATTATTTTATTTTGACTGTTTTAGTGACTTTTATTTTGACACGGTCTGTCTGTGATGTAGCAGCTGGGTGGGGCGAGAGTTCATATATATATATTTCATTCATTACGTTCCGCAGTAAACGTGTCCGTCGTTCCGGAAGGTTCCCTCCTTCCCGTGGGCCACGTACGCGCTGAACCGTGGCGGGGACCGGCTGCAACAAGACCACCCACCGTGCTGAAATGGAATTGGGTGAACACCGCTGTGTACGTGGTGGCTGAGCTGCAGCTGACCCGCTGTGTCCAGCAACATCAGACTGATAGAGCTGATAGCACTTAGAGAGGGGCAGGAACCGGTCAGCTCCTACATGAACATAGACCTTCTGTTCATCAACACGCTGTCCTCGCTTCGCCGCCAAGAGCCGAATGACATTGCGGGTTTTTAAACTCGCACACGTCCTGAACGGAAGCCTGACTTTCCCGTGTCCTTCATCAGCGCCATTAAACTAATGCCACGTTCGCGAAACGAGCCCCACTTCCGATATTTGACTCGGATCGGATTTGGACACCTTAACGGCTCACCTTCCTGAATGTAAGTCGTAACTGTCCGTAATGTAAACCAATCTTTCCCAAAGCATTTACACGTTTACGTTGAAAAGACGTTAGAGAAATGTGGACGTACGATCCGATCGAAGCGTGAACAGAGCGGAATCTTTCAGCTCCGTATTTCTCTGTAATACGAACCTTTAATTCCGAACTTTCTACGACATAATCTGAACTAGTCTGTGGACGGCCGTCGCTCCGGAAACCAGTCCTCTACAAACTATACCTCGATGTGGTTCTGTTGGAGGAACTGTCTCTAATGTCCAGGGAAGACATACTACTGGATTCTGGAACATTGCTGTGAGGATTTGGTTGCATTCAGCCACAGTCCCCAAATTCCCATCGCATTATAAAAGTACTGATTGTAGCTCCATCGTGTCCGAGAGCACAATTCCACTGCTTCACTGCAAAGTACAGAGTGTGTGTGTGTGTGTGTGTGTGTGTGTGTGTGTGTGTGTGTGTATTTATGTTTTGAAATGTTACTGTTGGGTAGATCCGCCGCATTCCATCATTTTCCTTTTTCTGTCATTATCCACACACACACACACACACACGCACACACGCACGCACACACACACACACACACACACACACACACACACACACACACACACACACACACACACACACACACACACACACAGATTGTTACTGTTGTAAACATAGAGAGGAAGAATGAAGATCAGTGAGGGAGGCAGAATAACAAAGACAGATAAATGACCAGCGTTGCTGTGGTGTGTGTGTGTGTGTGTGTGTGTGTGTGTGTGTGTGTGTGTGTGTGTGTGTGTGTGTGTGGAGGGGGGGTGTCTTTAGGCTGAGATTGAGTCAGATTGGGCTGTGCCTCACACTAACACAAAATCAAACACAGAACAATCCACAAACCACCATGTACACTGACACACACACACACACACACACACACACACACACACACACACACACACACACACACACACACACACACCATCTGTTAGAAGGCATGCTCCTATTCTGTGTGATTGATATGCAAATATCTAGACATGCATTGATTGAATGCAGACGAAGGTGAGAGACAGAGACAGAAGAGGAAGACGAATGAAACAAAGGCTGAATGAAGGACAGAAAGACAGACAGAAAGACAAATAGACAGAGAGATAAATAGGCAGATATAAAGAAAAACAGACTGAAAGAAAGACAGACACAAGAAGAAAGGGAGGAGAGTGATGGAGAGGAACGGAGGAGAGTGATGATGGGAAAGGAAGAGTGATGGAGGGGAAGGGAGGAGAGTGATGGAGGGGAAGGGAGGAGAGTGATGGAGGGGAAAGGAGGAGAGTGATGGAGGGGAAGGGAGGAGAGTGATGGAGGGTAAGGGAGCTGATTGGTCATTAGATGAGAAAGTAAGTGAAGTGTAACCAGATCTGATTGGAGAGACATATATCAAACATGAGCAGCAGTGTATTACCCTTAGATCACACACACACACACACACACACACACACACACACACACACACACACACACACACACACACACACGGATGACCCTTCATCTGTCTCGCTCTGTAGTTCCCATTTCTGATGTGTGTGTATATACATATAAAACTATTGCGAGATGAAGTGTCCCGCAGGGTCATGGGGTCACGGCTCACTGATGATCATGGCGGTCCCACCTCATAACTCACAGAACTTGAAGGACCTGCTATAGTCTTGGTGCAGATACCACTGGATATAAGATGCGATACGGTTGGTCATGGAGGTACAGGTTCCGTATGACATCCTGCAGAACATTTACCCACAGATGTTGCAGCTGGGCCTGTAGATCCGGCACACTCGTAGATTCCGACTGCGCCCATAAACGCTTGATTGGACAAGGACGTCTTGCAGACATTCCTGGGAAACCCTTGCAGTGTGTGGGAGCATTATCCTGCTGAAGAAGGCCAGTCGGAAGCCCTGCCACCACAGGCGACACGTGCAGCCTGAGGATGTCCTGCTTGTATCACTACTGGGAGTGACCGACTGGCGTAGGCAATGGCTCCCCAGATAATCACACCAGCAGTTGGGGCAGTTTGTCACACCACGAGGCCTCCGTACTCAAAACTGACCATCGTCGGATCCCAGCAGAACCTTCCACAAGACGATACAGGATGCAACAATCTTTTACCAAGAGGTACTCTACCCAAAAGTAGGCCCTGAGAGCCGTTTGTAGGGCAGTGTGGGAAACACTTTACGTCCTTCCGTGATCAGACCACAGCTATACAGAGACAGCGCGAGACCACAAGTAGGTTTCCAGGTGGCACGCTTGCTTCGTGACTGCCTGCGGTGGTGATGGTTGGATCTGAAATGTTGATCTACAAAAGACAGGAACTCTCGATAGAGACTAACTACACCCCCAGTACACCTCCCTTCACTGGCCGTTCTATTGGAGACACCTACACCTACAGTCTGTCCACTCCTTTTGCACTCGTTGAAATCGTTCGTGCAGAGAGATGTACCACCCCTTCACGTTCCCACACCGCCGAGTCTTTAACGATGAATGTGCGCCACCTTTACCCCCCGAGAGACTGTGATGTCCAGCTTCTTTTCATAGCGGACTCTAGATTCCTGATGGCCTGGACACCGCTTATGGTCAATTTCTGTGCGCTTAGTGTGCTGTTGGGCTGCAGCACTTTGTAAGGCAGCAGATTGTCACTGGAGGTCAGTGTGGTCACTGGGCCTCTCGCCGACCACCCCTTTTAATATTCAATCCAGTGCGGCTGAAACGTTGACCCCGTTTGGGCTGTCCGTCACGCTCAGGCTGCACTTTTCCTGCTGCCTCGTCTCTTTTTCCCTTTGAAAGGGGAATTCAGACGTTCTGTCCAACCGTTTCTCTGCAGACTTTATTCTCCTGATCTGCTGCTGCTGTGTGGTCAGTGGAGATGAAACAAGGAGGTGGTCATAATGTTATGGCTGAATGATGTAGAACTAAGGGTGGTTGAATTGAACTGTGATGGCGTTCTCTCTGCTTATTGGTCAGATCTGTCTGGAGCAGAGCAGGAACATGATAGTTGGGTCGGATTGAGGTTGGATCACGTTCTCACCACCAACGAGCCGTTCCGGGTTTGTCCGGGATTGGACAGAGACACCTGTTCTCAGTGTTCTTAGTGCGGTTCTTTTGTTCCGGTTCTTAAAGCTAAATCCAGACCCTCACTCAGAGAAGTTTCACCACACTTTGATCAAACATGCCGCTGAGCTCCTCGTCGTGTTACACAGAACAAAGCCAACGTTTCCTGCCAGGTTGGTCCTCTGCTCCCCAGATGGTCCAGACAAGAACAGCTTTGTGGTCGACCTCTTCAGATGCCCAGCTTATTTCATGTTTGTACCCTCTCTCTCTCGCTCTCTCTTTCTCTCTATCTCTCTCGCTCTCTCTTTCTCTCTATCTCTCTCTCTCTCTCTCTATCTCTCTCTCGCTCTCTCTCTCTCTCTTTCTCTCTATCTCTCTCTCTCTCTTTCTCTCTGTCTCTCTGTCTGTCTCACTTTGTCTCTGTCTGTCTGTCTGTCTGTCTGTCTCTCTCTCTCTCTCTGTCTTTCTCACTCTTGCTCTCTGTCTCACTCTCTGTCTCTCTCTCTCTGTCTTTCTCACTCTCGCTCTCTGTCTCTCTCTCTCTCTCTCTCTCTCTCTCTCTCTCGCCCTCTCTCTCTCGCTCTCTCTCTCTGTCTCTCTCTTTCTCTCTCTCTCTCTCGCTCTCTCTCTCGCTCTCTCTTTCTCTCTGTCTGTCTCACTTTGTCTCTCTCTGTCTGTCTCTCTCTCTCTGTCTGTCTCACTCTCTCTTTCTCTCTCTCTCTGTCTCTCTGTCATCTGTCTCTCTCTGTCTGTCTCTCTCTCTCTCTCTGTCTGTCTCACTCTCTCTTTCTCTCTCTCTCTGTCTCTCTGTCATCTGTCTCACTTTGTCTCTCTCTCTCTCTCTGTCTGTCTCTCTCTCTCTGTCTCTCACTCTGTCTCTCTCTCTCTCTGTCTGTCTCACTTTGTCTCTCTCTCTTTCTCTCTCTCTCCCTCTCTCTCTCTCTCTCTCTCTGTCTGTCTCACTTTGTCTCTCTCTCTCTGTCTGTCTCTCTCTCTCTCTCTCTCTCTCTCTCTCTCTCTCTCTCTCTCTCTGTCTCTCGTGTCAGCCGGCCTGGCTGATTTGCTTTTCTGTCCCCAGTGCCATGCAGTAATCATGACCCATCTCGGAGCGCTCTGATCTGATCAGAAATGTATTGGACCGAGCTTTTCGCTGCTGCCCAGAAGCTTGGACGAACATCAACACATCAATCTCTTCAATTATTCATTTTCTAACAAAGTGGCGACAGGCTGGGCTCTCGTTCTGTCTGACAAATGGACATGAAAATCTTTGGCAGTGTTGAAGCTTCACCTCTGCTGTATGTCCGTTTTTTCTGTGTCCATGGAAATGTGATTTTCATACATAACGTTATGTTCTTCTTTGCCGTTAAAGTGATTCGTTTGAAATACAGTGAACCAACGTTTTTAATGGTTATTTCAACCGTAACCCTGAGTCATGGGTTCCAAATCCTAAGATCACTGATTCTGACCTTCTGCCCTTACAGAGGCATCTGCCTACCTTCCTTATTCCTTTATGCCATTTGTGTCTACATTTATTGTGGTACGTGAGCCAGTGACCATAACGTTGTGGGTTCAAATGCTGGGACTGAGTGAGTGATTCTGAATGTGCCCTCAGGGAAGTATCTTAGCTCCCTACCTTCCTTTTTCATTTGTTCATCTATATCTGTATTTTTAGTGGTAAGGAATTTGAGCCAGCAATCACAAGGTTGTGGGTTCAAATTCAGGACTGAATGAATGAAGCTAGGTATGTCCTTTGGAGGGATCCAAGCTGCTTTCTTTATTTGGACATTTGTATCTGTATTTATTGTGGTAAGTACTTTGAACCAGCAACCACAGGTTTGTGGGTTCAAATCCCAGGACTGACTGATTCTGGTTCTGTATAGGGGCATCATGAGAAGTAGCTCTGCCTTTCAATTTGTGCATATATATATATATATATATATATATATATATATATATATATATATATATATATATATATATAAATACTAGATTGTGAGTTTCAAATCCAGGACTGGCTGGTATTTAACAGGGTCCATAATGAGGCAGTCAACCTACCTCCCTGCCTTCTTTTTTGTACAAGCGTTTGTATATATATTGTGGTAAGTGATTTGAGGCAGCAACCACAAGGTTGTGGGTTCAAATCCCAGGACTTGTGTACTTAAGTAGCTCTGCACCTTTTAATTTGTGCATCAGGGAAGTGTCTTAGCTCCCTTTTTCATTTGCACATGTGTTGTGGTAAGTGATTTGAGCCAGAAACCACGGGTTGTGGGTTCGTCAGGACAACTGAATTCTGGTCTTGAGGAGTATCTTAGCTTCCTTCATACCTCTGTTGCATATGGAATTGCATTAACAGTGGCCTTGTAAATAGATCAATAAAATATAATCCCACTTATTGGATCCCAGGAGGACAGTAGACTGGAGGTTACTCTGCGTCTTAAAAAGAACAACTGGCTCTCACTGAAGTCACAGGGAAGTGGACTTTGCAGGTCCCGTTACGTCACTTTAAGGGTACTTTAAGCGAGTGCACATCACGGTGGTAAACAAAGAGAATAGAATTAGTGGGGGGTTGCAAAAAGCAGACAGTCGTCTTGAGCGGTTTTGAAAACCTTAGCGTTCAAAGCAGCGGAACAAGGGCCCGGGCGAGGGAACGTAAAGCAAGAAATCGAGAATGTGTAAGAGGTTAAAGACCGAAAGTGCCGAGTCAGTCTCGCCCTTTCACAGCTCAAACACTCACACTTCCCTCTTAGGACGTGATTAGTTTCTATCAATGCATATCAAGGAATTAAATAGCTCATTTGCAACGTATGTGTAATACAAACAGCAAAAGAATAAAAATAAATGCATTTAGTAATTAAATGATGATTAATTGAAGTAGATATCAGTATTATAATTATAAAAGTAATTATTAGAAAAAGGACTATTTACTAAGATACAAACAAGCAAATAATAGGATGTACTAAACGGTTGAATTGGTATTGAATATTTAATAAATAGACGTTAATAAAGCAGTAATAAATAGACTGTTAGATAAAGTTGATGCTGGATAATCCAGCCAGTCCTGAATTATGAAGTACTTAAATATGAATTAATATAGAAATAGAATATATTGAATAACAGTGGTACTGAATAACTAGTAGATACTGTTAATAGGTACTGAATATATGGAATAATAAGTATTTCCTGAATAATTAATTGGTACTGAATTATTAGTTGATACTGAATAAAAAGTTGGTATTATTAGTAGGAACTGAATAAGAAATACGTTAATATGGAATAATAGGTATGTACTAAATAATTAATAGATGCTGGATAATAGACTGATACTGAGTAATTAGGTGGTAATGAATGAGTAAACTAAAGTTAGCAGCTATGGATTAATAATTAAATACTGAATAATAATAATAATAATAATAAGTATAAACTGAAAATGAATTACACATCCATCTGAAGAATTCACCACTGCGTTTATTTTATTATAGTTCCTTGCAGCTCTCTGATTGGTGCATCCTCACAGCTCTGCAGAGCACGGTACAATGTTCATCCGCACTTTGCACGTACCGCCGCCCGGTGCGAGCCGGCAGCACGCCGTTCTCAGCTCTCCACTCCATTAGTGATGTCTGACGACCCCCTGCTTGGGGTCTTCCTTTCGGCGTGCGCTTTGTTTTGGTGTGGATTCTGCTTCTGTGCTTCAGTAATGCGACGCCCTGCAGGACAGCGGCACTGATCCACTCGCCTCTATTCACCAGCCTGCACAATCGCTCACTGTTATTCAGACCGCAGTCGGCTCTACGTTTCTGTGTGGACCGGAGAACCTGCGTGAGCTGGCAGGCTTCCAGTGTAGACCACACCTGAACATCAGCTGGGTCTCTACCATGTCAGTCTAAGAGCCATTCGGGAGCCAGTAACCACTGAATGTCTTGTGTGGTTGTGTAGAATGGACGTAAACCATGTCCAATCCGAGAGCTCCATGGGAACCTTTTAAAGAGCCAAGAAGAACAAACTAGAAGACTTGTACCATGGCTCTGAACCATGTCAATCTAGGAGCCACTTTTATCTTTGAGATGATAGCAACTAACTGAATGACTTGTATGGTTCTACATTATGTCCAATCTAAGATCCATACAGGAAGCTTCAAATTGAAGAGCCAAGAAGAACAAACTGAACGTGTCTCCTTTATGGTTTTGTACCATGGTTCTGAACCATGTCCAGTCTAGGAGCCATGCAAGGAATGTTTATGTTTAAGGCGAAATAAGAATGAGCAGAGTTACTTGTATGGTTCTGTGCATGTCAATCTACAACCTCTGCAGGAACCTAAAGAGCAGAAGAAAGAATGAAAGAAAGGAGTGGCTTACATGGTTCTGTAACATGTCCAATTTAAATGCTGTGAAGGAAACCTCCATCTTTAAGACGAACTCAGTGGGCTTATATGGTTCTTGAGTCTCACCAGTGGTTTGTATCTTGTGGTTAATCTCCTCTGAGGTTATGTTGAATGGTGGTCTTTGATACTGTCTGAGGTGGGATCATATTCTTTATCCTTTCAGCAGTTTTTCTTCATGATCTAGTCTGAGTTCATTCTTTTTGGACAGCATTCTTTGGTCACTGTCACTTAGAAAGGACCTCCATGCTGGGGCCACAGTGCTTCACCTCAGCTTCTAAAATGCCAGTTTTTTCGCTGGTAGGTGAAGGCTTAGTTGAAATTCTTTGACCTGAAGAACGTCCACCATCCGAAGAACGAACAAGAATAATAAGAATCACCTAGCAACCCTCTCATCTCCCTGACAACCTGGACCCTGTGTGTGCTTTCATAAAGGTGAAGAACTGCGTGGTAGAGATTCTCGATAAAGAAAGCACTTGTAGTCTCAGAGACTATTTATGATGGCTTTCTTTTCAGGACATACACATGTCCAAGCGTTTGTGGACCAACTTTGTCTAATGAATACATTCCTTCCATTACAGACACTATAACAGCCCAGCGTTCACGTTAATGAGGGTTCTGCTACCAGTGGTTCTCTGCTTTCTGAACACACATAGCGTTCTGTTCCAACAGGAAGGCCCGGCTCATCCACACCCTGCACTGCTGTCTCAGATCTAGTCTTGAAAGACACAGGCTCCCCTCGCCGTGGTGGGGTCTCATCTCAGAACCTGTCCTTATTGGAAATGTGTGGGGCCTTTATTGGGCCAGCTCTATCAACACTCCACCCCTACCACACCATCTACCCAGAACTGGTGAAATTTGAACCAAACTGCATGGGATGGATCATCCAGAGAACACCATTAGAAACTCTACACCTCCATGCAGAGACGTCTGGCGTGTTGCGTTAAACCCGGCGCCGTCCTGAGAGACACCACTTCACTGTATGAGTAGATCAATAAATATTGATCAGATCAGACTACAGTTATCATCAGTTATTGATCCTGATCACCTTCAACCTCCTTTCCAACAGAACTGCAGTCCCACACGTCCTTCTGGGGGGAGATTTGATGGTACTTTATAGTCTTTCTTGAAGTCAGGTCTGTAGTTTTTATATATTTTAGCTCCTTTTATGTTTTATTCATTTCTTTTTTGGGAATGCCATGGTGAAGACCCTTTCTCTCCTCACTGTACCTCACTGTCCCTACTCATATGACCTCATTACCCCTCTGAGGCCCACTCGCAGCTACATTTCTATCAGATTCTGGCGTCTGAAACAGGATCACTTAATTGGGTAGACTCTCGCTATTTCCTCCCCGTGCAGTCGGAGACTCAGAAGGCCGATAGCGTTTGACTCGGGCTGCAGTGTGAGGATGTTAAGCTTAATGCTTTATCGAGGATGAACAAGTTTCCGTGTCCCTCGGTTCATAAACCCGCCTTTGTTGAGGGGGGGCTTTAAGGCACAACATGGAATTTCAACACGGACCGATAATGTTGAGCATCTGAACGTTCTTCGAGTGATGTTTTGGTCTTTTTTTTTGCTGACATCACCTCGGCCCGATTCTAGAACCCAGACACTGAGACGGCGCTGAGAGCAGTTCACTCCACAGAGCCAAACTGGAAAACAGATCTAACTATTCGATCAAGCTTGACATTTGGCTAATTGGCTTTTTTCCGTGTAAGTCTCTGAAGCACTTGCGCTGAGGATTTGCAGCGAGGAGAGATTCGCAGGACTCCTTGGAGCATGGACTGAGGTGTGTTGAGTTTCACCCACTCAAAAAATGGGGCGAGCCTAATTTAATTATGCCACACCTTCCCATTAGGGATGCTCAGCGTGGGAATTCACAGGTGGCAACACAGGAGAAATCCAGAGAGAAGGTGGGACTAGATTGAGTGGGAATGCCTGAAGCCAAGAGAGGAATCTGGAGCAGATAAGCATGAACACAGCGCAACCCATGACTAATGCAGGCGTGGGCTAGAGGAGTATAAACCCCCAGCATTGAACTGTGGAGCAGTGGGACTGTGTTCTCTGGACATGATGGAGCTTATGTGATGCTGGAGAGGGTTGAGTTGGAGCTGATGATCCTCACAGCAATGCTTGATAATCTGTGTCCAAATCCTTTGTCCACATAAAATTTTGTCATCAATGGTAAAAAAAAATGGACCAATAGAAATGCTCCAAAATGACTTTATACATCGACCATGGAAATTCCTTAGTTGGAGAAACAGGTTGTGGACTCTGGGCGTGTGTGGGTGTTTAGTCTGGGCTTTGTGTGTGGGTGTGTGTCCTGGAGGAGTAGGAGACGTGTGTTGGCTGGGTTGTCCGTAGGGAGATTTCCGGAGACCTTCAGGACGAGCCTCACCTGGAGCAGCGTGAGAGAGTGGCCTGGCTTCGCTAGTCCATCTAAATTAAAACTCACTCTCCATAGCTAGACTTGTCTCAGCGGTGTTCTTCCCCAACCATCCAACCGCCTGCCCGTTCTTAGTCATCCTGGACACCAAGGCCGAGGTGTAAAATAGATTCAGTGCAGCAGCACCTGTCAGCTCGTCATAGGGATGCGCCAGGCGTGAGCTTTGCTCCTTTCCGTTACAGTCGGGGGATTTTTCCGTTTTTTAAGGAGGTCAAAGAGTGTGTTTGTTGTGTGTTTTCTGTTGGGGTGAGTGATACGGTGGACGATGTTATATCACAATATTTAAAGGACATTTTCAAGATAAATGCATTTTAGGACATCTCATGGAGACCTACAACTATCGCATTTAAACATCTGGACATTTTGATGGTGTTGTAACTCTACTGAGAGATGGAATGGCCAAGGCTAACCTGAAAGAACTGCTTTTAAATAACAGACGCTCTTACGTTCTCCTCAAGCCTCCTCTGATAAAATAAAGATCTCATAGTGGTTTCTCCAGACCTTGCTGCAGCAATCCAGCTCCAAACCATCACACTCCCTACCATGCTTCTGGCTTTGCTATGTGCCAAACATGTCTTCTGTTGCACAATAATCATATAATTTAACTTTGGATTCATCTGTCCAAAAGCACATTATTCAGGAGTGCTGCTCTTTGTCTAGATGTTCTCTGGAGAACTTTAGTGTGCCATTTAGAACATCACAGTTTAAGTTCTTCCTCCAGCAGTCCTCAAGAACTGACTGTTCGCCACTGTGCTATGTAGAGCTTCATCTGCCAGCAGGAGAACCCGTGTAGATAAAAAGGAGACATCCAGTGTTCTCCTTCACCTATCAGTGGTGCTGTTATGGCCCCGATTGGAAGGCTGTTGGTTCGATCGCTACCATCTTCTGCAGTTGAAGTTGCCTAGACAAGACTCCTAACCCTCAACTGCCCCCTGAGGGCCGAGGTGCCCAGAATAGCTACCACGCCCTGTTCACTGGGGTGTGTTTAGTTGATGCTTTAATCTTGTCTTAATATTGTTTGGGGACTGTGAGGACAATGGTGGTGAGCTTCTTCAGATGGTGTTTCTTTTTGTTCACACATTATAATATTCAGAACCACTTAGCACCAGCTGTGGAAATAGACAGTCAGGCAACCACCAGCACTCTGCTGTTGGGGTCGCTGTCGTTCAGTCGCATGGTCACGACAAACGTGTGATTACAAAGACAGACCGATTATTAATGAAACTCGCTCGCAGTGGAGATAAGCTCGGCCTTGATAGATGGGGACGTTTGACATTTCTCTGATAGATGCTGCCGTCGGTCTCAAGACGGTCCTTTCCTGCTGCCGTCAGCAAGCTTGAGTGTTAGTGAGGTCAGCATGTTGGACGATCACTTCAGCCCCACCTTCATACCAACAGTACTGGATGGAGCAACATCATACCAGAGAATCCTAGTTCCACTGGTCCACAGCTCAGCAGGGGGGCTTTATACTACAACATGGTGCTAACAGGTTCATCTGTTTATCTGCTCCAGAGGGTCTTATTCTATTGGCAGTACTTCTCTACAGGGTCTAAAGCTGTGTGTGCGTTTGCACATCTGTGTTAGCAATGGGTGCAGTTCAAAAGAAATTTCAGATGCATTCATTTCAGTCTGTCCACAAACCTTTGGACGTACAGTGATGTAATGTTAGACCTTCCAATATTTGTCCAAGCTGAAGCGCTCACACCATGGTTCAGTCGGCCGATGTGTCGGCCTCGGGTCATGTCCCAGTTTCGCGTCCGGGTTCTCACAGCCCGTCTCCATCTCTTAACACATTTCAGCCGACTGTCGTTTTTATTTAGCACTTGGGTGATGATGGGCCAATTCAACTCGGTTTCAGACAGAACTGCTGGACTTCAGCCCAGATTTGGACTCCTGACCATGTTTGGAAAGAATTCTGTTGTCCTCGGGTCAGGTTTGCGATTTTGGCCTGGAGCAATTTGGCTTTCACTGGAGTCGTTCCTAAGTCTTCAGTGTTTCAGCTCTCAGTCCTAGATGCAGCACCAGTCAAAAGTTTGGACACACCTACAATCTTCTACCTTCAGGGGACAACCTTACAGAGTAACGAGTCCGTCCAGTTCTGTATAAACCCAATGGAGGAGTTTGGTGTGATTGTGGACACGGGACCGGTCTGGTTGTAGTCTGTTAGTAGTTATGAGTAAAGTGTTTGGGTTGTAAACACTGTTCTGAGGTGTCCAGTCCTCAGGGTCTGTCCGCAGACCAACGCTCCCGAGATTCAGATCCCCAGCCCTCCCTGGACAGGTGTCCCAATACATTTGAGCATATAATATAGATTGTTATTAGCTGATAACTCAAGATTTTAATATCAATATTTCAAAGCTAATGATCCTCATCTTGAGTACCTTCAGTCAGGGTAATGTCCACATTACATGCCCTGCACTTCGTGCCGGGGGAGAGAGATCGTCCTATCATTTCCTCGAGTCATTCCTGCACGCCCATTTGCACCGTTGCCGGGCAGCCATTGTATCCACTGTATTCCCAGTTCTGACACAATGGTCAGCAGAGCGCCTGCGTCGTAGCAACACTTATGAAGATGTGGGAGGAGCACCATCTACCCACCCGAGGAGAAGCAAGCCAGTTCTCTCCTCTGGACCCGGCTTTGCGATGGTGAGCAGCGCCAGACCTGATTTAAACCCAATCCCAGGATCATAGTGGTAGCGCCCAGCCGCCCGCTATGCCTTTTCGCGCCCCGGCGCCCGATTGTGTGGTTATTAATTCTAATGAATTAAAGCTCTGCAGATTCCGCATGGGAAACCGGTGGCTCTATTGATGGCTCCGAAGCAGAGTTCTGATCCGTATCTAAGACTCCTCCACAGTCTGGTCAACCATTACCCACAACCAATGAGAGCTGTCTACTAAGGAGGTGCTGTGGATGTGGAACATAGCTTGAGAGATGGAAGATGCTGCTGTTCCACTGGAAAGGTGACCTAACTAATTCTCGTCCATTTCTCAGATACGAGTGGACATTC
The DNA here is from genome assembly GCA_034509495.1 of Acestrorhynchus altus. Taxonomy (NCBI): domain Eukaryota; kingdom Metazoa; phylum Chordata; class Actinopteri; order Characiformes; family Acestrorhynchidae; genus Acestrorhynchus; species Acestrorhynchus altus. Next base: position 26,081,495 of record CM067520.1, on the reverse strand, counting down.
TCAGGACAGGACTGCATGCTTAGAGGTGTAGTGTGTATGTGTGTATTGATATGTCTATGTATATTTGTGTTGTGTGTGTGGTGTGCTGGTACAAGTGGATCAGACACAGCTGTGCTGCTGGAGTGTTTAAACATTGTGTCCACTCACTGTCCACTCTATTATTGTTGCGCTGTCGGCTGGATATTTCTGGTTGGTGGCAGTGTGTGAACGAGAAGCGTCGTCCTGTTTAGAACAGAAACACCGCGAGTGTGTGTTCAGAAAAGGTAGAACCACTGGTTGCAGAACCTCAATGACGTAAGCGTTGACCCACACCGCGACACCAGACCTTGAAAGCCGGGCGTGTGATGCAACAAACAGTTGATCTTGAGTGCGAACCCGTTGTTCCATGCATGGATTCATTGGTCTTCTCAAAGACAAAAGCTGGACACCATTCACAGGTAATGGGGCTGATCAATGTAACAGTCTTTGAGAGAGAGAAGAAGAGAGAGAGAGGAAGATGAACAGAAGGAGAGAGGAGGAGGCCCTCACACCCTTTCTCCAAGATATTCATCATCGGCTCCCCTCCTCCTCCTCCGAACCCCTTCCTCTGTGGTTTCTGTGCCAACGTGGTGTTGAAGTAGAGTCATCAGAACATTTGGAGGATGTTGCAGCCCTGTTAATCACTGCTGCTGTTTCATAAGAGACCTCCTCTGTCACTCTCTGTGCTCATGAACATTTCCATACTTCATGGTTTAGATGATGGACTGGTTTGTCCAGCAGGCTCCCAGCTAGCACTGTTGACTTATCAAGCTCCATACCAGTGTGTTCACTACTGTTGTGAGGAGGTTTTCTCAAACAGTTAACCCAATTTTTTTTTCTGGAAGCTTTTCTGAGGTTTCATCATCTAATCATTATTTCTCCTCTGTCTCTGATCAATAAGAGTAATCAGTGTAAAACTCCAGACCCCGTTAGAACTGATGCAGAACAAGACTTGGTTCCAGATTTCTTCTGGACGCCACCAGCCAACACCTGGAAGTGTTCTTAAATTTCCCACAAAGACTCAAGAGGTAGGAATTAGATGTTGGAATTTAAGGTTTGGAAGGTCAGTCGTTGTTGGGTCTTCTTCAATGGTATCTACCATCGTGGTAGGTCAGTGTGGAGCCTACCAGCAGGTAACCAGACTGGTCCCAAATGGAGGTGGCGAGCAAAAAGGAGAGGAGCAAATTATGGCATCTGAAAGCAGCAGAGAAGGCATTCGTGAAAATGTTCAGACCCCCTTGAACATCTTTGACTAACATATTTAAACATCTGGACATTTGATCTTCATTTGAATGAAGTATATTGAGAGATGGAGGTGATTATTACGTTTACGGCAGAGTCGTCCAGAGTGACTTACTGAAGGCTTTGCTGTTCACTCGGAAAACATCCTTATCTAGTCTGTAGAGGCTGGAACCCAGAGGTTCCTCAAGCTTAAATGCTGCCAATGCAAATGTCAGGTTGGAGACCTTGATTCCCTGATTCAGTTGAATTATAAACCTTTAATGAGTTAAATGCTCTTGAAAGAGATGGTCTTCAGTCAGCGTTGAAGACAGCGAGTGACTCAGCTGTTTGGACCACCAGAAGTTTCATTCTGAGTTTGGTTCCTGGACAGGAAGAAGTCTGGATGTTCGTCTTCCTGTATCTTGAGGGATGGTGGGACAAACCGGGCTGTACTCGACTCTTGAAGGGTCTTGGTACAGATCAGGTTTTGACCGTTGCCATCATGTGCGTTTTGGCTTTGTAGGTCAGCATCAAGGTTCTGAACCTGATGTTCAGCTACAGGAAGCCAGTGAAGGGAAAGCAGCAGAGCAGATTACGAGCCTGAATTTGGGAACATTGAGGACGAGTCGTGCCGCTGCATTTTTACCAGTTGAAGTCAGAAGGAAGCTGCAGTAGTCAAGTCTTGAAATGACAAGAGCTGATTTGACCTCCAGAGTCAAATCCTCCTGATGTTGTAAAGGAGACATCTGCATGACCGAGTCAGGTTTGAAACATGAGCCGAGAACGATAATTGGTCAGCAGAACCACACAAGGTTCACAATAGCTACCCGATGAAGTGACCAGTGAGTTCTCCATGAGAAATGAACAGGTCGGGGTGAGACCAGTTATTAGAAATGCAATTTCTCTGCGTCCGACTTGAAG
>CM067520.1:26049335-26074335 GCA_034509495.1 Acestrorhynchus altus | reverse complement strand
TTTGACCGACTGGGTCTTGCCTTATTGACCAGTGCTGCACCGGTATGTATGCGAGCTGTCAGCGTTACGGTAACGATGCGTGAGAATGACGGCTGACCTGCACAGCTGTGTTCTCTAATCAGAATGGATGGCTGGACTCGCTTCTGCGGAACAGACCGGACACAGACCTTCAGGCTGCTTTGATTGGACGTCCAATTTAGCTCGTTAAACTGACAAACGTGCGAGAGGCCACTGTTCAGTCGTTTGACCGAACGCGGCTGCAGTACAGATCTAGGACCCGCGGTTGTGAGAGTGCGAGAGTGTGAGTGTGCGAGAGTGCGAGAGTGCGGTTCATATCTGCAAACAGATATTTTAGTGTATTTGCCTGCACACTTACAGTGCACTCTCGCCGCTCCAGCCTGGAGGGTGCACACTCAGCAGACTCCTTTTGCTGACTCATTAGGGAACTCCTGAGTCAGAGTTGAGTTCCTAACTCAAGACCAGAGTAACCTACAGACATGATTCACAAATCACAACAAACAACCTGTTGCCCAGTATCAACGAGGAGCACAGAGACTGAAGACACCGCTGTAGTGACCCTCTCCAACTCCAAAAGGGTTCAACGTCAACAGATCACATGTTTACTCTCTTCATATCGGAATATTCCACAGTTACTCCCAGTTTTGGGGACAATTAAGTGTCTTATTCTGATCGTTTGGTCGTTTCTGAGCGATGGAGAGAACAGTATGGACGTGGAACGTTCTGCAGGACACCTGCACGTTTTAACATCCTTTCAAATCTATGCATTAATTCTTCATTTATTCTCAGATTCGGATAGATTTTCTGTTTACGCTGAACATTTAAACACGTCTCACAGGTTTAGGTTTAAAGGACAGCTGCTAGTAAAGCTCTTTCCTGGCCGTTTTTATTTTTAGGTTGTTATTTTTGTTGTTTTATGTTGGTAACGGGGTCACGCAGGTGCCGGTTTGTTTCGGGGGACTGTGGCTGAGTGGAGGCTGAAAGAAAAGCCCCAGATATGCTAAGCACGGCCTGCTTGTCAGTACCGACTCAATAAAACATCAGCGGTGATGAACCCGTTTTCACGCCTGTTTTACGATTGTTTTGCTTTTCCACCGTTAGAACTCAAAGCCTTTCCAGCTCTTCTGACTGTACAGAAACGAGACAAAAGTATTGGGACAAATACGAGTTGATCTGCTCTTGTCCACCGTCCAGGGAAGACTTTCCGCTAAGTTATGGAACATGGTGGTGAGGATGTTGGATGATCATCATCAACCATCCAGTGCTGAGATGGGCCGTGGTAGTCGTGTCCTGCAAGTCCAGGGATTTGAATGCAGTGTCCCCGAGTACAGAGGAGTGGCATGAAGGTAGTGTCATATCTTCAAGCTCTGAGAGTCGAAGAAGCCCGTCTCATGCCCTCTAAGTGCAAATGAAGGGCAAAAGCTGGTGCCCTGCCCCCAAGTCACAGGACGTGCCAGTTTGCTGGTGCCACCCCCTGAGAACAGAAGACTGGAGGGACCCCCTCCCCTTTCAAATGGACAAAACAAACAGGGGGCTTACAGTGTAAGCGAATGTTAAGCTGTTTGGGTGGCATCCGAGCGTTTATGTGAAATGACTCTCGTGGTTGTCATGGCGACCAGCAGCCACTCCTTCAGAACTCCAAAGAATGCGGAGAAAGGAGGGAAAACCTGCATCTCCTGCAGAGGGAATAGCAGGAGTGCATCAGCAGTGTGAAGGAGTGAAATGCTTCAGGGTATCTACGATATGCCTGTATTATGGGATGGATGAGATGTACAGCATTCCCTGGATACCGCATCCCATCATGTTCCTTGCTGGAGTAACCTTGACTGCAGTGTGTAGGTCGGCTGCCTCAGAGAGCTCTAAATCACACACACACACACACACACACACACACACACACACACACACACACACACACACACACACACACACACACACAACCACACACACACATTGGAAATGAGCTTATAGAGGGAGTGAACCATTGCATTCCGGATTCTAATTGATCCCATTGGAGGAGGGACAAGCCTATACTGGAAAATATAATAAACACATAAACACCAGCAGACCATGTGTCCAAATGTTTGTGGACAAACCTCTTGTCTTGCTCGCCCATTGCTTAATATCAGGTGTGGTTAGAGGGGTGTATAGCCCCCCAGCACTGGGCTGTGGGGCAGTGGAACTGGGTTCTCTTGAATGATGGAGCTCCAGCGATGAGATGGAGAGTTGGGGATGAGGTTGGGTGGTGATCATCCAACAACCCGACAGCCGCGATACTACGATAAGGCTGTTTCTCAGTTCTGCAGAATATATATCGAGATATTGATGTTTACGATGTTCAGAATTCTGCACACACCGGGGGAAATGAGGCCGAAGAAGTGTGATGTGTGATTATGGAGCGTTCCAGGAGCGACGCAGGTCTCACTCTGTGATGAAAACAGGAAAGACGTCTCAGAGATGAACACGGCAGGAAAACGAGGAGATAAACATCTGCACCATTAAAGAATACGAAGCAGTCACCTCACCACTGAGCTCCCCTCTGCTGTTTACACAGGAGATCGTTCTGAAACTTCAGACGCGCACACACACACACACACACACACACGCACACACACACGCACACACATAGCCAAAAGTAACAGATCTTGTGTTGCTAAATATAAACTTGAGCATACACCTGTGTGTGTGTGTGTGTGTGTGTGTGTGTGTGTGTGTGTGTGTGTGTGTGTGTGTGTGTGTGTGTGTGCGGGCGTGCACGTTGCAGAACACTGTGCTAATGGGAACGTGTCGTAAGCTTAATGGATGATGGCGAGGCTCGTGCGCCGGCACCTCTGTTAAGCTGTAAAGATTGTTCTCTGATCAGATCAGTGTGATTCATTATAGTGTTGGAGTGAATCACTGACTGATTCACAGTGAACTGATTCAGTGGGTGGAAACTATTCAATGTGGTTAAGAATTTCAAGCAAATGAATCAGTACAATTATGAATCGTGAAGATGATATTTAGTATGATAAATTCAGTTTGATTATGATTTACGAGTAAATGATTCAGTGTGATTATGATTTATGAGTAAATGATTCAGTGTGATTATGATTCATAAGTAAATGATTCAGTGTGATTATGATTCATAAGGAAATGATTCAGACAGTTACTGAAGTTACTGTTACTCCAACAAACGCAGAATAAACACTTTTATATCCTTCATTTCAAACAGTCAATGAGTGAATGATTGGGTGTCCCAATACTTTAGCCCGTGTTGTGTATTTACACTGGCAGGACTGTCAGCGTAATGGACAGCAGGCTGATGGGTAGAGTAACACGTGCACAGAGATTTGCAGATAGCAGTCTGGATTTCCTCTCTGCTAATGAACATTGTTGTGATTATCTTGATGTTTAATTAACAAATGCACGTACGGCTCGGATCTGAGCAAGTGAAAAAGTTCCGGCCTGCACGTTAAAGCTCATCCTGCATTTCCGATTTTATACCTGGAAGTTCATTCAATATTCAATTATTATTATTATTCAATAATTAAGAAAGAAAATAATGAAATATATAGAAGTGTTTATTTAAAAATATGATGTGCCGAGTCTTATTTTAGGCCTTTTAAGGAATAAATGTGGGCGTGTCCTAACTTTGTCCTCACAAGCAAATTGTCTTTGTAATTATTAATAAACATTTTTCTGTCCAAGTCAAAGTTACAGCACCCTCTATCACATGAGGTGATCACGGAGGGCTGTGGTGTTAATGGGATTTGAACTTATAGTCTCCTACGTCTCTTTACAAGCAGGCAGTTAGACAGGCGCTCCACTCTAGAGCTGTGAGGTTGTGTACATTTGTGTCCAAGAAAGAAGGGAAAGTAAATTTACTCAGAACTGTTTGTATGTAGTATCATTACACAGCTCCAGGGTGGCCCTACAGTCTAACTGCTGCTCATCAATTGTAAGGAGATCATCGGTTCCAGCACTCAGAAGTCTATTTTCTGTCACAAGTCTTTCAGTCTGGGGACATCTTGTGATGGAAGAGTCCTAACCTGCAGCTGAGAATAAACTTGGCACAGCCAATCAGATTACAGAACAGGCGGAAAATTATGTTTTCTTTATGGAGTCATTGAAACCGTGTCTAATGAAGAACTCGGCTTACACCCTCACTCTCTCTCTCTGCTGAGACACACTGTGTCCTGGAGGAAGGTGGACAATCACACGTCCTCGTAAAAGAATCATAAAATCTCAATATCAAAAAGAATCTTCCTGCCTTTCAGGTTCATGTGTGGGTTTTTGATATTCAATGTCTGTTCTGAATAATCGCCAGTGTGTATTATCTGTGTTTGCTTAAGTGTGTGTGTGTGTGTGTGTGTGTGTGTGTATGTGATATGAGGCTCTTTGATGAGGAGCTTTCAGGTTTAAACATCTGACAATGAGTCTGATCAATACCCTGATTAATTGCTGTCCTGTTGACCTGCTTCTCTCTCTCTCTCTCTCTCTCTCTCTCTCTCTCTCTCTCTCTCTCTCCTCGCCTCCATCATGGTTCAGGGTCATTATCTGCCCTGTGAATTTTTTTCCTGACCTCAAAGGCAGGAATAAGGGAAGAGAGCAGAGAGTGAAGGACAAATGAATGAAGGTCCCTGTCTCCCCATCTATTCTTGGCACTGACAGTGATGAGGGAGCACACATACACACACACACACACACACACACACACACACACACACACACACGCACACATGCACACACACACGCGCACACACACACGCACACACACACACACACACACACACACAAAGCCTGGTTCTTCATCTGGACGAGCTCGTCCCTTTCGTGCTCTACCTAACAGATCTCGCGTATCACAGATTCTCTGACAGAAGGTCTTTATTATGATCTTTCCAGATGGCCTTCAGAGCGTGTATGTGAGCGTTTAATTAGTCCATCTTCTGTTTCTATATGCTGTATGAAGTGCAGTATTTACTGTATGCATTTTAAAATGAAACACTGTGAGCCTCCGGGACGCAGAGGACCAGAACCTTGCAGAGACGTAAATGTCCAACAAAAACTCAGCAGGGGACTTTCATTAAAGTGGAACAGCACAGACAGCAAAAAATGAGAATAACTCCCAGAGGTGGTTGGTGTGGTCTGGCCTGAGCTGTCAGTCGGGCTTCCTCTAGTCTGGATACAAGGTGAGATACAGTTGTTCATGGAGGTACAGGGTCCGTAAGGTATCCTGCAGCAAACTTACCCACAGATGTTACAGCTGGGCCTGTAGATCCTGCACACTCGTAGGTTGCTGAAGCTGGTCTTGCAGTCTGGTGGAGACGTTCCTGGGAAACCCTTGCTAGGGGTGACTATCTGGTCAAATGCAATGCTCCGCACATCATCACACCACCATGTGGGGCAGTGTGTTGCTCCACAGCTCTGTGCTTCCAACCTGAGTTTTGTCGGAATGCAAACAGAAACTGGATTTGTCACTAAGGACAAATGCAGTCCAGGTTGGGGCAGTGTGTCAGTCCACAGCAAAGACAGGACTAAATACTCAGATCTTCAAATTCAAACTCAACTGTCGTTGGATCCCAAACAGAACCTGAATTCGTCACTGAAGGAAATAGAGGGGTCCAGTCCGTAGAAGTCCAGGTTTCTTGTTTACAATACAACTGCAATGAAAGTGATGGGGCCTGATCTGGCGGCAACTCAGAGAAATGCCCGTCCTGCTTCTCCCAGTCCATTGGTGCCTCCTCTCAAAGTCTGTCAACTGGGCTTTGGGTGTGCCGTAGTGGTATATCTATCTCTCACCAAGAGGTACACTACCCAAAAATAGCCTCTTGGAGCCTTTAATAGGGCAGTGAGGGAAACAGTTTACCCCCTCATGTGCCTGTTTTCTTTGTGGTTCCTACCTGTTTGCAGTCGTCACCCCTAGTGACTCAGACACCCCTAGTTGACAGGGCAGGAACTGCGGTTCAGAAGCTGAAGTGTGACTGGAGAAAGGCTGTTCTCATTAGCTAAGGAGCTGCAGTGTCAGTGGCCTACAGCCCGGACATCTGTTCCCCTGTGTCAGGGTTCGATCCTTAAGTAATGATGTAAGACGAGGAAAAGGTTATTAGATATCGCGGTGAGATTCGAACTGTGCCGTTGCGTAATCCACCTCATCACTGGCTTGGTCAGCGGGACAGGTTTATTATTATCTGCATAATTCACGACGAGTGCGTTTGTGTGCGTATACATTGGACACAGTTCATTCAGCCGACTGAGCGTGCACTCAGTCTATTATGTATGCATAGAACTCTTATCTCTCTCTTTTCGTCTGTTCTCCCCAGGCTTGTCATCACTTGCAGACCATGCCTTTAGGATTGCTTGGCTTCTTTTTATATTTTTACATACATATATACATAAATGCACACATTTATTGAGATATACATGCTGTTCTATAGGTTCTTAATGGTGTAGATATTTATTTAAACCCCTTCAACACCTTGGACGTCAACATATTTAAACATCTGGCCACGGAGGTGAGGGATGGAGGTGATAGTGTGTATAAAACTAAAGAAATGTCTTCTAAACATCGTTTATGAAACACACTCGTTGCTAATGTAACGCCCAAGATTAGAATCAGCTGCAAAGGATTAGACCATCCTTAGAGAGGACTTTGGAGCAGCCGGTCTTGTTTAAACCTCAGACATTAGTCTGGCTTCTCTTGATTGTTGAGGTGAGTGGGACCACCATGTGAGATACAAAGAGCTCTCTGAGGCCTTCAGAAAGAAAGTAGATGCAGAAGGTCTCAATACAATAATTGATGCATGGAGAATTCTACACCAGTGCTGTAATGACATCGTGGTAGAAGGATCAGAGAGGGACCGGACATGTTTGACTTTGATGGGAGGTGAGCAAGGAGGAAACCTTTATTGTCAGAAAAACATCAGGGTAAGATGGAAGTTCTTCAGAGGACATAGGATTCGATTCGATTAGATTAGATTCAACTTTATTGTCATTGTGTAGAGTACAGATACAGACCCAATGAAATGCAGATCACATGGAACTAGAAGTGCAATAAATAATATTTTGTATATAAAGTATGAAGTGCAGTAGCATCAATTCAGGTGTGCGATGAGTAAAGAAGGTATGAACGGAGTACATTATGATTAATAAAGTACAATAACGGTGCAGGGATGGAGAAAAGGGACAGTGTCCTTGTTCATTAAAGTGGCAGTGCAGAGGTCACGGTCTGCTGGTGCAGGAGTGGAGGCTCCTGTAACACCTGCCAAATGGGAGGAGGGTGAAAAGTCTATGCCTCCATGCTTTGTCTCACCCTGCCCAGGCAGAGTTTCTGATAAACGACCTGAAAGGTGGGTAACTGGGGCCTGAGGTGCAGTTGGTCAGTTTGCCTGGTAAGAGTTCACCAGGATCCTGAGACACAGATGAGTTTTCTTATGGCTCAGAAGGTAGTAAAGACACTGTTGCACCTTTCTTAGGATCTGTTTTAGAAAAGACCACCTTGTTTCCCTGGTCACAGTGAGCATAACAGTGGTTTAGTTCATCAGGGAGAGTAGCACAGTTGGTGGACGGTACAGTGTTGGGTGGTTTAAAGTCAGGGTTTGTATGCCATGCCATATAGGCTTAGGCTGGGGGTCAGAGGAACTGAAGTGCTCCTCAATTTTCTGGTTGTAGCAGTGCTTGGCTGTGGAGATCCCTTTCTCGGGTTGAATCTGGCAGAGCTGTAGTCTCCAGACCTGAAGGCAACATCCCTGGCTTTGAACAGCAGGTGAACCTCTGGTCATCCACGGCTTCTGGTTAGGGAAAGTTATTATAGATGTTTTGTGATGTCACTATGTTCACACAGAATTTATATAGGTGTCTAGGTTGATGTGTGAGTCTGTGGTGGCCTGGGCAGCATAATTAGTCCAGTCAGTGTGCAGTCAGCTCCATTCATCCAGATCTTCACAGACCTGGTTGTGGGTTTAACCTGCTGGATGACTGGAGTGTATTTGGGGAGCAGGAACAAAGAGAGATGGTCAGATTGGGTAAGGTGTGAGAGAGTTGGTGTAAACTTTATCCAAAGTTTTATGTCCCCTTGTGGTGCCGAAGACATATTGATGAAACTTTTTAGTCCAGGTCTCAGATTGCTGTGGGTAAAGTCCCCCATTGCAATAAAGGCTCTGTCTGAGTGGACTGTTTGCAGTTGCTAATAGCAGCACAAAGGGCTTCCATAGCATTTGAATCTGGAGGTACATAAACAACAGCAGCAACAATGCAGGTGAACTCCCAGGGCAGGAAGAACGGCCTGCACTTGATAACTGAAACTCCAGATCAGCAGACCTCTGTGCTTTCCCCGCCTTTGTTTGTTTGCGACACCGCTGTCGGGCTCAGTTAGTTAGGTCCCAGTGTTCGGATCATCTCCAGAGGTAGCTGGTTGAAGTCAAACAAATGGTTGAAACCGATGTTTGTGCAGCGAATGTTGATATCCAGCAGCAACTGTCTGCTGTAAATGTAGTTCACATGAGTCAAGCAAATCTTTGGAGATTACTGGAACAATGTGATTTGGACACATAAATCCAAAGCTCAATTATTTGGACACAATAACAGAAGACATGTTTGGCACAAACCAAACACAAATTCTGAGCACAAGAACCTCATAGCAGCTGTGAAGCATGGTGGTGGAAGTGCTGCAGCAGGGTCTGGAGATCTCTCCATCATAGAAACCACTATGAGATCTTTATTGTATCAGAGGGGGTTTGAGGAGAACGGAAGAGCCTCTGTACAAAGACTGATGCTTGGAGGAGTGGGAACGTCGTTCTTCCAGAAATACCAGCTATTTGTGCATGGGGGGTGCTAACAAGCAATGTTTTGCACTTTCAATATTTACGTTTATAAATAATGTTTAAAAGACATTTCTATTTTTATACGTTTAGTAATTTCTCCTCCATTTCTCAGTATAGGTCACTCATTAGGCCGCAATCTCAAAAACAAAAGCAACAGCTTGTGAAAGAGAAATACTTGGAAGGTATCTAATGTCAATCCACCGTTTCTTTAAAGGAGATGTTCTGCAGTGTGAAAGGTTACCCCCCGAGATTTCAAGCAACCAAGTGTAATTATCTTATCTTGCTGGTAAATAATTTACTTCCTGGTGCCGTTCATTTCTTAAATGTCACATTCTTAAATGTCAGTTTTTTTTCTTTTTTCAGTGCTTTGGTCTCTGTGTGGTTTTGAAAAGGCAGAAAATATTTAAGATAATGATGCACAGGCGTAATTACGGGTGCTTCGGGGAGGTCAAGTATATGGAGTTAGTGGCTATTTTGAAGTTGAGCATCCAGTGTTTCCAGTTTATTATCTGTTTTGAATTTCTGTAATGAATCAGAAGCTGATATATGCACTGCAAAAGTCTAAATCGTACTTATTTTAAGAACACTTATTTTGACAGGAGCACTTTGTGGTTCTATAATTCCAGACTGTAGTTCATCTGTTTCTCTGCAGACTTCATTGTCCTCCTTTCACCCAGATCTTCAATGATCAGGACCCCACAGGACCACCACAGAGCAGCTATTATGTGGGTGGTGGGTCATTCTCAGCAGTCACACTGACACGGTGGTGGTGTGTGTGTTGCGCTGGACGCTGTCGGCTGGATATTTCTGGTCGGTGGGCTGTTCTCAGTCTAGAAGAGAAACTGAAGGTTTCACGAATTCCAGCACACACACAGCAGTACCGAAAAGTAGATTGTTATGTAATGAATTTGACCCCAACTACGGTGTAATAAGTGGTATATGATGTGTTCACGCATACCAGTCATACTAACCATGCTTTATTTGTGCTCTCTCTGCAGAACAGTTCCAAGCAGCGGCAGGTGAGGAAGAAGACAGTCTCCTTCAGTTCCATGCCAAGTGACCGCAAGATGAACAGCACTGCCGCCTGTATGGCCTTCATGTTGGAGGGATGTGAAATGAAGAAGGTTCGCTCCAACTCGCGCATGTACAACCGATACTTTCTGCTGGATCCAGACTTGCGCTGGCTCCGTTGGGAACCTTCAAAAAAGGACTCAGAGAAGGCTAAGCTTGAGATCAAGAGCATCAAAGAGGTGCGGCTAGGGAAGAAAACACCTGTCCTGCGCAGCAACGGATTGTCGGATCAGTTTCCGGAGGAGTGCGCATTCTCGATTATCTACGGAGACAACTATGAGTCTCTGGACTTGGTGGCCAGCACAGCAGATGTGGTCAGCACCTGGGTGATGGGGCTGCGCTATTTGGTCTCGTATGGGCGACACATGGTCGGCGTGGTCGAACAAAGTCAACCAAGTGTAAGAACGTCCTGGATCGGGTCTGTGTTTGAGCTGGCAGACATTGAGAGGCAAGGACACATAGACCTGTTCCGTGCTACGCAAATTATCAAGGGACTTAATCCAGGCATGAGGGAGTCCCGCATTGAGCTGAAGTTCAAAGAACTTCAGAAGGCCAAAGATTGCTATGGTGAGGGCATTGACTTGGACACATTTGTAGAGGTGTACTGTGAATTGTGCACAAGGTCTGAGATCTTTTTCCTTCTGGTGCAATTTTCTAGCAACAAGGAGTACCTGGACTCTAAAGACTTGATGCTCTTTGTGGAAGTCGAGCAGGGAGTTGAGGGTGTGACAGAGGAGATGTGTCGTGAAATTGTTCGCAAGTATGAACCTTCGGCAGAAGGTCGAGAGCGTGGCTACTTGTCTATTGATGGTTTCACACACTACCTCCTCTCGTCGGAGTGCCACATTTTTGATCCACAGCACAAGCGCGTTTGTCAAGACATGACACAGCCCCTGTCTCACTACTACATCAACTCCTCGCACAATGCCTCTCTACTGGAAGACCACTACTGGGGCTCCTCAGACATCAGCAGCTATGTCCGTGCCCTGCGCATGGGCTGCCGTAGCCTGGAGGTAGTGGTGTGGGATGGTCCTGACTGCGAGCCTGTGGTCTATGTAGGCAGCTCAGTGGCATCCCAGCTGGCCTTTTCCAAAGTCCTCGATGTTATTAACCAGTATGCCTTTGAGAGCTCTGAGTATCCTCTGATCCTGTGCCTGGTGACACACTGCAGTGTCCCGCAACAGAGGGTCATGGCCCAGCACATGAAAAAAATCCTGGGCGACAAACTCCACACGGAACCTCCCAGTCCTGACGAACACTACCTGCCCTCCCCTGAGAAGCTGAAAGGCAAGATCCTTGTGAAAGGGAAGCGCCTTCCACCTGAGACCCAGGATTCTGAGGGCGAGGTGACTGATGAGGAGGAGGGGCTTGAAATGTCACGGCGCTTGGTTGGTGCGGATGAGAAGGACCAGCTCAACGGCATCGGCTGTAAGAGGCTGCGACTTTGCAAGGAGTTGTCTGACCTAGTCACTCTTTGCAAATCTGTCCAGTTCCGAGATTTTGAGCTATCCAAGAGGGAGCAGAAGCACTGGGAAATATGTTCTTACAACGAGGTGGATGCTAACCGCTTTGCTAATGAGTTCCCTGAAGACTTTGTCTGCTATAACAAGCGATTTCTTTCACGGGTATACCCGACACCCATGCGCATCGATGCTAGCAATATGAACCCACAAGACTTTTGGAAATGTGGTTGTCAGATCGTGGCCATGAATTACCAGACCCCAGGGCTGATGATGGACCTCAACCTAGGCTGGTTCAGGCAAAATGGCAACTGTGGTTATGTGCTTCGCCCTGCCATAATGCGTGAGGAGGTCTCGTACTTCAGTGCAAATGCTCGCGACTCGTTACCAGGGGTTTCTGCCCAGCTCCTCCACATCAAGGTGATCAGTGGTCAAAACCTACCGAAACCTCGGGGCTCGGCTGCAAAAGGTGACGTCGTTGAGCCATACATCTATGTAGAGATCCATGGTATTCCTGCAGATTGTGCTGAGCAGCGCACAAAGACCGTATCGCAAAGTGGTGACAATCCTATCTTTGATGAGAGCTTCGAGTTCCAGATCAATCTCCCAGAATTGGCAGTTCTACGTTTCGTGGTCCTGGACGATGACTACATTGGTGATGAGTTCATTGGCCAGTACACCATCCCCTTTGAGTGCCTGCAACCAGGTTACCGGCATGTCCCGCTACAGTCACTTACGGGGGAGTTCTTGCCAAACACCACGCTATTTGTTCACGTGGCCATTACAAATAGACGTGGTGGTGGCAAGGCTCACAAGAGGGGTCTTTCCGTCAGGAAGGGGCGCAAGGCTAGAGAGTACACGTCGACCAAGACCACTGGGATCAAAGTGGTGGATGAACTCTTCAGGGCTTCCACGCAGCCGCTACGAGAGGCGACGGATTTGCGGGAAAATGTGCAGGTAAAGGCAACTAACAAGTCAGATCCTGTAGCATTCTGTTTGTAGGTTTTTGAGGGTCTGCCAGCAGAAAGTCTCCTTTTGAACTACAGCAAGTCAAAATCACTTGTCTACTCTCATGAACCTCTAGTGCAGGGATGGGCAACTCCGGTTCTAGAGTTCCACGCTCCTGCTCCTCCTGCCTGAACACACCTGATTCAGCTCACCTGTCAACTGGTAGGTTTAGTAGGTCTGTTAGAGCAGGGAAACCAGTAATCCATGCAGGAAGGTGGCACTCCAGGGCCAGGGTTGTAGTGCAGGGGTCACCTACCCTCAGTTCAGGTTACTGCAGTGTATACGATGTTTGATTGGAGCTGTTGAGCCACCGACCAGTATATACTATGAGATTAGGAGTCTGCTGTCTCTCCTGAGAGACGTCTTCTCTCACCTGATGTCGACTTCAGACTAGAGCTGACCAGACAGAGAATCAGGGCCAAAATCGAGGTGAGAATTGTATACAGTAACCCCAGCTCACTCATACGTGATTGAGGTTTTAGAGAAAAATGCTGTATTCAAACTGGGTATAAGCCTACAAGAGCACAAACCCTCATTTAGAAAGTGTGATGGAGAGAGAAAGAAAGAAAGAGAGTGATGGAAAGACAGGAAGATCTTTCTTCATTGTGAAGCTCATTAGTGGCTTTGGTGATGCTCTGGATGGCGATGAAAATGAAAGGTCTGATCCTGATTCCCCTGCACTAATGCTGTGTTTTGCTCTCTGTAGAAAGCGCTTTGTTGGCCTAATTACTTAACATTTACATCTCACAAAGGAGACTAATACAGGGGGGCAGTACAGCTTAACACTCGGTAATTAGACACGGCATAGAGAGTGTAGAGTGGAATCTTTATGGCTACAGATGCCGTTAGATGGTGAAGATTCCGATTGGTATTTCACGTATATCCAAACGTTGGTGGACACCCCTTCAAATGGATGCATTGCCGACAAACGTGCAAATGCACACGTGGCTTGTCTAGAGCCTGTCAAGATTTTAACCTATTGGCACCGTGCCTGATGCCAGGCATGACTGACCTCATGAAAGCTCTGAATGCAAGGATGTAGTAGAAAGTCTTCTTTGGACAGTAGAGAGAGTTACTCCAAAGAAAGCAGGATAAACTCTTTTTAATTCCCTTGAAGAAACAGTGAAGGAGCGGGTGTCCCAAAACTTTTGTCTACATAGTATTTATGTAAAAGCTCATTAACTGTCAGCTTCTGTGATGTTTTACTGTTTAATTGCGACAGGCAGGAGCTCTGCTTGAAGAATTCCTAAACTGTATTCTATAAAAGTTGCGTCCCACCATCTAACGCAGTCTTAATTTAAGAGCACTGAAACCTCAGGAGACGTGCCGGCAGCTAATTAGACAGAGAACACATATGGCCTTACCGAGCCTTCCCTCTGCCGGGTCCCTGTCTCTCTTTTGTTCTTTTGTTCCTCTTACCTCTGCGGCAAAAGTGAGCCTCACTTAGTGACTTCCTTGGAAGGCCACTGGAATGTGATGAACTTTTGGGATTGGCTGAAGCCTTCTTACGAAGTTCAGAAAGATCGATGTCCGCTGTTTGGTCTTCTTTGTAAGCTTCTAACACCAGTCCTTGGTCTTTATCTAATTTACTTCAATGATCAGGACTCCGCAGGACCCCCCCAGTGCTGCTGGAGTGTTTAAACACTCACTGTCCACTCTATGAGACACTCCTACCTTGTCTCCACCTTGAAGATGTAAAGTCAGAGAAGCTCATCTAACAGGGTTTACTGGGTCTTGCTTGGTGCCCAGTCTCTACCAGTTGTGATCCCAGCCCGGGGTGAGGCTGGGACCATGTGACTGAGTCACCTTGGTGACATGAAAAGTAGGGACGTCCTGATCAAGTTATTTTGCCACGTCGGACGTGAGTATTGGCCGATATCCAGTCCGATCTGTGTGTTTATTAATAATGCAGTTTAGATAAGATCAGCTGCTGATTAATAAAGTAAAATCACTGTATTTTAGTAACAGTTTATATAACGAGACATGCTGGACCATTCAGCACCCACCATGGTCCAGGTTCAGGGCGTCACCAGCGTTAAGCCTTGGGACGTTTTTCAGTATCTGCTGTTTAACTAAACTGAATATTAATAAGCGAATAAAATCAAACGCTGTAAAATGTGGATTTAAACGGACTGATCTTCTGAAACATGAACACACAGAGAAAGTGTCTGGAACAAGTTACACAAACGTGTGATGGAAGTGGCATTTTCCCGCGCTCTTTGACAGTGTGTGTGTGTGTGTGTGTGTGTGTGTGTGTGTGTGTGTGTGTGTGTGTGTGTGCATGAGTTAATCGTGGGACTTTAACCATAATTTGAGAGGCCATTAAACTGAAAGGGGGAGGAGTGATGTAAAGGAAAGAAAGCTGGGGAAAGTGCATCATACATGAGAAGAAACTCTGTGTGTGTGTGTGTGTGTGTGTGTGTGTGTGTGTGTGTGTGTGTGTGTGTGTGTGTGTATGTGTGTGTGTGTGTGTGTGTTGGGAGCCAGTAAATAGTTCCCTCATGGGAAGTGAATGTCCCAGTGCACATTTCCTCTGTTCTTCAGTTTAAACAACCCGTTAATCTAAATCACACCCCATCAGAGAGAGAGAGAGAGAGGGAGAGCGAGAGAGAGAGAGAGAGAGAGAGAGAGAGAGAGAGAGAGACTCACTCAGCCACACATCACAGAGAGGTCAGGAGTGTGAAGGGCAGCTGGTCAGACCCATGGTCCAGATATCACTCACCACCCGTCCCAGCTGGAGAAGGAGCAGAAAGAGCAGAAGGATCAGAAGGATCAAGGCCTCCAGAGTGAAGATATTGAACTTTCACAGGAAAGAAGGATTTTACGGAGGACCAGACTGATGTTGTCAGTGATGCTGATACCAATTCTGAGGAGCAAAAGTCATGAGATATGAAGCCTTGAGTTTAGCATGGAACCGACCACAAAGTGTGGACATTTGCAGTTTTGCGTCACTTTATGAAATAGGCTTTGATCCCAACTTGTCCCAGAAGTACTGGATGGAGCTCCATTCCCATCATTCCAGAGAACATTGCTGGGGAGCTTTATATCTCTACAACATGGTGCCAATAGGTTCATGTTTGTTATTCTATTGGCGGTGCTTCTCTACAGGGACTAGACAAGCTGTGTGTGCATTTGCACATCTGTGTCAGCAGTGTGTGCAGGTGAAAGTACCTGAATGGGTTCCATTAGTAGGTGCTCATGCTTTTATTCACACGATTCTCTGGCCTGGAGCTCGAGATCACTGACTTAAATGGAAAACGTTCCCTAGAAAATATGTAAACAAAACCATATGGAACCGTTTTAGACCATCTCACACCTCCAGTCTGAGAACCGGTTTGTTGCAAACCCCCTCATCAGTCACTGCTGGACTCCAGCAGTCCACCATCCAGAAATGTCCAGCCGACTGTGGTCAGCGTCCTGTGAGCACTGATGAAGGACTAGAGGACGACCAACACAAACTGTGCAGAAACAGATGAGCTTCTGTCTCTGACTTTACATCTACAAGGTGGAGACACTCGGTAGGAGTGTCTGATAGAGTGGACAGTGAGTGGACGCAGTGTGAGGGTGGGGTGGGATGTTCCTTTGGTCATTAAAAGCATGTTGTTTATAATTGTAATTTTATAGATCAGTGAGCTGTGGACAAACAAACAAACACACACACACATACACACACACACACACACAGTCATACATACACAAGGATGTGTGATTCTTTATAACCTCAGGGCAGACGGCCAGTTTGGCTTGGCTGGAGGTGAGAATAGCCCATTTTTATATTGATGTGTGTGTGTGTGTGTGTGTGTGTGTGTGTGTGTGTGTGTGTGTGTGTGTGTGTGTGTGTGTCTGTATGTGTGTGGTGGGATGAGGTTGGTGATCTAAGGGGAGCTGCATGGGACAGGCGGCTGGCAGATGCTGTCGGCTGGAGTTCACGTGCTAAAAATTCCTGTGCACGCACACACACACACACACACACACACACACACACACACACACACACACACACACACACTCCCAAAAGCACACAGTCACGACTACTTGGTGCTTTAGATATGTGTGAATTTACACACACACACAAACACACACACACACACACACACACACACACACACACACACACACACACACACACACCTAGGACAGATTAAACCACCATGTATCTTATATTTATGTAAACACGAGTTCTGCTCAAAACCACACTGAGATAAAAAAAAAACATAAAAGGTACTTAAAACCCCAAATGAACCTCCAGACTAATCGTATGGGACATGTTTGTAGGTTGATGTACTTTATAGGAGACACTGAGCAGATATTATTTTCAGGAGATCCTACAGAACTCATAATGACCTCATAAGGAGCTGTAAATGTTCATTTGACCAGGTTTTGATCAAAAATCTAGTCTTTGTTGGTTTTGAGCTGAAATGGGCTGTTGTTACAAGTAAGTTATGATGTAATGATTAGATTAACATTGATATTTATTATAATAAATCTTGGCATTCGTTCAAATAAAATACAAAACAACCTGAAACCCCCCCATCAGTCAGAGTCTGTATACAGGTGGATCATCAGCCCCGCCCCCTCTCTCTGATCAGTCAGAGTCTGTGTGCAGGTTGAGCATCAGCCCGCCTCTCTGATCAGTCAGAGTCTGTGTGCAGGTTACATCAGCCCTGCCCCTCTGATCAGCCAGAGTCTATGCAGGCAGGATCATCAGCCCTGCCCTCTCTGATCTGTCAGAGTCTGTGTGCAGGTGGATCATCAGCCCCGCCTCTCTCTGACTGGGTCAGAGTTCCTGTGTGCAGGCTGATCATCGCCCCGCCTCTCTCTGATCAGTCAGGAGCCTGTGCAGGTGATCATCAGCCTCCGCCTCTCTGATCAGTCAGGAGTCTGAACAGCAGGTGGCTGATCATCAGCTCCCCGCTCTCTCTCTGATCAGTCAGAGTCTGTGCAGGTGATCATCAGCCCTGGCCTCTCTCTCTGATCATCAGTCAGAGTCTGCAATTTGCAGGTTGATCATCAGCCCCGCCCCCTCTCTCTGATCAGTCAGAGTCTGTATGCAGGTTGATCATGTTCACGTGGACTGAGCAGTAAACATGCACTGGAAGCTGCTTTGGCCTTTAAACTGGGATTTAATTCAGTTGGAATCCAGTGAATTTTATTTTTATTTTTTGTGTGGCATGCAAAAGTTTGGGCACCCCTGGTTAAAACCTGTTCCATTAAACAGTTCAGTCAGTATTTTCACATCATAAGCCTCATCTCATTTCTGAATTCTGATTTTTCACTCCGATAAGATTTGACGGTTCACATTCATACAGTGAAAGATATTTGGGCACATTTACGTGAGAAATACGTGCGACTCTGCTCTGTGTTTACGAATAAAACCCGCCCTTCTACAATAACAGCCAATCATTGTGCTGGGAACACTGTGGGCAAAGGCGAACGTGTGGGGAAACCCCTGTAACATTCTTACAGAAAGTGGTGGTTTTCCATCAGTGTGTTCATTAAACATCTCCAAAGTTCTCCTCATTGGAGTCTAATCTAGTTCTGATCAACATCTGCTGTCGCACTGCTGATGGAATTGAACACATCTGTTCTAATATGATCGAATGGGTTTCTAATTGCTGAGGGAAATATTAATATTATATTGGGATAAGAGGTTTATAACAGCTCCTCTGATCATACAGGAGCTCTTTGTGGTTCTATAATTCCAGACTGTAGTTCATCTGTTTCTCTGCAGACTTTATTCTCCTCCTTTCACCCTGATCTGCAATGTTCACGACCCCACAGGACCACCACAGAGCAGATATGATGTGGGTGGTGGGTCGTTCTCAGCACTGCAGTCACACTGACATGGTGGTGGTGTGTTAGTGTGTGTTGCTGGTACGAGTGGATCAGATACAGCGGTGCTGCTGGAGTGTTTAAACCCCTCAGTGTCACTGCTGGACTGAGAACAGTCCACCAATCAGAAATGTCCAGCCGACAGTGTCCTGTGGGCAGCGTCCTGTGAGCACTGATGAAGGACTAGAGGACGACCAACACAAACTGTGCAGAAACAGATGAGCTTCTGTCTCCGACTTTACATCTACAAGGTGGAGACACTCGGTAGGAGTGTCTGATAGAGTGGACAGTGAGTGGACACAGTGTTTAAACACTCCAGCAGCACTGCTGCGTCTGATCCACTCGTACCAGAGCAACACACACTAACACACCACCTCGCTTCACTTGCAGCATCCTGAGTGTTCCATCCTGATTTTTCCAGATCTCTGCAGTCAGGACGCCACACACTCCTGTGTTTCTGTTCCAGTTCAGACTGTGTGTGTTACGTGAGTCTTTGACGAAGGTCAGCGCTGTACAGCTTTCCTTTGCTCGTCGTTCAGCTCCTCTGAGTGAGAGAGAGAGAGAGTGACATTTACGTAGAGCGCATCTTCACTCGCCCTCTGGTGATGTTCCCAGCCAAAGGCAAAGCTCGGTTCTCCTCTGTACTGCGGTACACGGAGAGCCGAGTGTGCTCCTGATACGAACTACCTCGTGACTTTCACTTAACCACTAAATCCACAGTGATCACTGACTGTCCCCCGCTGGACGTTCCTCCCCGTGAAGCAGCTCACAGGTCCTGAGCAAGCAAATGAGCTGATTTGCTTGAAAATAGTCGAGGTCATTTTAAAGGCCTAACGAACCCAGCTGTGCACACGGTGGCAGTGTGTGGTTTAACGGATCAGATCACGTTATTTTACTCAAAATTAAGATCTTTTTTCACAGTAAAAAAAAATGGGTTTCTTTAACTGATTCAGTTCTACAGTCACTGCTTTGTGTGTATTAGGGACTTTTATTTTGACATGTATTATATATTCATTTTATTAGTGACATTTAGTTTTTTTTTGTTTTTTTTTTAATGACTTTTTTTTACAAATTATATGTTGGATTGAGATTGTGACTTTTATTTTTATTTTATATTATTTTGACATGTTTTCACTCGTTTGTTTTAGTGACAGTTTGTCGGTTCGTGACTTTTATTTTGACCCAGTCTTTTGGTTTGTATTTTGACATGATTTGTTAGTTTGTGAGTGACTTTTAGTTTGACACAGTCTGTTGGTTTGTATTTGGGACTTTTATTTTGACATGGTTTGAACTAGTTATGTTTTTTGTACATGGTCTGTTTTTCCATTCGTATTAGTGACTTTTACTTTGACATGGTCTTTTTTTTGTGACTTTTATTTTGATGTGGCCTAATTGTACCCAAATATTATAACTTAACAACTATAAAGGTGATTATTTCATGTCGTGAAACTGTGATATCACAGTGAAATATGAAGCGTGAGGAGTGTATTTATGATTTCTATTGCATTCGTTAAAAATCACTCAGGACCAATCAACAGTCAGCTCCAGCATGGTGATGTCATGTGACAGCTCCCAGTTTGGGTCTGGTTAGTAGATGATAGACAGCAGCAATCCGAATCGTTTAACTGGGGTGGGAGTTGGGATGGGGGATGGGGAGGGGGCGGGGTTACAGATCTTTTAATGGAAGTCAATTGGAGCGTTTCTATTGGTCCATTCAACCTGAAATTCTGATAGGATGTAAAGCTGCCAAATTCAAAATATGGAGAAAAATTTAAACGTTGAGTAAATGTGCTGCAACATGAGACATGAAATTTATGTGTGTGTGTGTGTGTGTGTGTGTGTGTGTGCGTGTGTGTGTGTTTTCCTCTCTGGCAGAATGCCATGGTGTCGTTCAAGGAGCTGTGTGGCCTGACCCCGGCGGCGAACATGAAGCAGTGTATTTTAACCGTGTCCTCGTGGCTCCTGAACAGCGAGCGCTGCCTGCGGGTTACCGTGGACTTGAGCGAAGCCTATCCCACCATGGAGGCGCAGGGACCCGTCCCAGAGCTGCTGCGCAAAGTCCTCACCGCCTACGACACGGTACTCTAACACACCAGCACAATGACCGTACTCTGTGTTCATCACTACCCCAGCCAGGACTGGTCAGTACCACCACAGCAGTGCTGCTGGAGTGTTTAAACCCCTCAGTGTCTCTGCTGGACCGAGAACAGTCCACCGACCAGAAACGTCCAGCCGACAGCGTCCTGTGGGCAGCGTCCTGTGAGCACTGATGAACGACCAGAGAAAGACCAACACAAACTGTGCAGAAACAGATGAGCTTCTGTCTCTGACTTTACATCTACAAGGTGGAGACACTTGGTAGGAGTGTCTCATAGAGTGGACAGGGAGTGGACACAGTGTTTAAACACTCCAGCAGCATAATAGCTGCTCTGTGGTGGTCCTGTGGGGTCCGGATCACTGAAGATCAGGGTGAAAGGAAACAGATGAACTTCAGTCTGTGATTATAGAACTACAGCGTGCTCCTGTGTGCTCCACGGTAGGTCCATGGAAGCTCCTGTAAACAGGATGTGACAGCTTCAGTATGAATTGCTGTAATAGCTCCTTCATTTCTGAGCCGTGTAGAAAAACCCACTCCCACCACTTTTTCCAGAAGCTCACTGAAGGGTTTTTATCTGGCTGCGCTTCAGCGTCTCTCCACGGGACTGGCGTGCAAACCTTCAGAACTACAGACGTCACGGCCTGTTTATCAGCACAGTCGTGGAAAGTTTGAACACGTGCCGAAGTACCGTGTCAGGGCCACGTGTGAGCGACTGAAAGCACAATCATTAACAGTGACTGTAACCATTTTACACTACTTTACATTTTATAGCCCCCAGTAACACGCTCAGGTCCGGGTCACGTGGTGGAACGTAGACTAAATGGGTGTTAAGTGGTTAAGCTGGTCTTCACTGGGGCCAACATAGAACCTGAGGACACTTTATGGTTCTCACTTAAGCTACCCACACAGGTCCCACGTGGGCATGTTAACTGGGCCTGTAACCGTACCAGTCACCAGTAATGTCCCAGTCTGCACCTTCTCAGATGAACATGTCCAGAAGTGATGTGGTTAAAACGATTTGGCAGCTGAAAGGTCTGTTCGAGGCGTGGCCTGTTCAAGCTGGTCAAACTGGTTAGGCTGGTTGACTTTACCTCTTGACCAATATGGCCCTGACCAAACTACACTGTCAGTATGACCAAGCTTTAACATGTTGGTTGACCAGTATGGCCAGCAAGACCAAACTGGTGCTCTAAGCATATGTATACAGGGGCGTCAGCGGGCAGGGAAAGGTGGACCAGCGTACCCGGGGCCCAAACTGGTCAACTGTTGGCCACCCCCCACCCCCCAGCTGCACCAAAAGAATGAACGGACCCTACCATGAACGGAAAGTAGAGGACTGGGTAAACTGTACCCAAGATTTGGTGCTACACCCCTCTATTTAGCGGGGTTGGCGGAAGTGGTAACCACCCTGCATGGTGCAGCCGTCTGGACTCACTGAGGGCGTGGCTCCTCCGTGTACTGTATGAACAGGCCGAGCACGCGTAGGTCAAGCGGAGCACCGTATGTGAGACCTGCTGATGGTGCATTGCACTCTAACATACGCTGCGCTACAGCATGACTCTGACACAGTACACGGTTATTTACTTCACTTATCACAGACACGGCACAGTGTGTCAGACTCTGCACACTCACACACGCGGTGTAACCCCATGCTGTGCACTTTGCCTGCAGTGATGTTCTGATCCGAGCAGACAGCCTCATGTATAATTTGTTCGTGTGACGGTGTGTATTCGAGTAAAACGCCGCTGAAAGCGGCGGGATACCGGGTGCACTGCGGAAGTCGCTCGCACCCCAGTGCGGTGGGGCAGTCTTACCCTGCTGGAATATCCCGTCATGAGGTGCAGGGCTGCAAATGGTCACCAAGCAGTGATACGAAGTGGCACCGGTCAGTGGTCCCAACCCATGCCATGAGAAAATGAGAATACGTCCCACAACAGCATGGGGCCTTGTTGACAACTGGGGTCCAAGGCTTCACGGGGCCTGTGGCCTGAGAAACGTTGTTCTACCACAGTATAAACTAGATCAGGGGTATTCAACCGGTGGGCTGTGGCCCCCTAGTGGCTGCAGTGGGCCAAAGAATCTTTAGTTGAATAGAATGTGCCGTGGCTGAATTGTAATGAACACTAAACTGTAACTGTGACCCATCCATACAACGTCTAGATCTAGAACCACCTGCAGAGCCGCATCTAACAAACGCAGTGACGAGGAACCGCGAGATGCAAAAGGTCGGGAACCCCTGTTCTTGAGTGTGCTGGTTCGGTACGCCCTGGGGTTCTGATGTTACGAAGCATGTGACATCACTACTGAGTTGTCATACTGAATTCCCCCCCAAACACACACACACACACACACACACACACAGTGTCCGAAGACTGACCTCAGCATCATCTCATTGGCGCTGGTCTGAGAAGCCTAGTGGGGACTAATGGAACCGAGTCACTGATTTAGAAACACACTCAGGACAGAGGCTTTAAGCACAGTATGAACATAGCAGTGTGTGTGTGTGTGTGTGTGTGTGTGTGTGTGTGTGTGTGTGTGTGTGTGTGCTTGTCCCACATCCTTCGAAGATCTGACTTTCTGTTTCTTGGTTCTGGCTTCCTCCAGATGATCCAGACGAGTCGCACTTTGATCGAATCAGCAGACAGTGTCTACTGTAAACTCACACAAGCACAACGAGCAGGTAAGAGCACAGTGAGGCGACGGACCCCCGTTCTAACGAACACGTTCAGGTACTTTAAGATGCACACACAGCTCCTCTCGTCCCTGTAGAGAAGGTGATCATCCAACATCCTGACCTCAATGACGCTGAAATTACACTGAATTACTGAATTCAATCAGATCCTCACAACAATGTTCCAGCATGCTGTAGAAAGTCTTCCCAGGACAGTAGAGACGGTTACTCCAACAAAAGCAGGAGTGTCCCAATACTTTTGTCCATATAGTGTATCTGTATGTAATCATGATCTTATATTATACAGTAGGTGTCAGTACAATATTTTCTTTCTTTAATCTTCACACACACACACACAGACACACACACACACACACACACACACACACACACACACACACACCGGGGTTATCCATCATTCTGAGGCATAACATGATGGTTGGCCCTCAAAGCTTCTTTCAGAATACATTCAGTCCAACTCTCTCTCTCTCTCTCTCTCTCTCTCTCTGTACGAGTCAGTCTCTCTCTCTCTCTCTCTCTCTCTCTCTCTGTATGAGTCAGTCTCTCTCTCTCTGTATCTCTTTCTCTCTGTCTCTCTGTCTCTCTCTCTCTCTGTACGAGTCAGTCTCTCTCTGTCTCTCTGTCTCTCTCTCTCTGTATGAGTCAGTCTCTCTCTCTCTGTCTCTCTCTCTCTCTCTCTCTCTGTACGAGTCAGTCTCTCTCTGTGTCTCTCTGTCTCTCTCTCTCTCTCTGTATGAGTCAGTCTCTCTCTCGCTCTCTCTGTCTCTCTCTCTCTCTCTCTCTGTATGAGTCAGTCTCTCTCTCGCTCTCTCTGTCTCTCTCTCTCTCTCTCTCTCTCTCTCTCTCTCTCTCTCTCTCTGTACGAGTCAGTCTCTCTCTGTGTCTCTCTGTCTCTCTCTCTCTGTGAGTCAGTCTCTCTCTCTCGCTCTCTCTGTCTCTCTCTCTCTCTGTACGAGTCAGTCTCTCTCTCTCTGTATCTCTTTCTCTCTGTCTCTCTCTCTCTCTCTCTGTATGAGTCAGTCTCTCTGTATCTCTTTCTCTCTGTCTCTCTCTCTCTCTGTATGAGTCAGTCTCTCTCTCTCGCTCTCTCTGTCTCTCTCTCTCTCTCTCTCTCTCTCTCTCTCTCTCTCTCTCTCTCTCTCTCTCGGAGTGGTGGGTGGGGGTTTAGGAAGGTGTAGGTGCGGTACGTGTGATGAGTGTTACTCACTGCCCTTGAGGTGGGGGTGTGTTTGGCGGTGAGAGGTGCTGTTATTGCTGTAGTGTTCTCGTAACGAATCGTCAGATAAGTCTGAATTGAGCGAGGGTGCTCTCTGTCTCACTGTCTCACTGTCTCTCTGTCTCACTGTCTCTCTGTCTCACTCCGTCTCCTACACAGAAATCTGAAATGCCACCATAGATACAGATCAGACATACGTTTAACACCATACGAGCAAAGGTGTTACTTATATATACAATCGCAGGCAATGAACCACTGCAGCCGTGTCACTCAGGGGTCACTCACGACAGTCATGGGGTCACTCAGAAAGGCAGCAGGTCATCTTCACTGACGAGTCTCGCTTTTGTCTCGGTGGAGACGACCAACAGGTCCATCCAGAAGGTCTGGAGTCACAGTGTGGGTGCAGTTCTGTATGATGACATTACAGACACTTTAACAGACCAACGTTACGTTAACAAGGTTCTGAGACCAGTGGTTCTACCTTTCCTGAACACACACTCCGGTGCTCTATTCCAACAGGACGACGCTCGTCCACACACTGCTGCCATCTCAAGATCTCGTCTTGAAGACACAGATACTACGCCGTGGTCGGTCTCATCTCCAGACCTGTCCCTGATTGAAAATGTGTGGACGCTATTGGACGCTCTATCAACACTCCACCGCTACCACACCATCTGCAGAACTGAGTGAGAACATTCAAGCTGCATGGGATGGATCATCACAGGACACCATTAGGAACCTCTACACCTCCATGCAGAGACGTCTGGCGTGTTACGTTAAACCCGACGCCGTCCTGAGGGACAC
>CM067520.1:26006503-26043836 GCA_034509495.1 Acestrorhynchus altus | reverse complement strand
GCTCTCTCTCTCTCTCGCTCTCTCTCTCTCTCTCTTTCTCTCTCTCTCTCTCTCTCTCTCTCTCTCTCTCTCTCTCTCTCTGAATCTTTCAGTATAAAACTGGGCAGGCCACTGGGTGAGCAGGAGCTCCATGCTACTTTACAGAATGGATGGTGGAACTGCCCCAGGCAGAGATGGCCTCCTAGTGGAGTTTCTTCAGACCTTTGGGAAGAGCTGGCAGCTGACCTTTTAGCTGTCCTCAGTGAGAGCCTGAGTGATGGCTCCCTGCCTCTGAGCTGCAGGAGGACTGTCATCACCTTGTTGCCTAAGAAGGGCAGCCTTCAGGGTATTATGAAGTGGAGGCCAGTGAACCTGATGTGCAGAGACCTTGAGGTTTTCTCCAAAACTCTGGCCGATAGACAGAGGGAAGCGATGGGGCAGGTCTTTCAGCAGGACCAGACCTTCTGTGCCTGGCAGGTCCATTAGGAATGCACAGCATCCAGAAGGTGGTGTTCATAGACGACCTGCGAGTCTTTTGAAGTTGTTTGTTTTTCTCCTAAAAGCAAACGTGGATCCCACCCACAACACCCTACTGTGAATGAACTTCTCAGGTTCTGGAACCTACTTTTGTTGGTGGAAATGCAAGGAACGCTTCAAAAATGAATTGAAGGTCTGCGCTTGTGTCCGGATTCACGCAGAGCTGAAAGGGAAAGCAGACAGTCTGCGAATGCGCTGTGTTTGTCTGTCCTCTGTCTACACAGGGGTGGACAAAAGACCCTGGACAGCAAACCACAAACAGACTTGACTCTGGGAGTCATTCGGGAGCTCGCGGGCCTTTAAAAAGCCGGCCTGAGTGAATGGCTCGTGTCCACCGTGCACTTCGAGGCGTCTCCGTATCTGCTGAACTGCAGTAGACGGTTCCCTTCCTGGATGGACTTTCCTCACCGTCGCTCTGCTGGTTCACGCTGGCAGCTGAGAATGTCAGAGCTTTCATCTTCCTGAAATTCTTCCGTCTCCCGTCACCATCCGTCCCGTATGAATTCGTCCAGCAGGGCTTTGCTTGGTTACAGCACTCACACACTCTGCTGCGTCGCCTGTTGTCTCTCTGTGTTGTTGATCTTTCGTCTTATTACTGGATTCCTGTAAAGGTGCTTTGTGACACAGCACTGCTGTGGTTTTAGGGGTTTGTTAATAAGGTGTTACTACTGTATTGCTGTTGGTTGTCAAGGTGTTGTTAGGTGGTTGCTACAATGTTGGTATAGTATTTCTGTTGGTTGCTAACGTGTTACTAAATGGTTGCTAACGTATTGCTACAATATTCCTGTTGGTTGCTAAGGTGTTGCTAGGGGATTGATACAGTGTTGCTGTTGGTTGCTAAAATGTCACAAGGTGGTTACTATGGTGTGGCTACAGTATTCCTGTTGGTTGCTAAGGTGTTGCTAGGTGGTTGCTACAGTATTGCTGTTGGTTGACTGCCAAGGTATTGCTATGATCTCAGTATTAGTTGGTAAAGTGTTGCTATATGGTTGCTAAGGTGTTGCTACTGTATTGCTCTTTGCTAGGAAATGTATTGGTGGTTGCTAACTTGTTGCTGCTAGGTGGTTGCTAAGGTATTGCATTAGCTGGACGTTTGTTGCACAGTGGTTGCCAGGGTGTTGCTATGACATGGCTTTTAGTTGTGAAGGTGTTGCTAGGTGACTACACCATTTTATTTACCCAAAGCGCTGGTTTTATTTACACACTTTGAAGCATTTAACGCTGTGTTTATGTATTAAATGCATCACGTAAACAAATGTTCAGTGAAGCTGATCATGTTCTTTCTGCAGGGTTGGACTTCCACGAGGACCTGCACCGTATCGGAGCGAAAGAGGGACTGAAAGGCCGAAAGCTGCAGAAAGCCATGGAGAGTTATGCGTGGAACATTACTGTCCTCAAGGTGAGAGTGTGTGTGTGTGAGTGTGTGTGTGTGTGTGTGTGTGTGTGTGAGTGAGTGTGTGATGTTGTAGGAGATCCTTTAAGTCCTGTAAGTTGTGAGGTGGGACCTCCCCATGACCACGACTGAGGTGGTAGGTGTGGACCACCGGCTGCCGGGAACACCCCGCAAGACCTGCCTGCCGTTGTGTATACGGTGTCCTTGTGGTTGTGTGTGTGTGTGTGTGGCCTTTGCAGACCATCAAGCAAAGAAATGTCCACACTGAGCAGACTGTGACCCTGTAGGACCTACCTCCACGCCACAGTTTAACGTCAGCTTCACCACTTCCTGGCAGCTTCCCAACAGCAGCAGAACACAACCGCACACACACCCCGAGAGCGGGGATTAATCAGCGGCGGTGCTCCGGGGCTCTGCGGCCTGCCTCGTCCTCATCGCTAACACCGCGCTAATTAATGGGCGCTGATCGCTCACTGCACCATTACACATCTTCATTGGTGGTTTCAGCAACAAGCACGAGTGCAATCAGCTTCCTCCTCTTGTCCCTTTAACCTCCCACTCCTTCCGTCTCGTCCCTTATTTACACATGGTGAATAATTCTAGGCCAGTTTGGCTTCTTTCCGCTTTTCTCGGAAAATAATTACAGTTGTGCCGCAGTCCGTCAGAAAGCCCGGTTCCCGGGAGGTCCTGAATCTGGAGGTTTTTATTTATGTTTTAATTACAGTTCTGCAATTAAAACACGGCTGCCACGGGCTCTCGCAGAACCAGAACCACCGCCACAACACTGGTAGCACTTATTTATGTGCTTCTTATTACATCCCGCTCTGGGAATGGGAATTGTGGGGTTTGGAATTCAGCTCTTTAATGACTCCTCCTGACCTGCACAGCTCCTTCTCCAGCTCCTTACACACACCGACACATTAAACTCCACCCACTCACTGCACAGCCTGCAGCTTCTTCTCATCTGTTTCTGCACAGTTTGTGTTGGTCATCCTCTAGTCCTTCATCAGTGCTCACAGGACACTGAGGGGTTTAAACACTCCAGCAGCACTGCTGCGTCTGATCCACTCGTACCAGCGACACACACTAACACACCACCACCACGTCAGTGTGACTGCAGTGCTGAGAACGACCCACCACCCACATAATAGCTGCTCTGTGGTGGTCCTGTGGGGTCCTGAACATTGAAGATCAGGGCGAAAGGAGGAGAATAAAGTCTGCATTAGCCGACGCCCTTTTTCCGGAGCGACGTACAAAAGTGCTCTGCTTATGCAGAGAAAGGCAGGTTTGTTTAGGGATTCGTTCGTATTTTTGTGTTTATTAAGTCATAAATGGACAGTAAAAAGGCAGACAGGACGAGAAATGAAGCGAGTGTGACAGTGTGACAGTGTGTGATTCACAGTTACTCTTTTGTGCTCTACACAAATCACGCAGAGCATCTCTATTCACACACACTTCTCGTTTTTATGAAGTATCGAGGCTTGGGGTCAAGCTTGTGTTTCATTTCTTTTTCTGTGTTCTCTGTAACGTAATCCAAACGTTTACTGTACTAAAATAATCTGATTCTTTTCGTCTGGATCAGTGGACCTTTCTTAACCCGTCTGAACCTTCGCAGCAATGATCCTCTTATGCAGCAATAACTGTAACGAAACGTTACCGTAACGGTTGGTCAGTCCGGCACTAATTTGAGTTCATTCCTCCAAACAAACCAGCTTCAGCTCTGTTATGTTGGTGGGTTTCCTCCCAAGAACTGCTGCTTCAGGTTCTTCACAACGTTTCTGGATTAAGGTCAGAACTTTGACCATTATTTGATAGAACGACATTTGTGCTTAGGGTCGTTGTCTTGTTGCATGATCCACATTCTCTTGAAATTCAGCTCCCAAACAGATGTCCTGCCACTGTCCTTTAGTTTGCTGGTATCATTCAGAATTCACTGTTCTATCAACGATGGCAAGTCATACTGTCCCAGGCACAGACCAACTGTCCCAGACCTGTGTGTTCTGAAGCCTCTGTCCAATTTGTCTCACTCTTTTAAGCTCCTCCTCTTCCCTCAGTCTAAGGCTCCGTGAGTCACACCCACATGCATAATTCAACTGTTTAAAAATATATATCATTTATTTATATCAGAAGACGTGTCTATATAGGTCAAGGATCCTGCTTTACTGCTGTAAACGCTCGGCTGTTCACTGCAGCAGCCAGGAGACAGGTCAGGAATTCACACTGCACTGCACTGCACTGCGCACTCCCAGCTAATGCAAGAGTGAGATGCCAAACCCCTTCTCCTCACTTCTCCTCACTTCTCCTCTTCTTTCGTCTCCTGTTCTCTTCTCTCATCTTCTCCTCTCTCGTCTTCTCTTCTCTCATCTCCTCTTCTCATCTCCCATCTTCTCCTCTCTCGTCTTCTCCCATCTTCTCCTCCCTCATCTCCTCTTCTCATCTCTCATCTTCTCCTCTCTCGTCTTCTCCCATCTTCTCCTCTCTTGTCTTCTCTTCTCCTCACTTCTCTTCTCTTGTCTCCTCTTCTCTTCTCTCATCTTCTCCTCTCTCGTCTTCTCCTCTCTCGTCTTCTCCTCTCTTCTCTCATCTTCTCTCTCATCTTCTCCTCTCTTGTCTTCTCTCATCTTCTCCTCTCGTCTCCTCTTCTCTCGTCTCCTCTTCTCTCCTCTTCTCCTCTTTCGTCTTCTCTTCTCTCATCTTCTCCACTCTCATCTTCTCTCGTCCTATCTTCTTTTCTCCTGTTGTCCCTTCTCTCATGGTCTCTTCTCTTTCTCTTTCTCTTCTTTACAGTATAGCAGCTGCTTTGTTTCCGCTTTACTCCAAAACGGATTCAGTGATTCTTCCGTCCGTAATTCTACACACAAAACCCCACAAAGACAACGTGAGAAACGTTTGTTTGAACTTTATACAAAGTTTTCACAGCCTTTGCTGTGAATTGAGCTCCTCCTTCAGATGTTGCTACAGCTTGGTTGGACACCTGTGGTCGATTCAGCTGATTGGACATGATCTGAAAAGACACACCTGTTTATATAAGGTCTCATAGTAGACAGTGCAGGTCAGAGACAAACCAAGACATGAAGTCTAAGGAACTGTCTGTAGACCTCAGGGACAGGACTGTACGGAGAGACAGATCTGGAGAAGGGACAGAGACATTTCTGCTGCATTGAAGATCTCAGTGAGCACAGTGGCTCCATCATCTGTAAATGGAAGAAGTTTGGAACCAACAGGACTCTTCTTAGAGCTGGCCGCCTGGCCAAACCGAGCAGTCGTGGTAGGAGGGTGGTGACCAAGAAGCCAATGTCCACTCAAACAGAGCTCCAACGTTTCTCTGTGGAGAGAGACACGTCCAGAAAGACATCCTTATGTTATATTTTTGGGTTTTATTTGTAACGAATTGAATCCTTTTTGGAATAAAGCTGTAACGTAAAATACTTTACGTGAATACTTTCCCGATGCTCTGTAAATGGGCTTCCTGTGACCTGGAGTAACATTCCTTAGTGTTCCTTGTCCTCCACTCTTTCACGGCTCTTCTGGGGACTAAGACTAAGCCCGTGCAGCCGAGCTGGAGCTGTGACTCTCCTGAGTCCTTCCCTCTCGCTTCTCCAAATGTCTGCACTTCACTAAAGACAGTTATGTCCTAGGCCCACTTTAAGATGCTTCCTACAGCTGAGGTGGCCCTGTGTCCTTGCTGAGAGAGATGAGGGAGTGTGTGTTCACCCGTGTGTGTGTGTGTGTGTGGACAGGATTTAAGGCGCCTCCGTTAATTAGTCCCAGGCCGAACGCCACACTCAAGGACATTCTTTCTGATTTACTCACAATGCGGACGCATGCGTCCAAACACAATCCCGTTCACCCAGTTAATAACACACGCTCCCCAAACCACTGACGCCTCCTCTTTATGACACCCGCAGACACACTCTCACATTCCACACACACTCTCAACGTCTGCTTCTGGCTGCTTCCGCCCTCCGCAGCCCCGAGGCGTCCCTCCATCTCTGGAGTGTTCCCGGAGTGGAGGATTTATGAAGGACATACAGGAGGATTCTAAGTCACGGCTGCTGCTGCACTGGAGCTGTGCTGCTGTCCGCAGTGTTGCGGTCTGAACAGGCAGAGGACGGTATTACAGTGACCCCTGCAGGCAGGAGACACACACTGCAGCTCAGTGGAATTACCGAAGAGCTCACTTGTCTGTGGTGTCATTGTTGTACAGCACCAGTCTTCTGTTACTGTGTCCAAATAAACTTTGGATTCATCTGTCCAAAGCACATTGTTCCAGAAGTCCTGCTCTTTGTCTACAGTCTTGCCCATGAGTCTTCCCCTCTTTCTGACGGTAGAAGCTGCACTTTGACATCTGTAGTCAGAGCTACCTGCTACCATGATGACATTTTAGGATTGTTGGATCTTCTTTACACATCTTGTGGTTCTGCTCATGGACTGAACTTGCTCATACGGTCTGATCTGTTCATCAGGGCAGTTGTTCTAAATGTTCTCCACAGGTAAATGATGTTCCGGGCAGTGGAACGACTGATTTTTAATTGTTAGAATAGATCTTTTTAAACCCCTTCCCAGACTCATCTGTATCTAGAACCTTCTTTCTGAAGACCTCAGAGAGCTCTGTGGATCTGACCATCCCACTCACTCCAACAATCAGCTACCTTGATGACTTTTTAGGATTGTTTGCAGTTGTTTTAAATCTCTCTCTCTCTCTCTCTCTCTCTCTCTCTCTCTCTCTCTCGCTCGCTCTCAGGGTCAGGCAGACTTGTTGAAGCATGCTAAAGGCGAGGCGATGGACACTCTAAGGCAGATCCAGTGTGCGGCTCACTCCTGCGGCCTGGCCAAGAACGGAGCGTCCACCTCCCCTGCCTCGCCCCTCCTGCCCCCTCACCCACGACCCCATGGCCTCCTTCTCACCATCCCAGAGACAGAGCCGCCTGATACGGAGCCCAATACACCTCACTGACAGAGAGAGAGAGAGAGAGAGAGAGAGAGAGAGAGAGAGAGAGAGAGAGCGAGCGAGAGAGAGAGAGAGAGAGAGATTACTGACCTCATGAGAGTGGGAGCCAAGTAGAGAACAAAATGAGGAAAGAGAACATTTTAACCCTTAGATGATGTCATCAGTATTCAGATTAATGACATCATTAACTACCTGGCAAATCACGGTCGGTTATTTCAGGTTCTAATCCTTTCCCACTTTTTCTGAGTTGTTTCCTCAAAACAAGAGGGCAGTTCCACAGAACCCACAGTAGGACATAATGAATACACACCTGCCATATCAGCCATAACATTAGTACCACTGACAGGTAAAGTAACACTGATGATCTGGTTCCTATCATGAGGTGGATATACAGTATTAGTCAGCAACAGAATGTTCTAGAAGACTGGCTCAGAACATCTCCAAAACATCAGGCAGGTCTGATTGGGTGCTCTGCCACGACAAAGAGTTTAAGGTCTTGACTTGGCTTTCTCTCCAGTTCTAAATCCAATAGAAATCCTAGGACTAGTTCGCAAAATTGTGTATATTATGTACATTTGGAAAACTGTGTGAATCTGAAGCACTTTGACGAGAAGACGTTCTAGGCGACAGGTTAGAACATCTCCAAAACATCAAGCAGGTCTTGTGGGGTGTTCCTTTTATGCAGTGGTCAGTACCTACTGAAAGCGCTTCAAGGAAGGACAACTGGTGGACTTGCGACTGGGTCCAAGCTTCCAAGGCTCATTGGTGCTCATACAGATCCCATCTCACAGCTTACGGGACTTAACGGATCTCCTGTAAGGTTAGTTTTGGTGCCAGATACCAAAGGAATCCTTCAGAGGAGGGTCCATGTCTTGGGTCAGAGCTGTCTTGGTGGCACAAGGGGGACCAGTTCTTTATTAGGCAGGTGGTGTTAATGTTATGGCTGTGGTTTAAGTTATCACCATCATAAGAGCGACTTGTGAGGGTTAGAAGACTCCACTGGCCTGCACAGCTCCGAACTATGAGCCTAAAAGTCCTCAAAATGCATTTTTAGGGATTCACTTTGTTCTAGATTGATATGGTTGGGCACCGTTCACATACGAATCAATAGAGCACCGGTACCGGTTCCGGTATCTGGAATTTGGTATCTAAAGGTATTTTTTTAGTATCTCACATATGAAGAAATCCAGGCCCATATATTTGTGTTGTGTTTGGGTTTCAAGTCCAGACTGATTCACTGCAGATGGTCAGGCTTGTTGAATCTCCACGGTCATATAAAGACAGATCAGTGGGTGTCTGTGCTGTTAGTGGTGCTGGTTAGTTCTGCTGTGTTCTGATTCTCACTGTACTGGGCTGAGTGATGTTCTCTACGTGTGGAACATGTCAGTGTCACACCATCTGCTTCTCCAAGAGGCAGAATTAGTTCTGCACATTTTACAGCAACTTCGGTTGAGTTTGAGTCAGATGTGCAGCGAAACCCAACCCAGTGCCTGTCAGTCCTCGGAAACCTGTTCTTTTCAGGATGGTGGGACGAAGCACATGCGTCTCCAGAAGAAAGCAGCGAAAGACGACACAAGCTGTTAAAGGGTTTTTCCACACGATCTTGAAGACCTGTGTGCTTCATCAGCAGCAGCTGCAGCACTGAGAACATCAGCAGGGCTGTTGTCAGGGAGTTTTTCTGTTGGTCATGGCGAAAAGAGGCGGCGTCCCAGTCTCAGGAGCATTGTGTGTCATGGGAGTTTGGTAACTGGTGCTTCCAAACTGGGATGGGAAACTGGGCTAAAAAAGATGAAAAGGTTCTGAATATGGGTTTTGATTGTCAACGAATCGTCCATCCTATTTAATGCCCATTTCCTTCGTAACCAAGATCACTTTATATAAACATTCTACACAAAACAACAGCAATAACAAAAATTGCAAAAAAGGGTTTTACTTTGACCTGCTACACCGATTCTTGGTTCTGTGCTCACTGTCCAGTTTATTTATCTCCTGTAATTCCAGACTGTAGTTCATCTGTTTCTCTGCAGACTTTCTTCTCCTCCTTCCACCCTGATCTTCAATGATCAGGACCCCACAGGACCACCACAGAGCAGATATGATGTGGGTGGTGGGTCATTCTCAGCACTGCAGTCACACTGACATGGTGGTGGTGTGTTAGTGTGTGTTGCTGGTACGAGTGGATCAGACGCAGCAGTGCTGCTGGAGTGTTTAAACCCCTCAGTGTCACTGCTGGACCGAGAACAGTCCACCAACCGGAAAAATATTCAGCCAAATCTGAGCTTCTGTCTCTGACTTTACATCTACAAGGTGGAGACACTCGGTAGGAGTGTCTAATAGAGTGGACAGCGAGTGGACGCAGGGTTTAAACACTCCAGCAGCACTGCTGTGCCTGATAAACCACCACCACACCCACAGATGAACCACAGTCTGTAATTATAGAACTTCAAAGTGCTCCCGTTTGGTCAGAGGAGCTGAAGAGCTGAAGGAGCTGGACAGTGAGTGGAGGTGGTGTAGATAGAAGCATTTAAGCTTTTCTACGTGGTCAGTCTCAGACGATGCTGTGTAGGCCGGGGACGCAAGACAATTAATAACCAGAGCAGGTGTTTTAATAAAGACATAAAGATGTACCTCCTCAGATACAAACACACACACACACACACACACACACACACACACACACAGTCACTCCCCTTGGCTCTCCCTGCTGGTCCGGATGATGTTCAGGGGCATGTCCACAGTCGTCGGGTGTTAAAATTCCTGTTTATTTTCTGGGTTTTTTTTGCATTTACACTTTGAAACTTTTATCCAGGGGTGCAGTGAGTGAACGTGGGTGTGTGTGTGTGTCGTCAGTCTTAATTTTGAGTTTGAAAGTAAAAAAAAAAGAAAAGAAAAAAAAAATCGCCATAGCGTTTTAACTGGAACTGACTTCATTTTTCTGGACTCTACACAATGAACTCTGGGACATTTCTGCTGTCAGCCAAACTTCGAGCAGCACTGAGAACAAGATGAGCAAGTAAACGATGTGTAATTTTAGAGCTCAATAAAGGACACTCTACAGTCCGTCTCCGAGCACTCGACACCTGAGAACGTCCGCCGTCTGTGAATGAAGTGACTGTTGTAATTACTGCTGTTCTAGTGTGGGTGTGTATATGAATTATTATTGCAGATGTTTTATAATCATGAGCTGTGCATACGCGGTGACGTCATGCTGTACCTGTGCTCACTGGAAGGGGAGAGGACAGTGGTGGAGGGTTGAAGGCGGGGTATGGGGGGCGGGGGGACATGGTGGGGAACAGAGGAGTGGGTGTTGACATGCAGAAT
Organism: Acestrorhynchus altus; assembly: GCA_034509495.1. Lineage (NCBI taxonomy): Eukaryota > Metazoa > Chordata > Actinopteri > Characiformes > Acestrorhynchidae > Acestrorhynchus > Acestrorhynchus altus. The sequence goes on along the minus strand of CM067520.1, from coordinate 26,033,655 downwards.
AACACCTCATTTGATGCCCCTCATTTATGAAGCCCATAATATATCATAAAGATGGAATGGCACTAAAAAAAGACCGTTTCCTGTCTTCTCTTTTTCTTTTGCAGCCGTCAGTAATACGTTCACCCTCGCCCGTCTTTCTGACACAGAGCTGTCTGGTGCGTTTGTACTCGCAGGTGCGTGGTGCACGTCGTCAGGGTGGTGTAGAGATATCAGCCCTCGTTACGCGGCTCACTGCTTATCCTGTCTGGCGTCTCTGAACTGTAATCACAGCCATTAAAAGATCACGAGCAGCTTTAAAGACGACGTTGCTAGAAGCAAACCGAGAATCCGTTCTGCTGGTTTCATTGCTGTAACAGGTTGTAGACGCGGTGTCTTGTCCTAGAATATTACCTGTTGCCCCAGCAATGGCCCACCTCACTTACCCGTCTGCGAAAAACGGAAGTAACCTGGGTCAGTGATGTGTTATGATGTGTGTGTCATGTCTGTAGGTTACTCTGATCCTGAGTTATGAACCGTTTGATAGGAAACCCGGATAAAGAATAAATCAGATGTTTGGCAGGTTGTGGGACCACCGTGTTCTGGCCTTCAGGGTTGTTTGTGAGAGCCTGATTAGAACGCTGTAATGTTCATAAAGACAGCACTGCGTAATTCACTCATTACCTCCGAAAACCATCTCTGACCTTCTCCGCCACACAAAACCGTCCTACCGCACGTCCATCCTCATTAGTCTCTGTTTTCTCCACAGCTGTGGTGACTCCTGGCCCTTTCGTTCACCTTTCATCCCTCTGTCTCCATCTCCACCGGGTGCAGATGATCTCAGTGACTTATAATACACTGGTTCTAAAGCCGATTCAGAGTGGACACAATGCTGACCGTGACATTCCTTGGATACATCCACGGAGCAAGCCATGCCGATCGGCAGGCTTCAGGAGAGAGTCTGTATATAAAGGGTCACCGTGTCTCAGGGAGGGTGGACACAGTTTGAGGCGTGAATTGAGAATGACAGCTGACCATTTCAAGCCCGGCAGAGCGGTCAGACGTGTCCAATCAGACATGGCCGAGGTGAGACCTGGTGTATTTCTGACCTTCCCTGAAGACAGATATTGAAAATGTCGGGGTTCCGAGTGGCTCGAGGACTGTGGTGGTTCGAATCCTGGATCAGACTGTTTGTCATCGGCAGCCGATGTCCTAGAGAGCACAGTTGGACTCTCCAGGTGGGTAGACGGCGCCTGTATCTATCAAACATCTAGTGCGATGCTTCACATTTATCAGAGGAAGGATGTGCTTCCCCTGTGAGTCCACTTTGCTTTGGAAAATTGGGGGAAGATTGAGAGACAAAGGGTCACACAAATCAAACTGGGGCAGAAAACAGAGGACAAAATAAAAGTCACACAGTCCAAAATAAAGATTAATAAATATAAAATTAAAAATAAATAATAAATAAATATCTGGACTGAAGTGGAAAATTCTACTACAAGTCAAACTGGTGTAAATTTTGAGTATTTTATTTCATATATATTTAATATAAAATTGTGATTTAAAATATAGGACAAAATGATTATCAGAAAAATGTGTCGCATCGTCCAACCTGTGGTGGAAAATATGGGTAAAGAAAAAAAAGATTTTTTTGTTGTTTAATGCAAATTGTTTCATAAAATTTACTGTAAAAACTAAAATGAAAAAGGTCAAATTAAAAAATGCATTTAATAAAAGAGAAACTTGCACATCTTATATTGTTATAATATCACATGTCCCTGCTGTTATAGTCTGTTATTGACTGTGCAGAGTGTGATTGGTCCATTTCAGTGGATTAAACAGAACCTTTGTTTACATGCATAAACAGAATTACAGAAACATTAATTACTGTAATTAATTACTGTAATTAATTACTTTATGATAATCAGGGGTTCAGAGGAGAAAAGAACGAGCCGAAGTAAAATGTGGCTTTAAAATATACTATAATTCATCCCTTCAGATTCAGCATTCAGCTATTTTAAGCTGCACCCATTGCTGACACAGATGTGCAAATGCACACACAGCTTGTCTAGTCCCTGTAGAGAAGTACTGCCAATAGAATAGGACCATCTGGAGCAGATAAACAAACATGACTCTGCTGGAACCATGTCTAATTCCAGGTGTGGACTAGAGGGTAAAAAGCCCCCCAGCATTGAGCTGTGGAGCAGCGGAACTGTGTTCTCTGAAATGATGGAGCTCCATCCAGAACGTTTGAGAAGGATGAGGTGGTGAGTTGGGGATGAGGTGAGTGGTGATCCTCCAATATCCTGACCTCACTGTTGCTGTTGCAACTCAACTGGTGTCCAATAAAAGGTCGTCTGTACCTGCAAGTATTTTTGTAGCATTCTAAAGGTTCCCATGCAGAAATAATGTCAGTTAGATTTTTCCTAGAATTGTCTACCGTCTCTGACATCGACTGGAATAAAGACGTTCCCACACCTCTATGCGGAATTCTTTCAGCTCTGTGATGTTTGAGCTTCAGTCTTTGTACAGATGCTCTTCCATGCTCCTCAAACCCCCTCTGATACAATAAAGATCTCATAGTGGTTTCTATGATGGAGAGATCTCCACACCCTGCTGCAGCACTTCCAGCACCATGCTTCACAGCTGCTACGAGGTTCTTCTGCTCAGAATCTGTCTTTGGTTCGTGCCAAACATGTCTTTTGTTACTGTGTCCAAATTATTCAACTTTTGATTCATCTGTCCAGAGCACATTGTTCCAGAAATCCTGCTCTTTGTCTAGATGTTCTCTGGAGAACTGTAGTCTTGTCCTGATGAAAGTCAAACTTGTTTGGTCTCTTTCTGATTGTAGATGCTGGAACTGTGGAATATATCCCTGATACTATGATGATATTTTGGAGTACATTTTGTTCTAAATGTTCTCCTGCAGTAAATGATTTTCTTCCCTGACTCATCTCCATCTGCAACCATCTGAAGGCCTCAGAGAGCTCTTTGGATCTGACCATGGTGAGCCCACTCACTTCAGCAATCAAGAGCAAACCAAACTAATGTCTGAGGTTCTGATTTTCACCCCAAACCCATCAGACTAAATGTGTTTATGGGTTCTTCTTCTTCTCCTAAGTTTTAGGAGCATTGGTGTGAGGATCTGATTGCATTCAGTAATAAAAGCATTATTGAGGTCAGGATGCTGGATGATCACCCCCCTACCTCATCCCCAACTCCCAGTCATCCCAACAGTACTGGATGGAGCTCCATCATTCCAGAGAACCCAGTTAATTAGAGTTATGTGTGTAATATTATATATGTCCACTAGAGAGCAGAAGTGTATCAGACTGTAGCTATAATAAAGTTATGAATCCTGATTATGGACCATGTTATACAATGTGCTGAAAGAGGTTCTAGGATATTTTTCTCAAATGTAGTACTTTCATGTTCTGCTTTTATATTCTGTTACTCTGTGCACAAAAATAGGGTTCTCCAAGGGTTCATGAGTAAATCAAATGGTTCTAGATAGACACTCAAAGAACCCTTTGCACAATTAAACGGTTCTTTACATTATGAACAAAGGGTTTGGCTGTTATGATGTTGCTTGTTACAACAGAACAACCTTTTTTTCGGTGCTATACACTCTAAATGGTTCTATATACAACCCTTTACAGCACATTCTCCATTAATCTGAAGAACCCTTTTACAATGTAAAGAACCTTGATTCATGCAACTGGATCTTTGTGTGTTCATGGTTCTATATAGCACCATTTTCCTTAGTGAAGAACCCTTAAAGAACCCTCATGTTTAAGTGTGCACTGCTTTGAGTGTCCACTGTGATGTGCTGAAGATCGTTCCTGTACAATGACCTTTCAGCAGCAGCTGTGAGGAGACTCTAGAACAGCAGCAGGTCCAGAACCAAGGGAAGGTCTTCACATCTGCTGATTTCATACTGCAGGTATTAAAGATTTATACCTTTTATTCATGTTTTAATGTATTAATGTTTATATATCACAGTTTATGTAATAACTCGAGACCAATGTTGTGGCATGTTTTCATAGTTTGACGTTTGAGTCACACATAGCAGATATTATTAGGAGTCAAAATGGACGTTTTGATGAGTTATTTGTCATGATTAGGTTGATAATAATCTTTAATATTGTCCTTCTCAGGACTTTTATTATGAAATTTCAGTCAGAGTCTGTATGCAGGTTGAGCATGTTCTCGTGGACAGAGCAGTAAACATGCACTGGCATTTATATAGATATAGAAGGTACGTCTGTAGTGTTATGATATGTGTTACTCTGATCCTGAGACGTGAAACCGAGAAGATGGGTTCTTACTCTTGCTCTCCGCAGAGATGGTATGAGAGAGAGCAATAGAGTGAGTGTGTGTGTGTGAGAGAGAGAGAGAGAGAGAGAGAGAGAGAGAGAGAGAGAGTGGGAGGCAGACGCTGAGAGATGCTGATTGGGCACCTGCTGCAGTGAGGAGCTGATAGAGCTTCATATTCACCCAGAGCTTCAGAGAACATAAAGCAGAAAGTTGAGGAAAGCCAGCTGACTGACAGCAGAGTGAGCACAGAAGATCAGACCTGAGGAACCAAAGCTAGAAAAGAACAAGAACCCAGCAGAGGGAGAGCTTACAAACTGTTATCAGGAACAGAGGGATGGAGAGAACATCTACAGAGCCTTGGTGTCCACCTGTGATCTCTCAATCAATTAAGCTCCTTTTCTCCAAATCATGGCGCTTCAGCAGCGTGGAGAACTGAGTGCTCTGACAACCAGGATTTGGACACAAGTGGACGGCTGCCTCCTTCAGTCTCGGGGGCTGAGATTAAGCTCTGACAGATCCTCCTCAGAGAGTAATTAGGAGGGAATGAAGTGATCCCCTTGGAGGCAACTGCTCCATGAGCAACCTCCGCTGATCCAGAACCTCTAACGGTTATCCATCAGCCACCAGGCATTTCATCACTTTCTTACAGCTGGACCATCATCTTCTCTTCCACTCCAGTCTCCTTCCCTCACTTCCCTGCTCATTCATTCTTCTCTAGTTCTTCTTGGAATGGAGGGATAACCTGCTGTGGGACTTGCTTGCAGCCATGCCGGTGATGAAGGGGCTTCTGGCCCCTCAGAACACCTTCCTGGACACAATTGCCAAACGCTTTGATGGCACCCGTAAGTACTGTCCTTTATCTTGTCTCAGCATCTTAAACTACAGTAAAGGTCAATGAGCAGTTACCTCCAGCACACTTTAGTGGACCACTGTTGGTCCACTAATGGCAAAGCTGGTGGTCTTTTCATTTAAACCTCAGATATTAGTTTGGTTTGCTCTTGATTGTTGAAATCTCCATGGTGAGATCCACAGAGCTTTCTGAGGCTTTCAGAAAGTAGATTGTAGAAGCAGATGAATGTGGGAAGGGGTTTAAAAAGATTTCAGATTAATTAGAAATCATCTGTTCCACTGTACAGAACATCATTTACAAGTGGAGAACATTTGAAAAACCCTACATGACCAGATCAGAACTACAAGAAGTGTTAAGAAGATCCAACAATCCAGCAGGTACCAAAAACTAGTTTGAGCTCCTTGGTGTTTAAGGAGGGAAACTCTTACTCTCAAAAAAACATCTGAGCAAAACTAAAGTTCTCCAGAGAACATCTAGACAAAGCGCAGGACTTCTGGAACAATGTGCTTTGGACAGATGAATCCAAAGCTGAATTATTTGGTCACAGTAACAGATGAACAGCTGTGAAGCATGGTGGTGGGAGTGTGTTGGTTTGGAGCTGCTCTGCTGCAGCAGGGTGTGGAGATCTCTCCATCATAGAAACCACTATGAGATCTTTATTGTATCAGAGGGGGTTTGAGGAGAACGTAAGAGCGCCTGTCTGACTGACGCTGAAACATCACAGAGCTGAAAGAATTCCGCATGGAGGAGTGGGAACGTCGTTCTTCCAGTCGATGTCAGAGACGGTAGACGGTTCTAGAAACATCTCACTGACATTATTTGAGCCAAAGGAGGAGAAACCAGATGTTCTGTTCATTATGTTTTTAAATGGTGTTTAAAAACGTTTCTTCAGTCGTCTGTGTTCAGTTAAATCATCTCCATCTATCAGTTTAGTTACAATGAAGATCAAACATCCAGGTGTTTAAATATGTTACAAATGACAACCAGCCATAACATTAGTTCACATTAGTACATAACATTGTGCATTTGATCCCTTTTTCAAACTATGATATTTCCCATCTCCTTCCCATGAGCACGCTGGCTGGTGTTCAACCTCACTCACCAGGTAACACCTCACAACTTATACAGGTGTGGGCGTTCCTGAGCCGTTCCTGAGCCGTTCCTGAGCCGTTCCCGAGCCGTTCCCGAGCCGTTCCCGAGGTAACATCACTGTATAATGAATGTACGCCCTGATATCCCATGACTTTTGGCTTATTTCTGACAGAAGCTCGTTTCCTCTCTCCCCTTTGAACTTCTTGATCTTCCAGACAGATTGCTCTATAGGCTCATTAGTGCGTTGAGCAGCTTGAACATCCACGATTGTCTAAATGAAGCTGAACACGAAGCGCAGGGAAGCAGCTGCAGTTAAAGCAATCATGTAAGATAAGACTCTGCTCATAGAGCTCAACACTTCAGCTGTGGAAAGGTGAGGGCCACTCCCGAACGCAGATGCTCCAAAGCATCTTCAATGGAAGAATGTTTTCATTGGAGGAAGTCGGTTTGAAAGCCTCCGTTTGAATGGTCAGATAGAGAGGTTGATGGACAGATGGACAGATAGATTAGACTGTACTTTACTAATTCCTAAGGAAACGATGTGGACATATCTCAGGAGATGCTTTACCACATTTACAACATGTAAAGGACTTTTATTCTGTAAAAAACGTTTGACCCTTTATAAAAATATAACTTTTAAAAGTCCATGTGAATGACTACTTAAAGCTATTATGTCCCCCCGCCCCTTGCTGAGGACTTGTCTTATTAAACCTCAGACATTAGTCTGGTTTGCTCTTGATTGTTGAAGTGAGGGGGATCACCATGGTGAGATCCATACAGCTCTCCAAGGTCTTCAGAAAGGGGGTTGTTGTCTGAGAAGGGGTTTTAAAAGATCTCAGAACAATTCGAAATCAGCCGTTCCACTGTCCGGAACATCATTTACAAGTGGAGAACATTTAGAACAACTGCCCACATGACCAGATCAGACCATGCGACAGACAGATGGAGGGATTAGACACTGTACTTTTCTAATTCCTAAGGAAATTACTGAAGACACTAAAGCAAGATGGGTCATGTGGACATATCAGGAGATGCTGTTCAAAGGCTTACAAGGTGAAGGACTTTTATTCTGTAAAAATCTTTTGACGTTTTAAGGTTAATGTTCCAAACCACCGGAACCAACCGGAAGACCAGTATACCAGTTTAAAGTACACCTGCAGAACCGTACAGCTCAAACCTGCCCAGTACACCGGCTAGTCGGGTCGGACCGAGGTCGGGTCGCGCTCTGACCACAAACCGCTCCAGATATTGTTTGGGGCTGGACCGAGACCATGTTCTCTAAAGGGTTTCCAGCCACATCCTAGTGTGATGTTGTCACACCTGCCCAAAAGAACCGGACCAAGGTGTGAAAACGACCTCATGTTGTGACCGGTCCCCGTCAGAGATGGGTGTAAAAATATATCTCGTGTTTTATTTTGAATTCATTTTTCCTTCGTGCCGACACATCCGCATCTGAAGCTCTGAGGAGCAGATACACATTTCTAAAGCTCTGCCGACTGGTTCTTTTAATTGCTTTCTCTCCGTCAATGCTGTTTGTTCTGCCTTCAGAACCCTTTGAGAACTGATTTTGCACACAAGCCAATTTGCCTGCATGAGCTGATCCCAAAGCACGAGAACACTATTTAACCTGAGATGGTAAATCACAGAGAGGAGAGGAACAAGCTGTTAAAGTGTGTGTGTGTGTGTGTGTGTGTGTGTGTGTGTGTGTGTGTGTGTGTAAAAAGCCCAAAACCAGTCACGACTTTGATTCCTCTTCACGGCTTCTCTACTTTAGTCATTCTCGGATGAGTCTGTGTAGTGTGTGTGTGTGTGTGTGTGTGTGTGTGTGTGTGTGTGTGTGTGTGTGTGTGTCTGTCTGTGAGGGTTCTTGACACTGTCGTCGTGTTGAGAGCTGCTTCTGAAAAGTCAGTGGGAGTTTTTCCTTTATCTTTTTTAACACTGGGGCATTGTGCATCCCTCACTACAGTGTAGGAGTGCCACTTTGCATTCTCACAAGGACAGAGAGAGAGAGAGAGAGAGAGAGAGAGAGAGAGAGAGAGAGAGAGAGAGAGACAGAGAGAGAGAGAGAAAGAGAGAGAGAGAGAGAGAGAGAGAGAGAGAGAGAGAGAGAGAGAGAGAGAGAGAACAAAATCATTAAGTGAAACTGGTCACTGCAGTCTGTGGTTGCTTTCCTCTCTCTCTCTCTCTCTCTCTCTCACACACACAGAGCTCAACACTGGGGGGCTCTTATACCCCCCATGCCTGGCATTAGACATGGTGCCAGTATATCAGCAGCGTCCATCTTTTAAAGTGTGTGAATTCTTCTGATATAAACAGCTGCCGGAGTCGTAATCAGAGAAAAACGACAATAGAGAAGGTTTTTATTGAAGATCATGACAACTTTCACAGCCATGTCAGTCGTCTTTAGCAGGACCTCTGTGAAGCTGACACCACTAATGGCTCCTGTGTGGATAATGAGGGACCTCCGACATGGATCCATCTGGAGCCCGCGCTGGGTTCTGCTGGCTCTCTGAACGCAGGCGGTGACCGAACAGGGCTGTGAATATCGACTGTTTTCAGATCAGCTGAATCTGTGACAGGTTTAATGTGTGTGCGTGGACCTGACGTGTCCGAGCTCCAGTGGTTTTGCTCTTTGCGGTGACTCTGGGGTCAGACTGATGGTTTCTAATGAGCTCACCTGTAGCTCTGCAGAATCTCCTCAGACTGCGGTCAGTCTGAATGTGGGAAAAGGCTGGACATTCACTTCATCGGGGATCCAGTTTAACGTTATGCACAATCGGGCCCTAGAGCACTTTTAGCTTCCACAAGTGTCCACCTTCCACTATGTCCACCTCCGTCCATTTTATCTGCTATCAGCTGGACTCGAGAACAGTCCACCAACCAGAAATGTCCAGCCGACAGCGTCCCTGGGCAGCGTCCTGTGAGCACTGGTGAAGGACTAGAGGACGACCAACACAAACTGTGCAGAAACAGATGAGCTTCTGTCTCTGACTTTACATCTACAAGGTGGAGACACTGCAGGGAGTGTCTCATAGAGTGGACAGTGAGTGGACACAGTGTTTAAACACTCCAGCAGCACTGCTGTGTCTGATCCTCTCGTACCACCAACACACACTAACACACCACCACCACGTCACTGTGACTGCAGTGCTGAAAATGACCCACCACCCACATCATAGCTGCTCTGTGGTGGTCCTGTGGGGTCCTGACCATTGAAGGTCAGAGAGTGATGGTCACTGATGTAAGAGCCCGTGTTGAATGTTTGTCAGAGGCACTAAAGGCTGGTCTGGGGATTGTGTTGATCAGAATGACATAAAAATCCTTTTGCAGAATCAGTTGAAGTGTGTTTACGGTACTATTTCCTGATGGTGTCATTAAATACCCTCGCTGACAGACAGGTGGTCCTGACAGTCTGTTTGTGTTGTACAGAAGAGTCATCTGACCTCCGAGGGCAGTTCTGCTATGAAATATTGCACTGACACTAGTGACATTTACACTCACTCTGCTGTAGTGACACACACACTCACCTTACAACCTCTCACACACACTTCCTTTACACCTCCAATGTGCCATGACACGCTGTATTACAGGAACATAAGGCATGTGAAAAATGGTGTGTGTGTGTGTGTGTTTTCTGGAGCCTTGCACAAATTGTCTATCATCTGCCATCTTCTCTCTCTCTCTCTCTCTCTCCCTCTCTCCCCTCCTCCTCTCTCTCTCTCTCTCTCTCTCTCCCTCTCTCTCTCTCTCTCCCTCTCTCCCCTCTCTCTCTCTCTCTCTCCCCTCTCCTCTCTCCCCTCCTCTCTCTCTCTCTCTCTCCCTCTCTCTCTCTCCCTCTCTCCCTCTCTCTCTCTCTCTCTCTCTACCACGGCAGTGCCTCAAGAATTCTGCATTCGGTCATTCTGATCTATTGACCCGATTCCTACTGTCCGAAGTGTGTGTGGGTGTGTGTATACACTGCAATTCCCACACTGGGAATTCTGATGGGTTAGCTGAACTCAAACGCTTCGAGAAAGTCGATAGTTAAGTCGATTGTTGTAAGTCGGCACGCAGGTGGTTCTGGGACTGGCTCCATGGGCTGTAGCCCCCGGTCTTTTCAGTAGCCCGCCTCTACCCAACCGTCTATCCACAGGTTTCACTCGATGTCCAGATCAGGGACTTAGAGGGCCTTGTGGACTGGCACTGGATTTGGCTACGTTTAGGATCACATCCATTTGTAGAAGATCCCGAGATGTTCGCACGCCACTGGCCGCAACACAACCCCGAAGCACGAAACAGAAGAAAATGAAAAGAACTAAGCATCTATTTCTTGAGCACGGCTTTCAAATCAGTAATTGTCAGGTCTATTTTCTGCCTCTGCAGACAGCGTGCCTACCTCCTCCACTTTGTTTACTTCATGATGGTGAAGAAGTGCTGTCTGACCTTCTACCTGCTCGACCGTGCCTCGCTCTGCCCGCACGGTAAAGAACGTGGGCTGATATGAAACTATTTTCATGTCATTTAAAATGAACTCATTTATTATCCTGGTAACCTCCTCGACAGAAAGAAGCACAACACCATGTTTTCTTTTTCACATTACCATAGCAACTGGACACCAGGAACATCTCTTACTACTCCCCATAGCTAATGATGGTGGGTAAGACAGGCAGTGGGGTGAAACCCGCTGGCATTTGGTCGGGTGGAAGTGGTCTGCAGCGCTGCAGCCCTGCACTCATTCACTGTGAAATTTTTCCCGCACGGCCTGGCAGAGATCCGTTGATTTCTGTGCAACTATGCATTTTACGCTGATAAATTACACACAGTGCGCCCCCTAGTGGTTAAAAATTCACCACCTCTATTCACTATAAAATGGAGATTTTTCTTCTACTGCGTAGTGATGGACAGCGACCTTTCAAATGCTCTTGTTGAACTGGCTCTGTTCACCCCACTCACCTCTCTAAAGCCCACCTCTGCAGGCTTCTTCTCAACCCCATTCAAGCACGGAGACATCAGCAAGTCTAATGAAATTAGAGATGGAAACATGTCATACACAGCTTTATGGTGGTTCCTCAGCAGTCAGTTCCCGACAGGTTGCGTTTTTTCCAGTGGGTGAAGGACGGGGGAAGGGGATTTAAAAAATTTAAGACACATTACAAAGTTAAAGATTTTAATTTAACCATGACAACGTCAGACGTCTCTGCATGGAGGTGTAGAGGTTCCTAATGGTGTCCTGTGATGATCCATCCCATGCAGCTTGAATGTTCTCCCTCAGTTCTGCAGATGGTGTGGTAGGGGTGGAGTGTTGATAGAGCGTCCAATAGCATCCACACATTTTTAATCAGGGACAGGTCTGGAGATGAGACCGACCAGGGCGTAGTATCTGTGTCTTCAAGACGATGGAGCTGATGACGTTTTCTCACATTGCCACTAAACCAGTGATAGTCTCTGAAAGCAGCAAACTGATTGACTCTTTTTGTTGAAGGCCGGGACCATCTGTAAACAGGGTTAGAGGTTTGTTTTTAGGGCTGCTGAGACTCAATTTAGGGGTCTAGACACACCTATGCACAGAACCATTGTTCAGAGTGTGGAGTGTGTCTCTGCATAAACAGATATTATTCTGTTGTGGATTATTGTGTGAAGTATTTTAAGTTGGATGTTGGAGCCTGTGTGTGCAGACATCAGCTGCAGGGCTAACAGTTTCCAAATATTAGATATTTAATCTCATATTATTTTAATGATAATAGGTCACAGCCTGTGCAGCCGGATGTAATTCGTTGTTTTTCTTCTGTTCATTTTGTTCCATAATTGTTGGTTTGTCTGGGAACATTTTTGACCCTGTTTAGTTTCATTTGATTCGTTTTTATTCAGTTATTGTGTTTTTCATTCTCAGCCCTGTTTGTTTTATTCACTGTAAATATGACTTCAGAACAGATGCTTTATTAGATGTTCTTTGATCTCATTTGCTCAGAAATGGCCTCCAGTCGCTTCTCTTCTTCTTCTTCTAATCAATTCTCCTTGGTGGCGGCACTGAGGGTGAATGTACTTCTCAGAAATGGAGGTCGAAAATTGCTTTTCTGCCATGTGCTACAGGCAGGTGACAGAACAGAGCACATGAGTCTAGATGACATAGCCACGGACGACACTGGAGACACTCTAATAGGAGTTATTGTGCTCGAGGACAATGGACAGAATACAGCCTCGGAGACCTGCTGAGGCAGAGGATCAGCGAGCAGAACAATGGAGCAGATGTAGATGATAATAAAGTCTGCTGATCTCAGTGATGTTTGATCTGTAATCAGATTCGGGGGTTAATTACTTTCTCTCTGTGTTGTCTGACGAGTGTACGGATCTGATGACAGTGAAGCCACCCTGCTGGATGGTGAGCTTCTTGTCGCAGGATGATCAACACCTCTGTGGATCACATCGTACAGGTGTTTCCACGCTCTTAAAAATAAAACTGTTTCAGAAGGTTCTCTGAGCGAAGCTGCAGAAGATGTGATTGAGGCAGAAGATGCTTTAGACCTTGAACTTTTAGAACCGGAGGCCAGTTGTGTGGGACGTTCTCCTAGTTTGACGTACTTTTATTCACCAAACGATTCAAGTATTAATAGAAGACAGTCTCACATACCAGATATTATTTTCCGAAGATCCTAGACTACTCTAACTTGTCTCCATTTGAGACGTGAGTGGACAGAGTGTGGACACAGTGTTTAAACACTCCAGCAGCACTGCTGTGTCTGATCCACTCGTACCAGCAACACACACTAACACACCACCACCATGTCAGTGTGATTGCAGTGCTGAGAATGACCCACCACCCACATCATATCTGCTCTGTGGTGGTCCTGTGGGGTCCTGATCATTGAAGATCAGGGTGAAAGGAGGAGAATAAAGACTTTATAATTTTAAAACTTGATATTAATGATCACATCAGACCATATTTTGCAGTGTTTATACCTCATTAAGTTTTAACATTCTACAACAGGGCCGTTCCACCCTGACCTCTCGTATCCAGTACGAAGGTGTTTCATCATAAACTGTGGAACTGGAACACGTGCAGTGCTGGGCTGAGAAAGGGGGTCGCTAGTACATGGCTGGGGGTCCACAATAACGAAATGAGTTTGATCTATTTAAGAGAAAGAGCCAGAGGCAGCTGGCGGACTCTTGAAACACTCAGCTCACATGTACAAGCACTTGCACACACACACGCACACACACGCACACACACACACACACACAAAGAGCAAATGCTCCCATAAAAGCACATGCATATGCAAATATGAAAAAGCGCCCCCACCAGAACAGAGCTTATGTAATGGTGAAGCCAGAGATACTGAGTTTAAACACGTCGTAAGGTTGCCATGGGGACGGGGTACACAGTTGTCTTTTTGTCTCGTGTATTAAAGGATTAATGCTGCATCAACACTGGAAAGAAGCGTACTTTAAGGTTTATATCAGAAATTCAGCCCAACAAAAGCTATTCGGCAGACTTGCCTTCTCTGTTCATTACATTTGTCCCACCTAGCAACCACCTGGGATACCATAGCAACCACTTCACAACCCCATAGCAAATGCCTGGGATACCATAGCAACCATTTCACAACACCATAGCAACCTCTTCACAACATCATAGCAACCACCTGGGATACCATAGCAACAACTTCACAACACCATAGCAACTGCGTGGGATATCATAGCAACCACCTGGGATACTATTCCAACCACTTCACAACACCATAGCAACCCTGTGGGATACCATAGCAACCACTTCGCAACATCATAGCAACCACCTGGGATACTATCGCAACCACTTCACAACACCATAGCAACCACCTGGGATTCCACAGCAACCATTTAACAACACCATAGCAACCAGTTAGTAAAACCATCATCTGCTGAATCTTATAAAGGTACAGAGCCAAACATCGTTAGATGTTGGTCTTATTTGACGTATCTGTCTAATGTTGGAAGTTGTGTTTCAGGCCGGTATTAAAGTCTCATCTCCTGATGAGTAACTGAACCTTTCAGTGGACAGTGAGTCTCCTTTCAGTCCATCTCACCGTCTCTCCTCCTCTGTTCCCTCTGTCTGCCCCCCAACCCCCCCTCGCTCCATCTCGTCTGTCTGATCCTCTGACCAAAGGTGGTCTGTGCTTCAAAGCCTGCCGACACACACACGTCGGTTCCTCTCTGACACACACACTCACTACAGCACATACTCGTGTACACACACTGGTCTAACTAGTTAAGTATGATAAGGCTGAGAGAGAGAGAGAGAGAGAGAGAGAGAGAGAGACAGAGAGAGAGATCAATGTCATTTAGACGTCTTTTTCTTGCCTCTGCTGCTCACTTCTTCCTGCAGGATGATCAAAGTAAAGCTGTCTTAATTTGGTGAAACAAAGGACCCAGTGTGTGGTCCAGGCTTCTGGACGTGGGCAGTATTTCTGCATTTGTGCGTCGTCCTCCAGAGACGGAGTGATTCATGAATGATCTGTTAAGGAGATGAAGATGATGTACACTTTATTTACCAGGCTGCACAAACTACACGGGAAAGTGCAGACCAGTCGCGTCCTGTTACTGGTTTTCATACACAATGTTTAATAGAATAGGACTTTATGGAGCAGATAAACAAACAGGACCATGTTGTCTCCATGTCTAATACCAGGTGTGGACAAGAGAGATATGAAGCCCCTCAGCACTGACCTGTGGAGCAGTGGAACTGTGTTCCATACAGTGCTTTTGGGATGAGTTGGGGACGAGTTGGGGTGGTGATCATCCAACATCCTAACCTTTCACAGATACTTTTGTTGTTGAATGCAATCAAAGCCTCGCAGCAATGTTCCAGAATCTGAAAGTTACTCCAACAAAGGCAGGATAAACTCTTTTTAACTCCCTTGATTTTAGAATAAACAGTGAATGAGCAGGTGTCCCAATACTTTTGTCCATATATATGCATAAGGCATTGGTTCCAAGCCCTGGTTCTGGAGAACCTTCTGCCCTGCTCCCATCACACCTGGTCCAGCCAATCAGCTCATGTTTTTAATAGTATCCACTAAGAATTACTCAGAAAGTACTGTGGAACTCACATGTAGTTTTCGTCTTTTGAGGTATGGATCCACCACAGGCCTTCAGAGAAGGTTACAGATCCATTTATAGGTCTGATATGAGTTCTATCCTTCAGAATTGTCTTTTTCTCCATTGGGCTCATATTACAGACAGCAACTTCCTTCTGGGAAATGCTCAGGGTTCCCGCAGTTACCCCATCGTTTACTGTTCTGATGGTTTCTGTGAGCTGACCGGCTGTGCGAGAACCGAGGTTATGAAGAAGACGTGCACGTGCCACTTCCTGCACGGGCCAGAGACGAGCGAGAGGGTGACCCAGCAGGTGCAGAAGACCCTGGAAGGCCAGAGAGAGTACCAGGCCGAGGTCCGGTTCTACAAGAAGAACGGTAGGTCAGATTTGGTGCCCTTGCTTGAAACGGACCTATTCTGTTGGCAGTGCTTCTCTTCAGGGCCTAGACAAGCTGTGTGTGCATTTGCACATCTGGGTCAGCAATGGGTGCAGCTTAAATCCACTGAACGCATTCATTAGAAGGGGTGTCCGCAAACTTTTGGACATCTCATACAGTAATACCGTGATGCATTTGGAACATGCCCTGAAATTGCTCGTGTCTCCAAAGCTGTAGTCTTAGGTGAGCTTAATGGAGGAGAACATTCTGCATTAGAGCAGAGCAGACCACGTTCAGTCCAGTTCAGGTCAAAGTTCCTCCATTAAACACCATTAGTGTTACTCGAGGAGCTTTTCTTTTGTGGGCTGTGGTGGCAAATCCGATCATGATTTGATCTCTTATCTTGGACCTCAGGAACCCCGTTCTGGTGTCTACTGGACATCGTACCCATAAAGAATGAGAAAGGAGAGGTGGTGCTCTTCCTCTTCTCCTTCAAGGACATCACTGACTCCTACGGCAAAACTCACCACTGCTCCAAGAGTCAGGGTAAGTTCTAACCTAAAGCGCTCCATTTAGAAACGTTCAAGTCATGTACATTTGTTTCTATGGTGATGTTACAGGAGAACCACTTTTGGTGCCATGAAGGACCATAGAATTCAATGTTCTTCACTCAGGTTCTTCACGAAATTAGAAGTTTTTCTTCTATCATACTCTATCAGTGCTATAGGAGAACAACTTTAAATTGAGTGATCTTCAGTCAGGTTCTCCAGTCAAGTTCTTCAGGGAGTCAGAAGTGGTTCTTCTATGATACTGTGTTAAAGAACCTTTAATTGCAACACTATAAGAGGACCACTTTCGCTCCCTTAAATGATCTTTGTATTGATTCTATATATATATATATATATATATATATATATATCTTGCTTTCATAAAGGACTGTAGAATTGAAGGTTCTTCAGTCAGGTTCTTCTGACATAGTTCTTCTGCCAAATTGCTTCAAATTAACATTTTATAGTGATGCTATTAACGGACCACCTTTGCTTCCCTAAAGGACCTCTGAACAAAGGGTTCTCTAGTCAGGTTCTTTAAAGAATCAAGAGTGGTTCTACGGTGTCTTCAAAGACACTTTTTCATAGCACTTTCGTTTCCCTAAAGCACCTTTGAATTGAGGGTTCTTTAGTCAGGTTCTTCAGGCAGCCAAGAGTGGTTCTATGATACTGCTTTACAGAACCTTTGTGCCACTTTTATATCGAGAAGTTTCTTTAACTCAAAGTGTGTTCTTCGTTGTCGCTGTTCCAGAAGATGGCACCCAGAACAGGAAGTCCAGCCGCTCACATCTGCGTCGTGCACGCGAGCGTGGGCGGAGTGTTCTGTACCACCTGACCAGCCAATTCACCAATAGAAGCAAAGGGAAGCTGGCAAATGTAGGTTACCATGACAGCATGCTTATTATTAGACTGGCATGTTCTCACATTTAATGAACCATATTGGGGATGAGCGTCTCTCCGCCTACTGTGAACTTAGAGTCGCTTCGTCTCGCCCACTTCCTTAATTGGCAGGAAGCGCGGACTGAAGGGTCCAGTCGCACAAGTTCACTTTCATGGTTAAAGTCTGTCGTCTCCTGGCCTACCTGTGTTCCTTTGAGTTGTCTTGTTCCTGCCTCGCCTCCTGTGCCGCTTCGCTGTGTCGTGATTAACAGAACGTTGACCTTCAATGTTTTGAGTGTAAAAATGAAAATGTCAATATTGTGTGTCTGAAGCTGCGACTCTGCTCTAGCGCTGTTCATCTGGAGGAAGAATTCATACCGACTTCAATACGACGACTTCTTTCCTTCCTCATCGCTACCTTTAGGCGAACGGAAGGGAGTCTGCCCTCATTTCTCACGCCTCTATGAAGCGCCGTGCCCCCAATGCACTAATTAGTCTGGATCTACCTCTCTATCTATCTTTATATTTTTGTAGATTATTAATAAACTCTTAGCAGAATATGAGTAACACCTCAAGTACGTATCCGTGCCGGAGCAGCAGTGACATATCTGGAAGGTGTTCTGTTGAAGCCTTATCCTGACCCTAAACTTTAAAACAAAACCTAATCCTAACCCTCATCCTCGGCCTAATCCTAACTTTGATCTTAATCCAAAACCCAATCCTTAACCTTACCCTCAACCCAACACCTAACCCTCATCCTGGCCCGAATCCCAACCCTACTCTTGTTCTCAATCCAAAACCTAGTCCAAACCCTCAACCTGGTCCTAATGCAAACCTCAACCTCAACCCCAATCCTAACCTTTACTTCAACCCAAACCTAATCTTAACCCTCGTCCTGGTCTCATCCTAACATTTATATCAATCTAAAACCTAAAGTCCTAATCCTCATTTTAGCCCCAATTCTATGGCTATTTCTAACTCAGAACCTAATTCTTACCCTCATCCTGGTCCCAATTCATTCCTTGACCTCCACCCTAAACCTTGGTCTCGTCCCAGCACCTCACCCCGGCTGTAAACCAGTTCAGCTTTTGGAAATGAATTGTACGAATACATCTAAATACGTTATTGTTTTAATCCATAATTAATGCAGATTTGTCTTCTGTCTTATGTCAGAACGTTTTCTCGAAGCCCAATCTGCCGGAGTACAAAGTCGCTTCGGTCCAGAAGTCCCGCTTCATCCTGCTCCACTACAGCGTGTGCAAGGCGCTGTGGGACTGGCTAATCCTCCTTGCGACATTCTACGTGGCCGTCACCGTCCCGTACAATGTGTGCTTCTCATCCCCTGACGACAGCAACCATGACGACCCAGACTGTGACTCCACCTACCGGAGCACAATCGTCAGCGACATCGCTGTGGAGATGCTGTTCATCCTGGGTGTGTATATAACTGTATATCATAGACACATGAAGGTGATCAGGATCAATAACTGATGATAACCGTCTTCTGATCTGATCAATATTTATTGATCTACTCATACAGAAGTGGTGTCTCTCAGTTCGGCGTCGGGTTTAACGCAACACACCAGACGTCTCTGCATGGAGGTGTAGAGGTTCCTAATGGTGTCCTGTGATGATCCATCCCATGGAGCTTGAATGTTCTCACTCGGTTCTGCAGATGGTGTGGTAGGGGTGGAGTGTTGATAGAGCGTCCAGTAGGTCTTGCAACGTGGCTGTTGGAATAGCTCACACATGGATTTCTTAGTCATCTCCGCCAAGACAAAATCAGGACATCTTGTCAGTCTGGCATGACATCATTGCAGTCTTTGCCAGTGTTGGCATGGTGTTAGTCTTGTGTCATGCAGCCAATGATGCTGGCACTAATAGACTGATGAAGGGCATCGCTGTTCAATGAATGTCCGCAGTTGTCCTCAATTCTTTGATTGTCCCTCTCCATGGTTTATGTAGGTCTCCCAGATCCTTCATGTTGCTGATGTGTGATTTCTTCGATCAACCACCACCAACAGCATTCATACAGTATACAATAAAATATGACCACATCCTTGTTTCTACACTCACTGTCTCCAGTGCTGCTGGAGTGTTTAAACACAGTGTCCACTCACTGTCCACTCTATGAGACACTCCTACCGAGTGTCTCCACCTTGTAGATGTAAAGTCAGAGACAGAAGCTCATCTGTTTCTGCACATTTTGTGTTGGTCGTCCTCTAGTCCTTCATCAGTGCTCACAGGACGCTGCTCACAGGACGCTGCCCACAGGACGCTGTCGGCTGGACATTTCTGGTTGGCGTACTGTTCTCAGTCCAGCAGTGACACTGTGGTGGTCTTGTGGGGTCATGATCATTGAAGATCAGGGTGAAAGGAGGAGAATAAAGTCTGCAGTGAAATGCACAGCAATGTTTAAAATCTAGTAGAAAGTCTGTCCTGGACAGTAGAGACAGTTACTCCAACAAAGGCAGGAGAAAGTCTTTAATATCCTTGATTTCAGATGAAACAGTGAATGATCAGGTGTCCCAATACTTAATGTCTATTGTCCCACATAGTGTACATTGGGTGGTGTGTGTGTGTTTGTGTTTGGGGACCAGGGGAGGATGGTGGCAGGTCAGCTGACATATATTGCCATGACAACACACCATGGTTTCACTCCAACCATCAGCACAGATAGCAATTAGTGTCCACCCAAACTTCTGCACTCCCTGTACACTCTTAAAAATAAATAGTCCAAATAGGGGTCTCTGGACTGATAGGGTAGAAGAACCACTTTTGGTTCCTTTTTGGATTAGTTTCAAAGACCACGGTACACAGGTCTATGTTGCAATGTAGTATCAGTTTCCCAAGATATGACTATTAACACTGACCACAGCGTAGTATCTGTGTCTTCAAGGTGAGATTTTGAGACGGCAGCAGTGTGTGGACGAGCGTCGTCCTGTTGGAATAGAGCACCGGAGTGTGTGTTCAGAAAAGGTAGAACCACTGGTTGCAGAACCTCATTAACGTAATGATGGTCTGTCAAAGTGCCTGTTATGAAGACCAAAGGTGATCTGACATCACCCACACCATGACACCAGACCTTCTGGACATGTCACACATGGTGCATTTGCTTTAGTTCAGAGACGGGTTCCCTGGCATCTAGAGGTGGGCCCTTTCTTCAGTACAAAAGTGGGAAGTAGGGATGCTGGAGGTGCAATCCCTTTTGGAGCTGCTACACTTCTGCTGGAGCTGCAACATGCCCTGGTGGACCAGCAGCAGCACCCCTCTTGGCACTTAGAGTAGAACAAGAAAAGTGTAACCAGGTTTTGTGATCCTACCAGGTTGAGCAACACAAAAACATCCCTGAACCCCTACCCAAAATGACTTCCGGTCACTGTGGGTCCAATGCCCAGTCTCCACTGCGGTTCCCATGCTGGTTAAAATTAACACTCATGTAAATTAATTTGTAAATAATTTTACAATATTAAGCTTCATATCTTCTGTGTTCTCCTCCACTTAGCACATAAAGGAAGGTGTGACATCACAACGGTGTGTTTTATAGACGTGTAAATGAGGTAAAGACAGGGTGATGATTGCACCTCAACCCTTTTTAACACACACTCTCACTTACAGCAGCCCAAAAAACACAACAGCTTTCAATCAGATATATTGACGACACCCAAATATTCCGTGGAATTACTGCCTTAAAACGCAACACTGAGGAACGCCGGCTTTTAACCTTTACAACTCTAAACAAATTTTGGGGAAAGTATTTGTAGTTATTTGACAAAAAATGTTATGATCATAAATGTATTTACACAAATTATTTTTGCTTATTATTTACCTCAACCTAAATATCCCTTATTACTTTTATTATGTAAAATGTATGACTTTTATTCTGAAATTTGAACACCATGTGAGCAAAGAAAGAGAGCAAACAGCCCCTCCCTTCTCATTTACCTCTGATACCTGGGTCAGCAATCCTTAGCCCCGCCCCCTCTCTCTGATCAGTCAGAGTCTGATCAGTCAGAGTCTGTATGCAGGTTGAGCATCAGCCCCGCCCCCTCTCTCTGATCAGTCAGAGTCTGTATGCAGGTTGATCATCAGCCCCGCCCCCTCTTCTTTACATATTGTTGTACATGTTATATCTCCAAAACAACAACTTTACAGTGAAGAGAAAAACACTATTCCGAGTTATCTGTACTGGTCAGCTGTTCATTAAGTCTGGACACAATATAAGGAACAACAGCCAGATTCACATTATATCAAAAAGAAAAAATGACGATACATGGGCATAAGTATTTGGACACATGATCATTCATTGTTTCTTAAATCAAGGTTTTAGAACATAGCTGTTAGGATTTGATTGCATTCAGCGACAACAGCATTAGTGAGGTCAGGGTGTTGGACGATCACCACCCCACCTCATTCCCAATGTCCTGGAATGTACATAGACTAACCTCTTGTCCGTGTCTGGCACTAGAGCCCTAGACAAGCTGTGTGTGCATTTGCACATCTGTGTCAGCAATGGGTGCAACTTCAAGCAGCTGAATGCGTTCAAAGTAAAGTGCTTTATAAAGATGTAATAACTGTGTAATATTCCACCCATTACAGATATCATCCTGAATTTTCGCACCACCTACGTCGGGCCAGCAGGTCAGGTGGTGTATGATGCTCGGTCAATCTGCCTGCACTATTCAGCCACGTGGTTCCTCCTGGACCTCATCGCTGCCCTGCCTTTTGACCTGCTCTATGCATTCAACATCTCTGTGGTGAGTCTGGGTGTGTTTGTGTGTGTTGTAATCATCTGAAGGATCGGTTAAAAAGTGTGTGTTCTGAATATTTTATCACAAATGATTACAGGTGTCGCTTAACGTCTCCAAGGGAACCCTCTGTCTGTCTGTCTGTCTTGCTGTGGTCTGATTAAACACTGCTTCTCGCCACAAGATAGCATAAAGCTCCTGCCCCCATCTAAACCTTTCTGACCAAACCACCAACATTTGAAGCCTGGACTACTGTGGACTGGAACTGTGCTGCTTCAACCCTGCCATTGCTGTGGAGGGACACACTGCCCCACCTGCTCGTATGATGATCTAGGGAGCTTCACATACAACCCCTAGTAGTGATACGAGGGACACTAACAGCTCAGGGACGTGCAGGACATGGCAGGGCCTCCAACTGGCATTTTTCAGCAGGATAATGCTCCCACACAGCAAAGCTCAGCCGGACAACCTACAAGTGTGCAGGATCTACAGGCCCAGCTGCAACATCTATGGGTAAATGTGCTGCAGGAGAACCTACGGAACCTGTAGGCCTCCATGACCAACCGTATCCCATCTTGTATCCTTGTAATTACTTACACACAAAGGAGACATAAGGTGACACATGATGCTTGGATCCATCACACCTTGTCCCAGAAGCAGATGAGTAAACGGATGGATATTAAAACCTCACCACAGAACAAAAGGAGCAAACGGTTGATATAATGTTCTGATGGGCCATAATGCTGTAATGTGAGGAACTCAGGCTGTACAGAAGCTCTGGATTTCTGCATAACAGAATGTTCTGCGCTCTGTGTGGGCTGAGGTTAACGGTCATCCTCAGGAAACAGGAGAAAACCGATCTACAATATTACATCACTGTTTCATTCGGTTCTGGATCATACTTTGAAGAAGTTTTATGTAAATCAGATGTGGCCAGTCTGCTGAAAGGTCAAACCCAAGGTTTGCTTTATATAAACCAAGAAAAACAGTTATGAGGGATATAGAGAAGCATTGTTCACACAGTTACGAAGAGAGGAAGAACATTCTGAAGTTTGGGGCAGTAGAACTAAAAGATCTACCAGCCATGGTAGAACATCTAGTCGAAGGAAGGAGTAAGAAATCCAGAGTTAGAAGGTCTCGGAGTATGAAGGGATGGAATAATGATATAAGACGCAAAGGACACCTTAAAGGTTAGAAGAAGAATGTTGTACCTAAGACTACAGTCAACAGGAAACCAGTTCTTTATTTTTTATTTTTTATGTATGTGTCGGTATTATCCCTTCTCAGGACTTTTATTGTGTAATTTGTCAGAGTCTGTATGCAGGTTGATCATCAGCCCCGCCCCCTCTCTCTGATCAGTCAGAGTCTGTATGCAGGTTGATCATCAGCCCCGCCCCCTTTTTAAAACCCTGAAAAGACTGATGTCTGAAGTATATGTTTGCATGTTATACTCTGCAGTCTAATCAGAGCTTTGTGTGTGTGTGTGTGTGTGTGTGTGTGTGTATTGCAGACGTCATTGGTCCACTTGCTGAAGACGGTGCGTTTGCTGCGTCTGTTGCGTTTGCTGCAGAAGCTGGACCGTTACTCTCAGTACAGTGCGGTGGTCCTCACACTGCTTATGTCTGTCTTTGCCCTGCTCGCCCACTGGCTGGCCTGTGTCTGGTACGTCATCGGCCGCAAAGAGCTCGCCAGCAACGACCCGCTCACCTGGGACATCGGTAAACACGTACTGTATATACACCAATCAGCCATAACTTTATCACCACCTCTCTGTTTTCACACTCACTGTCCACTCTATCAGCTCCTCTGACCACACAGCAGCACTTTGTAGATCTATAATTCCATACTGTAGTTCATCTGTTTCTCTGCAGACTTTATTCTCCTCCTTTCACCCTGATCTTCAATGATCAGGACCCCACAGGACCACCAAAGGGCAGCTATGATGTGGGTGGTGGGTCATTCTCAGCACTGCAGTCACACTGACATGGTGGTGGTGTGTTAGTGTGTGAGGCGCAGGTACGAGTGGATCAGTGATCATAAGTGTGTGCTCTGTTCATCTCTCAGGCTGGCTGCAGGAGTTGGGGAAACGTTTGGAGACCCCTTACACTAATGGCACGGTTGGTGGTCCCTCGATGCGCAGCGCCTACATCGCTTCACTGTACTTCACCCTGAGCAGTCTCACCAGTGTGGGTTTCGGCAATGTGTGTGCCAACACCGATGCTGAGAAGATCTTCTCCATCTGCACCATGCTTATCGGAGGTGTGTATTAACTGGGTCGTCGTTAGTGTTTAATTAAAAGCAAACAGCTGTTGCAGGAATCAGCTAATGAACAACACCAGCTTCAGACAGATGGTTTAAACAGAAGTTTAGAACATGTTTATGGCTCTCTGCTAGAGCTGGTGGTTTGGACAAGATGTTCTTCATTTAATCCATCTGCTGTTTTCTACTGTACGGACCAGCAGTGATGTTCCCGGGTCAGACTGGCCGAGTGCCTGATTAGCGTTTTTCTCCAGTAAGCATCATCTGTATTTAACGTTTTATTCTCTGGATGACCAGCCTAGCTCTGGTCCTTGAGGCACCCCTACCCTGCAAATTGTAGAGCTTCAGCTCATTCACAATCCCTACAGTTTTGCAAGGGGAGTGTTAAACACTGCATCATGCAGGGCAGGGGTGCCTCTAGTTCCAGGGTGGCATAGAGTATAATTTTGAGTCCTGGTTGACCAGTAGGGCTGTGACCTTTTGACCAGTATTCACCAAACTGGTCAATCAGCATGTCCAGTAAATGCAATATATGTACTGGAGAACAAACTTCACTCACCTGGACGTTTGATCTTCATTGGAACTTTATTGAGAAATGGAGGCGAAATAACTAAACGTGAAGAAAAATGTCTTAAACATCTTAAAAGTTTCAACCCTCACTGACGTCGACCGGAAGAACGACGTTCCCACTCCTCCATGCGGAATTCTTTCAGCTCTGTGATGTTTCAGCGTCAGTCTTTGTACAGACGCTCTTCCGTTCTCCTCAAACCCCCTCTGATACAATAAAGATCTCATAGTGTTTTCTATGATGGAGAGATCTCCACACCCTGCTGCAGCAGAGCAGCTCCAAACCATCCCACTCCCACCACCATGTTCACAGCTGCTAAGAGTCTGATGGAGGCTTCTTTACACATCTTGTATTCTGCTCTTGGGCTCATTTAGTTCAAATGAAGGTCACATGTCCAGATGTTAATGGGACTGTAATTGATTTTGTTATTGGCAGCAGTAGATACCGTGTTCTAAAGGCTGAGCAGTTGAGTTAGGTGTTATATGTGAAGGTCACAACCTTACGTTACAATCACACTTGTGCTCCTGTGTCCTCCTGCAGCCCTGATGCACGCAGTGGTGTTCGGTAACGTGACGGCCATTATCCAGCGCATGTATTCACGCCGCTCGCTCTACCACACGCGCATGAAGGACCTGAAAGACTTTATCCGTGTGCACCGTCTGCCTCGGCAGCTGAAGCAGCGCATGCTGGAGTACTTCCAGACCACTTGGTCTGTCAACAACGGCATCAACGCCAACGAGGTGAGAGACGCTCCGCAGGCGTCTTTAGCGGTGCATTAAGTCCACAGTGTTTCATTCAGGTCCTTCAGGAGCTTCAGAAGTTCTGCAGATTTATTGCAGTCACACATGAGTCAGTTAATGGAGAGATGCCTGAGAGACACTTTTTTGTTCCTTCACATTTTTACTTTCTTTTCAAAGTCCCAGCATTTTATCATTGCTGGACAACCAATGCGCTTACTGACCAGCATCACACTGGGGGTGCTGCGACATCAACTTCAGGAAATGACCATTCACTTACTGACTGATATCTAGATCCAACTCTTGAACCAGATCATCAGTGTTATTCGCTTCTCCTGTCAGTGGTTTTATTGTTATGGCTCATTACAATGAGTAAGCTGAAAGGATTCAATTAAAGGTTTTTCAAAGCGAGGTCGGGATTATAATGAATTTTATTTAAAGCAGCACACAGAGGGATTCGACAGTGACAGAACACTTTTAAGAAAATTACATTCAGTACAATGTGCCATGGGTAGTGCAGCTCCAGGAGCCTGGGGTTGTGGGTGAGATGCCCACTTGGGTCACTGCCTGGGAGGTGCGTTCTCCTCGTGTCCGTACAGGTTTCTTCTGGGTACTCCAGTTTGCTCCCACCCCTGAAAAATGCACATGGTAGGTGAACTGACCAGGAGTGTGTTTGTGGTACCCTGCAGTAGACTGGCACCCGGTTCCTGCCTTGTGCCCAATGACCCCAGGTGGGCCTTGAGTCTTGAGCCTAACCGGGACCCTATTCAGGAAGCAGCAGCTAAGAAAATGACTCAGTGACAATTGTCTTCCTCACACTCTGTTAGGGTGGACACCAGTACAGACAAAGGCTTCCCTCAGTTCAAAGATGCGTCCCCTCTCAAAGTCTGTCAACTGTGTAAGAAGTCTTTGGCTGTGTCGTAGAGGCATGTCTAACATGCCTCTAGGATAATTTTCCCACAGACAGCAAGCGTTTCTCAGGAATGTCTCCTCAAGATTGCAACACTTGTCCTTGTCCTCCTCACTCACCAAATGTATCCCCCAATGCCGTAGGATGCCGTACGGAACCTGTATGCCTTCATGACCAACTGTATCTCACCTTATATCCAGACTAGAGACTAGAGAGCAGTGCTGCTGGAGTGTTTAAACACTGTCCACTCACTGTCCACTCTATTAGACCCTCCTACCGAGTGTCTCCACCTTGTAGATGTAAAGTCAGAGACAGAAGCTCATCTGTTTCTGCACAGTTTGTGTTGGTAGTCCTCTGGTCCTTCATCAGTGCTCACAGGATGCTGCCCACAGGACGCGGTCGGCTGGACATTTCTGGTTGGTGGACTGTTCTCGGTCCAGCAGTGACACTGAGGGGTTTATGGTGGTGGTCCTGTGGGGTCGTGACCATTGAAGATCGGAAATATGGCTCCATATCTAGGTCACGTCTACTTCCACTGAGCTAATTTACCCCTCAGTGTGTTTTCACTGCGTAGAGGCTTTGTTAGGCTGCTCAGTAGCAGCCCACGCAGAAAAGCAGGCGCAGTAGAGGTTTTCGAGTGTTGGATGAAAAACAGAGAAGTGGTGACTAGATCATTTTCACTCCGGCTCACTAATTTATTCAGTGATTAGAAAAAACAGCAAAACACTTCACACAGTTCACAGGAACTCTGTGGCTCCTAACGACTGTTGCTAGTATGTCGTCTTGCTGCTGTCAGTGTGGTTTCAGATCACAATTATCCTGAAGTGAGGTCTCCACTTTCAG
>CM067520.1:25921503-26001503 GCA_034509495.1 Acestrorhynchus altus | reverse complement strand
AGACCAAATAAATGGTACAGTGTGTATATGTGCATGTAGGAAAGCATGTCAACTGTTATTGAGAATATAAGAACAAACATCTGTTTACATCTGTTTTTGTGCCTCTCAGACCCTTTTCAGATGAATGCAAACCTTCTGCTTGAGACTGAGGAGGTCAGACAGAGCATTTCCCAGCTCAACACAGAGGTAATCATCCTTGTGTTGGCCTTGTAGAGACGTACCACCAATAAACAGTTCTCTCAGAGCAGAGACAGAAACATGAACCTATTGGCACCATGTCTAATGCCAGGTGTGGGCTAGAGGGGTATAAAGACCCCCAGCATTGAGCTGTGGAGCAGAGGAACTGTGTTCTCATCCAGTACTTTTTATGGGATGAGTTGGGGAGTCATGCTGAATGCAGTCAAATCCTCACAGCAATGCTCCAATACCTAGTAGAAAGTCTTCTCTGGACAGTAGAGACAGTTACTCCAACAAGGGCAGGATCAGCTCTTTTAAATACCCTTGATTTCACAAGAATTGATGAACGAGCAGGTGTCCCAATACTTTTGTCCGTGTAGTGTATTTTAAATGTACCACAACATCCTTGTTGGATTTCCATCTTTGCTTTGACTTGGACATTGTAGACCAAGCTGAGAATGATGCTACCACCCCCATGCTTCACTGTCGGGGTGGTGTTTGTTGAGGACAGGGCTTTGCTGTCTTTCTGATCATTTCAAGAGTGAATCGGGGTCTTTTAAGGGACATTTTTACATGAACGGTTGAATCATGCCTCTGATTTACATGCCTCCTGTTTTGCAGATGAAACGTCTGAACCAGGAGGTGTCCAATCTGGCCAAAGAGCTGCACGAGATGATGCACTTCCTAAATACTCACATGGCCTTGTCCCACTTCCCTTCTGCGCTGCCCCCATTCTCATCATTCAGCCTCCACACACAGCCCACCAGCTTGACCCCTTCACATTCAGACTGGTCCACTCGACTCCCATTCAGCATGGCCAACCCTGCTATTTGTAGACAGGCTGAGCCCTCTGCCAGGGACACTTTAGGACTCTGGGCCGGCTGCAGGTGTGGTGGGGACCCAGCCCATGGAAGAGGTTCCGTGGTGGGTCAAGAAGGAGAACATGTCCATCAGCCTACCAATCCCCACAGCAACTGTCCACACTCTATATGTTGCACGGACCAGGAAAGAATGGCTGCCCTGGGCCTGGAGAGCCAGCCAAGCCCCTACCAGACTTCCAGGACCACCCCCAACTCACCTTACCTGAGCAATCAAGCCCACCAACCAGTGCCCTGTCTCCTCAGCTTAGCTCCAAACTTCTCCACCAGAATGGACCAGGTCAGAATCGGAACCTCTATAAATAGCCCAAGCAAAGCCCAGCCTCTGTGTTCCCATGGTAACCTCAGCCAGTCCCATCCCTCTCTTAACCTGCAGGCCACCCCTGACCTCACATGCCAACGTTCTACGACGGCCACACCCATCCACATATCTCTCACACCCACCGGTCATCCACAGCCCCTCACTGCCATTAGTCCACTGCTGCATGTTGGGACTTGTAGTCCTAGCACTTCTCACTTTCCCACAGAGCCCAGACAGAATGACCTGGTGGGGTCGAGTCCTGTTCACACACATGAGAATGTCCTGAATCCTGCTGGGGAAATGATGGACACTGCAGATTTGGGAACTGCAGGGGTCTGAAACTATCAGAATGGAGAGATGATTCCCATCATCATAAAGAAATGCATATCAGCTCCACTTCAGTCTCCACCCCTTATATAAGCTCGTGTATCAATCTCACAATTACTTAATTAGGTTATGTAATTATGAGAATGACAGCTGCACAGTAATTACGACGGGTAAGCAAGGGATTGATATGGCATGGGTAAAAATGACAAATTATATTACAGTGCACTTTTCATCAGGGGTATCACCACTGTTCCTACAACACTGAGCAACTGCTTGTGCCATAAAAAGACACATTTAAACCATGGCATAGAAACGGCATGAATTACATAGTGACGTATATGATTGGCTGTCAGTCTGACAGTGCGGTAGTGACGTCGGACGAGGCCCGTAGCTTCTGCACTAACAGTGCGGTAGTGACGTTGGACGAGGCCCGTAGCCTCTGCACTAACAGTGCGGTAGTGATGTCGGACGAGGCCCGTAGCCTCTGCACTAACAGTGCGGTAGTGATGTCGGACGAGGCCCGTAGCCTCTGCACTAACAGTGCGGTAGTGATGTCGGACGAGGCCCGTAGCCTCTGCACTAACAGTGCGGTAGTGATGTCGGACGAGGCCCGTAGCCTCTGCACTAACAGTGCGGTAGTGATGTCGGACGAGGCCCGTAGCCTCTGCACTAACAGTGCGGTAGTGATGTCGGACGAGGCCCGTAGCCTCTGCACTAACAGTGCGGTAGTGATGTCGGACGAGGCCCGTAGCCTCTGCACTAACAGTGCGGTAGTGATGTCGGACGAGGCCCGTAGCCTCTGCACTAACAGTGCGGTAGTGATGTCGGACGAGGCCCGTAGCCTCTGCACTAACAGTGCGGTAGTGATGTCGGACGAGGCCCGTAGCCTCTGCACTAACAGTGCGGTAGTGATGTCGGACGAGGCCCGTAGCCTCTGCACTAACAGTGCGGTAGTGATGTCGGACGAGGCCCGTAGCCTCTGCACTAACAGTGCGGTAGTGATGTCGGATGAGGCCCGTAGCCTCTGCACTAACAGTGCGGTAGTGATGTCGGACGAGGCCCGTAGCCTATGCACTAACAGTGCGATAGTGACGTTGGACGCTGTACGGGACTGACCAAAAACGTTTTTTTTTTTGTGTGTGTGTGTGTGTTTGACGGTTCTCCTAATTGAGATGTTCAGACACGGGTGTGATCTGGAGCTGGTATGCATCTCCATATCGATACAGTAGCATCTACAGTGTGTCGGAGCTCTGACTGAAAGACGCTTAAGGAGTGATATTTATAGGCCATATGGAGGAATGTCACAGATAGTCGCAGATAGTGAGTCTCCATGGAGACCGAAGAAAACGGGTTGTCCCTGGCACAGAGGAAGGACAATGAAATGAGGATTCCTCTGAGAGGCCTGATTAAGAGTATTCATCAGTGTACGAAAAGCTGTGACTAATCGAGTGGCCTTCTTTAAAGTGGGCTGATAAACACCCCTTGTTTGAAGTACACTACACCATATTTTCGACTGTGGGTGCCCGCATGGTTGAAAACGTACAGCCTGTAGCGCTGCACTACGGAGCATATTGGTGACAGTGTCTGCTGTTCTCATTAAAACCTCGCGCTGCATGATCATTCTGACAGCTTTCCTTCTGTGGAGTCTGTGCTTTGTAGTCGGTCACTGCTTCTGTTGTTTACAGCCCGAGCACAATGACAGACGGAGAACATACCTGTCTGACTGACCTGCTGTGGACGTTTAGACGGGTTCTCTCTGGGTAGCCTATCACTCAGGAATGCACAGTATATTATAATTAATGCTGCATTGTTTACTAAACCTTATAAGGAGAAGAGTTTGTAAATGTTGTATACGCTCTCTTAGAATCACAGGTTGGATACGGGACTGTTCTGTCCTTTTTGATTTTTATATATGAAGGAATGAATGTAAGTTGGTCCACCAGTGTCCAACTCTTTAACAGCATTTACTAGTATATACATATATATATATATATATATACTAGTCCATTGAGCACAAATATTACTTTTATTTATTCTATTTATTGAGGAAAACGATCCAATAGTACATATCTGTGAAGGCAAAAGTATGTGAACCTCTGGTGTGACCCCGGCACTAACTCTATCGACACTGTTGTAGTGGTCCTGTAGTGTTGTAGTGGTCCTGCACTAATTTTAGTCCATTCCTCCAAACAAACCAGCTTCAGCTCTGTTGTATGTTGGTGGGTTTCCTCCCATCAACTGCTGCTTCAGGTCCTTCACAACATCTCTACTGGATTAAAGTCAGGACTCAGTCGTTTTGTTATTCTTCTTTAACCATTCTTTGGTAGAACGACTTGTGTGCGTAGGGTCGTTGTCTTTCCACATGACCCACATTCTCTAGAGATTCAGCTCACGGATAGATGTCCTGATATTTGCTGTTATAATTCAGAATTTGATGCTCAATTCCAGACCGCGATGCTATCACCACCATGTTTCACAGATGAGATAGGACCTGTTTTGGCCTCATCTGTCCATGTGATCTTTATCAAACTGCAGATGAGCTGCAAAGCTCTTTTTGGAGACCAGTAGCTTCTCCTTACAACCCTGTCATGCTCACCACTGTTGTTCAGTGTTCTGTTCTCCTGATGGTGGACTCATGAACATGAACATCAGTGTGAGAAAGACCTTTAGATGCTTAGATGTTCCCTTGGGGTCCTTTGTGAGCTGGTTGACTATTACACACCTTGCACTTGGTGTGATCTTTGTTGGTGGAGCACTCCTGGGGAGGGTAATAATGGTCCTTCATTAGAACACAATCTGTCTGACTGTGGATCGGTGGAGTCCAAATGCTTTAGAGATGGTTTTGTTACCTTTTCAGGCCTGATGAGCATCAACTCTTCTTCTGAGCTCCTCAGAGCTCCTATTTTCTTTAAATAAAGATCTCCTGAAGATCTCCTGATCCTAAAGGTTCACATACTTTTGCTCTCACAGATATGGAATATTGGATCGTTTTCCTTCTCTAATGTTCTCATTTGTTGGATTTGGTTCTCCTGATCTACTTCTCTGACTTTTAGGAAAATCTGATGAAGGCTTAGTTACAGTTTATGCAGAAATATGGAAAATTGTGAAGGTTCCCAAACTTTCAAGCACTTTCTCTCAGGAGGAACCTGGGGGTGTTGCTTCTATAGTGACTGTGCTTCAAGTCAACAGCTGATCTTTTGGAACTACACTGAATGTATGGCTGTGGATCAGCTGAATCAGCTTGACTGTGAAAGTCCACGGCCAGTCCTCTCACGTTACTACTCCATTAAATTCACCTTTTAGACGTTTTCTGATTGGACGGTGAGGCTGTGCTGTGTGTGTTTTCAACTGCCTGACAGACGTGATTCTCTTCAATGCAAACTACAAGAATTCTGTACAAGAATAAATATGATTTTTAATAAAAAAAAAGAGGCACTTTTGTGTTCTTTCATCAAATGATGTGTGTGTGTGTGTGTGTGTGTGTGTGTGTGTGTGTGTGTGTGTGTGTGTGTCTGTGTGTATACACATACTCGTACACCTCAGAATATGGTTAAAAAGCTCGTTTGTGACATTTCAATCCATCTCTTGCTGTTATAATTCATGAAAACCTCAAAATACTAGAACATTTCAATTCAAATGTGAACCCGTTACTAATCACAGTGTCAACTTTACAACAACTTTACAACAACTTTACAACAACTTTACAACAACAGAGCTTTAAATGTGATGGATATAAAATATATCACAGCTTCATTCTTTTTCTTTCTCTTCAAATTGTTTCACAGTATTGAGATCTATTTCTATCTATCTATCTATATATCTATCTATCTATCTATCTATCTATCTATCTATCTATCTATCTATGTCTATCTATCTATCTATCTATCTATCTATATCTATCTATCTATCTATCTATCTATCTATCTATCTATCTATCTATCTATCTATCTATCTATGTCTATCTCTGCATCTCTATCTATCTATCTATCTATCTATGTCTATCTCTCTCTATCTATCTATGTCTATCTCTCTCTATCTATCTATCTATCTATCTATCTACGTATGTCTATCTCTGCATCTCTATCTCTCTATCTATCTATCTATCTATCTATCTATCTATCTATCTATCTATCTATCTATCTATCTATCTGTTTATCATCATATGAGTGTTTGATCTGTTTTTTTTTTCTCTTCTCAATGTCGTGGACTTGTTGCTCCAGACAGATCACATCATTAACGCAGGGACCTTCCCACGCAGACTGCCTGCCACAAAGATAGTTTCACTAACAGGCACAGCTGAGCCTAACTCTATCTCTCCGTCTCTCTCTCTCTCTCTCTCTCTCTCTCTCTCTCTCTCACACACACACACACACACACACACACACACACACACACACACACACCTATCATTGGTGAAACACATTCAGATCACATATTACTCCTCGTATTGATAAGTGAAGTGTGAATGACGCTCTGGGGAGCCGGTACACTGATCCTGGACCTGCTCTGTGCCTGTGCTTTATAATGAGACGGTGACTTACACTGTAGCTCCAGGAGGAAGATCGGCTGTATGTGACACACAGCTGGAAAGCTTCATATAGAGTCTCAGAGTGGGTGTCAGGTCTGCTCACAAGCTATACTTTCCACTTGCTTTTCTCATTATCTATAAAAATAGCTGCTTGTAGGAACCAGCCCACCCTCACCGATCACCAATCAGATGGACGAGGACTCCAAGAACTGAGCATGAGGACAGGAGAACCTCAGGAATATAGATCAACTGAACCAGATTACCCTAAAGAGACATATCTGTCCTTGTTTCTACCCACACTGTCCACTATTTTACAGTATTCTCCTCCTTTCACCCTGATCTTCGTGGTCAAGACCCCACAGGACCACCATTTCATCTCATCTTTATCTGCACAGTTTGCGTTGGTCATGCTCTAGTCCTTCATCCTCTAGACACTGCTCACAGGACGCTGTCAGCTGGACATTTCTGGTTGGTGGACTGTTCTCGGTCCAGCACTGACACTGAGGGGTTTAAGCACTCCAGCAGCACTGTCACTGACCAGTGCTGAGAATGAGCCACCACCCACAGCATAGCTGCTCTGTGGTGGTCCTGTGGGGTCCTGATCATTGAAGATCAGGGTGAAAGGAGGAGAATAAAGTCTGCAGAGAAACAGATGGATGACAGTCTGTGATTAAAGATCTACAAAGAGCTCCGGAGGTAATGAGATAATATAACTCTGATTAAAATATTATGTTTAACTACTTTTGGATGATCATCACAGTTGAAGGCAGGTCAGTTTGACATGAGAACATTACTGCTGTTCCTTACTGTGATAATAGGAGAGTTAGACTGATGTTAAGACCAGTTCCAGAGAACAGGATGAGTAATTCAGTGTGTTCAGAGCGCGCGCACACACACACACACACACACACACACACAGAAGTATGTGAGTGGAAACAGT
This sequence comes from Acestrorhynchus altus, assembly GCA_034509495.1. Taxonomy (NCBI): domain Eukaryota; kingdom Metazoa; phylum Chordata; class Actinopteri; order Characiformes; family Acestrorhynchidae; genus Acestrorhynchus; species Acestrorhynchus altus. Next base: position 25,994,352 of record CM067520.1, on the reverse strand, counting down.
TGAGCGCTCTTAAGCAATAAGACAGGCTCTTATTAACGCCACCCAGCAGTTGTTAGGAAAAGGTTAGTCAGTGTGCCCCCACCCCCTTGCCACCCCCCGTGCCACCCCCAGTACCACCCCCCCCCCCCCCCCCACACACACACACACGTTTTAATGATACCCCCCCTTCACCTCCTAGCTGTAATTAGCAGGGCTTGTGTCATCTGAAAGGAGAAAATATCAAATTTAATTGCTGAACGGGTGGGTGGAAAAGAACCTATTAGATTTTTGACTGTGAAGCACAAAGAACTTCAGAGATGAAGATGAGGAGGCTTGGAGAGGAAAAGCCGATCATGAGGAATGGTGAGGAGGGAGGATGACAGAGATGTTTTCTTATGTCTGTAGCACCATCCCTGGGTGAAGAGAAGTAACTACATGACCTCAGGTGGCGTAGGCCTCCAGTTCCAGAACCTTAGAACCCACAGCTGCATCGGACGTTCCAGGCGCAGTCCATCAGTGAATTCATATCTGGGAAAGTGGTGATCAAATCTGTCCAAAACCACCAAAACTTGTCCGATGTGTTGAGACATGGACTCCACACCTCTGAAGGTGTCTCGTGGTACCTGGAGACAAGACTAACTTTACAGCAGATCCTGTAGGTTGTGAGGTGGGACCTGCATGAACATCAGTGAACTTTCTGTGCCTACGATTCTTCCCACAAATCTACCTAGACCCTAATAATAATAATAATAATAATAATAATAATATAATAATAATAACAATAATAATATAATAATAATAATAACAATAACAATAATAATAATAATAATAATAATAATAATAATAATAATCAGTGTGATGAGGACTCCCAGTCCCCCTCATAGTCCCCCCTCAGTGTGATGACGACTCCCAGTCCTTCTCAGTCCATCCCCCAGTCCCCCCTAAGTGCGATGAGGACCCCAGTCCCCTCAGAGTGAAGCGGAAGTGACGCAGCTCGGTCAGGGCGGGTCAGTGATCAGGCGGAAGTGAAGGCCGGCGGTGGATTCCTCTCAGACTGTCTGTTTTCAGAGACCCACGGAGGTAAATCAGCAGCTTTTCTCTCTGAGCTCCTTCATTTCTCTGCTTTTCGTCGCTCCGTCACGAAGCCGCGGTTTTGGCGGGAACGCGGCTGTTAGCTCCGCGCTAATTGTTTACCTCAGATTTTCCTCATATTCTCTGAGCTTCCTGCTTTAGTGCCCGATTTCTGACCAAACTGAGGAGAAAGGGCAGGAAACGGGCTGCTTGGTGAAGCAGGAGGTAGTTCAGAGCGGGGTGCAGAAAACCTCAGCTTAGCTTAGCATAGTCTTTGACTTTCTTCTGCTTTTCTTCTTTCTGACGATTTTCATCAACATTTGTCGTCTTTCCTATTTTCCTGTGTGTTTAAAGAGGCTTTATCTGCTTCATCTGCTTCAGTTAGACTTCAGAAACACAGGCCTGCTGTCACACATCAGGAGTGAGATTCACAGCATCCTAAAATACTCATTTTTCATTTATTTCTCCTCTTAAAAGGGCTTATTTTACCTTTATGTGTGAATTCAACCCCAAAACAAACACATCACACCTTTACTTATGTGGGTTTCTGCCTGTAAAGCCTGTTCAAACTTTAGAAATATTGTTGGAAGTTGATTGTTTTTGAGCTGAAAATGTAATAATGGACTTGTTTGTAGTATTTGTATTGATTAGGACAATATCTCTCTCAAATCTCATATTTCGATATGTGTAAGGGAAATCCTGAAGTACGGTACAATAAAGCAGTGTTTCAGAAACATAATCTGAATTAAATCACAAATCGAGTATATCGTACAGCATGGTTTACGATATTTCGACATTTACCACATTTACTCTGAATAAAGTAACAATCTCTGCGTTTTGCCGGGACTTTTATGTTGAAGTTGTATTTTGTGTGAACAAAGGAGCGCAAGCAGCCCCTCCTACTGTGTTTTCCTCTGCAGGTCTATAAACACTTGCTGGACGTGGGTTCTTGTAGACGGTTGTCTGCATCAAGATTGTGAGCGTTACATCAACGTAATATACGTTATATATCAGTATTACCTCTCGTCAGGACTTGTCTTCTTAAAGTATAAACAAAGGGAGAGTAAACAACCCCTCCCTTGTTTAATCTTGTCTTGTTTTCCTCTGCATGTCTATAAATGTACTTGCAGTTAGGTGAACAGCTGGCTGCATCGTGAACATAACTGCTCACTTGCCTATCTGCGACTTTCCTTACCGAGAGCTTCCACTCGAAGGCAGACCGCAACGCTAACCCATTTGTTTCCCATTTGACTTAAATAATAATACTGATCTCTCGCCAGCGGTTCCGTTTAGATGAAGCTGACTTTCCGAACCTCTAACCGACGAAATCTTGGTTATTTTGTTTATGTAAATGCTGTTCAGACTTTCTCCTGCTTGTCCTTTTAAGAACGCAGAAATAGCTTCACTGCTTCAGTCTGAGGAGCGAGTTTATCATCTTTAAATCCAGATTGACGAGTTGGGCTGAACATCTAGTTTCTCTCTTTTCCTTATCAAATTGATTTTAGTAAATTGGGGATTCTTTGGAATTTCCTCCGATCATAACTAAGGGGTAGAGAGGAATTGAGCGGGGATGCCAAAGTGGCCGATATTCAGAATGGCCGGTATTAGATAACTGGTAAAAATAGTGGATCATTACGGAGAAGATCCACGTTGGACGTGAATGTTCGGGGGTTTGTTTCTTTTCCTGTTATAAGGGTTAAATAACCTTTTCAGCTCCTTTGTTCAAAATGTCTCTTTAACCAGACATTCAGGTGATCTTGCACCACCATTTTCCATCCAGGAGTCCTGGCCAGCTAAGTTATAGGGTCAAAGAGTGCTGCAGTGTGTAAAAATTATCCATGTGTCACCGTAGCTTGACTTTGAGATTTAGAAATTGAAAGTCAAATCACTCGCAAGCAACCCTAAGGCCAAAACAGACTGGCTGGCTGAGTCATTGCTGTAGCCTTCACACCGTTTTCTGTGGCCAACGCCTGTCTGAACTTGTTTAATTTGCTATGAAGCCACTGTGGTCACTTGGGTTAAGCGTTCAGGGCCGAGTCACTGTTGTAAAACCTGCCCCTACCCCCATAGAGTCGCTCTGATAGAGCTACGTTTTGAGTGCTGTTTCCTAACCTTTGAAACCCAGTACGGTGGTGTGACCTCCTTTAACACAAGGCCCAAGTTATAAAGCACAGGGTTGGACTGTAACAGGGAACACGCGCTTGTGAGGTTTGATCTTTATACATTTAATCTCACATTCTCACTTATGAAGGTGTGGTTTAACTGATGAAACTCATTTCTCCTTGTCTAAGAACTGCTTCCGAAGATATATTTGTGGGCTGATATTTTTATTCTTGGTTAAGAAGACGTGCCACGGTTCACGTTTCTGACGGCGATCGAGAGTCTGTTGATACTGATGTGATGTTTAAGATCTTCTAAGCTTTACAGGAGTGGTCACATGACTGCAAATGTGACAGAATGTTTTTAAGGGGACACGAACAAACACGGTGGGGGAAAGTGTTAACAGAATTAAAGATTTAACAGAATAAAAAAGGGACAAGATTACGTCAGTTAGAGGTTCTGAACGTGTGCTTCGATTCTCTGACCAGCCTTCGTGTCTCATAGAGGGAGGACAACAATAGCGAAACTGCTGAACCACTATTATTTAACAATACCATGACAATCCAGTGTCTCAAAGCTTAAGGTCCATTTATGCTTCTGTATTTTACGCCGCGGCCTTCAGTGACATACCCGACACTGTAGTCTAACCATACCTATCCAGAATCGTAACTGCGTGTTGCATTGATGCGGACATAACTGTGATAGGTCCGCTTGATGCCAGCACATTTCCTTCGCTGTCCCGTTCAATCCAGATGGACACACGTGGATCATGGGTTGTGCTACACTGATGTGAAGTGGTTGCAGATAATCCAAATTATAACTGCATTTCGAACGGCGTCGTAACAGTTAGGTTGGGGAAATTTCTTCTCTCCTGGATGTTCCACTGTCAACTGTGAGCAATATTACTGACCAGTAGAAATGTTTATGAAGCACAGCATCTCAGTAACTAAGTGTCTGACCACGTAGGCACGTTACAGCAGGGTCTTCGAGAGATTAAGAGCACAGTGCAGAAAGTCCCCAATGCTTTGCTGATCTAACCTGCTATAATATCGAAGGGGGACCAACTACATTTTAATGTAGGTTTCTTACATTTTCTCCTTCAAGGTAATCTGTGTCGTCAAAACAGTGTCCTTGTGGACATCCTAGGGCCCTACATTATATTTTAGCATGTCGTTTAAGGTGTTGTGTTACTGAACTGGTGTTTTGAGAACCGAGTGCTGCTTTGGTATCTCCTGTTTGTGGTTTAACACCCGTTTATACACAAACCAGCAGCACCAGCTCATCTCCTCTTAGTGTTTTTTTCATTTGCTAGAAAAAAATGACTGATTCAAATTAGAAACACTCTCCTTCCTGAATATTTTGAAGGTTGCTGGAGCTGTGTGACCTGATAGGATCACCTGAAGGGACTCTACCATCTTGTCTTTCAGGGTAATTTTATTTCCTCTAATTCTGAGCTGCTTCCCTCACATCCAGTCCAGCAGGCGTGTGGGCCAGTGGTTTGATTTTAAATGGCTGCACAGCTCTCCAGCAGTCCAGCTGTGTTGTTTGGATGTCTCGAATTACGAAAGATGGTTGTAAATAATATTTCTGCTAAAAGTGGTCTTCATATGAGATGTAAAAATAAAGAGAACTTGACTATTTGTATGAATCTGTCCAGGTTTTGCTCAAAAAGTTCCGGGCCCTTAATTTTCTTTATGGTTTCTTTGTTTATAAAGACTGAAGACCACTTTTTCAGAAATTCTATTGTAAATTGATCAGCGAGTGTGTTTTTAGGGACTATACCCCTCTAGTCCACACCTGGCATTAGACATGGTGCCAAGAGCTTCATGTTTATCTGCTTCTGGAGTCTTATTCTATTGGCAACAGTTCTCTACAGGGACTAGATGAGCTGTGTGTGCATTTGCACATCTGTGCCAGCAATGGGTGCAACTTAAAGTAGCCGAATATGTGTCCATAAATATTTGGACAGTGTACCGTAGAAGTTGAGTTGCCTTCAAGGCCTTTAGTGGGAGTTTAAGGGTGTGGGCGTGTGAATGGTTTTGGGTAGTTATCTCATTGGTCACATTGTAGAATGATCTGTCTATCCTTCTGCTGTTGTAGATAAAGTAGGTGCATTCGATCCCTCTTTCTCTCCTTCTCGTTCTGTTTTAAACCCAAAGACGAATTCTCTCTCAAATTCTAATTTTGAACCGTTCGTCACATCTTCAACAACTAAAATCAGAACCTGAAAGGTTTGTTTGCAGCGGGAATCAGGGAAGATTGTTTTTTCAGCTCGAACCGCTGTGGGTGTGTCTAGTTGTACAGGACAAGTGACGTACCATTTGTCTCGTATGATGTCGTCTTTTACGTTTCTTAGCGCCAAAAGTTGATCCATGTTTGCTTTTTGGAGAAAAACATTTGTCTGTGACAGAACAAATGCTCTCATGTAGTCTGTGTGCGCCACCCTCTTTTCACTTCCTTTTACGTACACTGTGCAGCGCCCCCTGTTGACACATTGTGTGACGAATACTTGGTTCTGCTTAAACTGGTGTAAATGCAGGCTGGTTCACTAAAAACACCAAGGTTTGTATAAGCCCAAACTGGGTGGTCATATTCTGGGAAAGCATTTCCCATTTCTGTGTTCAGTGAGGTCACTTTCTTTCTCTTGAACGATAATCTCGCACTTTAGCAGACAGGATTACGGTATCCTGTCCCACCACAGTTACTGTCACAGTGTTTGTGTAACTGTTATTAAGGAAATCCCTACAGCCTGCCTCTACTTGCCCATGTTGGTGGTTCACATATGAAAAGATTGTTCCTGTGTGCTGATGTTATTTGCTGTAAACATTAAAGTTGAAGAACTGTTATCAGAATATGCATAATTAGTACCTGGGCATATCTCTGTCAGTAAAGTACTGAATGAAATGAAAGTATGTTAAGTATTTTTCAAAGAAATGCAACCTGTTTGTGAGCCAGTAAGTCATATAGATCTTAATTTGCCTGGTAGGGTTATGGCTTGTTCAGGGATTGCTCAATAAGGCCAGGTTATCAATTTTTAAGCTTTATTAAAACCCAAACTCCTCTAATCTTGTACTAAAGCAGCCATGGGTTCTTCTAAGCAGCTGCCTAGCACTCTGATTGGCTTTTTACACCAAATGAACAGGTTCTTGAACTGGTTCCATTAGGGGTTCAGTTCGTATCAGTGGGCCCAAACTTGCCTTCTGTGAACAGTAGTCCTGTCATGATAATTACATCACCTTGGTGTACAAGATATGGTCATTACCTTGATTTATCTTGATATTGCCCTTCAATTTTAAGAACAATTTTTAATTTTGGTTTTTATTTATGTAGTATATTAATCATGTATTCTAATTCCACTATGAATAATTAAAATGAGTAATTTAGGGCAATTAACCGTTGTTTGCTGATGTACTGTCCCCTTAAAACATACCATCACAGGCCCATGACTCCACCCCTGTACCGACTGAGCAACTCGAGCAGCTTGTACCGAGGAATGCTGTGAGAAAGCCCCGAGCTATTGGAATAACTTTATTATATTTCTACATTATCATTAGTACAGTTGCGTGAAAAACTCTAAAATCCAAATCAGATTATCGCAGCATATTGTGCTGTTTTAGTTAATTTACCAAGCGATTCTCAGATAAATGTATCGCTGTGGGAATGCGTGCCATTCCGGAGACTGCTTCGGTCGCGTTATGGACACGGCTCGGAAGTAATGAAGCCTGTAATGTGAACATAGCCTAAGATTTTATTTAGATTTGTCATTGAAAGGAATCGAATTCTACAGATTTGACTTTGAGTGTGAGTAATTGTGCAGTCATGCTTGTTTGCACATGAGCAGAGGCACCTGAAGTTCGCTGGTGGAAACTGATGTGTGATTTGGTGTTTTAAACTCCACTCACATGCTGAGGATTAGGCTCAACCTTAGGACTCTGTGCCAGCGATAACCGCTTCATCGCCCTCGCGATCCGTGTCTTGATCATTTCCCACTCACTAATTAGTTGGGATGTCCAATCCAGGGTTGTCAGATCTATAATGATCAGCAATGTCTGATCTTATCTTTCTGTAAATAATGTTCAGAATTATCAGCTATAATATTAATACCACCCAGCTTATATTGTGATGTAAGATCCTGTAACTCCATGACCATTTTTTATGTATGTCATCAGCTCCTCTGATCACACAGGAGCTCTTTGTGGTTCTGTAATTCCAGACTGTAGTTCATCTGTTTCTCTGCAGACTTTATTCTCCTCCTTTCACCCTGATCTTCAATGATCAGGACCCCACAGGACCACCACAGAGCAGATATGATGTGGGTGGTGGGTCATTCTCAGCACTGACATGGTGGTGGTATGTTAGTGTGTGTTGCACTGGTACCAGTGGATCAGAAACAGCAGTGCTGCTGGAGGGTTTAAACACTGTGTCCATTCTAATATGAGCTGTTGTTTATTTTTATTTTTTCTGACAGATTCGTACAGTCTATAAAAACCACGTGCTACAATCTTCTCACGTCCGTTTACTGACCCTGTGCGGCCCCTCTGGTGATGACGTAGTCCGTGATATGTTCTTGGTTCCATTAACACTGGTGTAAACTGTAAATGGTTCGCCAAAAACACACAGGATCTTATAAGCCCAAACAGAACCGGTTCAAGAACCAGAGTTCTTTTAGTTTTCCTCTTGCTCCAGGCAGGGTTGATGCAATCATCTGTTTTTTAGCCTCCATTCTTCTCCATTTTCTACTTCTGCCCCAATTCCTGGACGTACTGTAGCAGAAGGAACACTCAGCTCAGGGTTATCCTGTGCCAGGTCATTATTCAGGCCATTTGTACTGAAATAATGACCACTGAATTATGGTCACTCAGCCACATTTGCTTTAGTTAGTTAACTCTAAGGCAGCAAATTTTATTTTTGAACAAAGCTCAATTATTCAACCCTAAGAACCCTAAAACGTATTTGTTTTTGTGGTTCACTACTGGACAATGTTCTGGCGAGGCTAATGCTTCCTCTACAGGACTGCTTTTTTCTCTGGGGAGGTTGATTGAGGCATGCAGCGATTATTGTGACCCACTGACTAATTGCTTTGAAGACCCTAAAAACAGGCTTATGAACCCACGCTGCTGCTGCATCACGATTTCTCTCCCAGGGGCACTTTATCGCCTGGCTCTGTTTGTTCGTTGCCGAGAAGGTAAACAGTGTTAAATGAGGAGATGCGTTGCTCTCTGCCCACCTACACGCTCTATCTAAACACCTCAGTTTAGATCAGTGTGTCGCCCCCGTTTACAAACAAACTGGCACTTTTGAAAACGTACGATCTGAATAATGTCTCATGCCAATCCCTTAGAACAGGATCACCAAGAAGTGCTTTGTCGAGGTTAGTCAGAACATGTTTTGAAAGCCTGGTGGCCAGATCGTAAATAGCAGTAACAGGAACTCGAGGCCTGCTCCTCGTGTAGCCCTGCCTTGTTCCTAAGTTTCAGAAGAAGGGCAGCAATCTTATAAAAGCCCTTACAAACCAAGTCTGATACTGATGGATTGCGATGCTGTTTTGGAGTTGACTCTGCCGTTATCTCAGATGAGACTTACTGGATTTTTACTGACAGCAGATTTGAATAACAGTTACTCGATGACACTTCATCACACTGTGATGACATTGCTATGTTTAGAACCGGTTGGTTCTGTGGTTTCTAACAAGTTGTCTTGTGTGTGAAGACTTTCCTGAGATATAAAGCTGAGAATACCAGGTGTGATTATTCCCTCACTCGAGCCTTTTTCACGAATGTGGAACAGGCTCTGTTACGGTTTGTGAACCTGATTTTCGACCAAAAAAGGTCGGTTCAGGGACACGAGAAGTTCGTTCGCAGTGGGAACCAAAGATCAATAGGTTTTTCAGCTGGAACTGGGCGTGTCTAGTTGTACAGGAGCAATGACATACCATTCAGTCTTGTACTGAATCCATGCCTGATCCATGTTTGCTTTGTGGAGAAACGACTGTAGCAGCACAAACGCTCGCAGGTCATCTATACGTGCTACCATCTTCTCACCTCCATTTACTGATGCTGTGCCGCCCCTCTGGTGATGGCATATTCTGTGACACATTTTCTTCTTTGTTTCCTTCTAGCGTTTCCTCCTCCAGTGACGGACATCCCTCCATCTCTCTCACTCTCCACCTGATCTTGGTGCTGGTGTCACCTCTCCATCCATCAGGCTCTCACCTTTCTGGTCCTCCAGAGCTCTTGATCCTGTGACCCACTCCTGTAGCGGGGGAAGCCCAGCCAGACCTCACCTCTCCTGGGTCGGCCTGTTGGCATGGCGGGGCGAGGAGGACCGGCACGGACTAACGGTGCCACAGCTGCTGGAAACAAAATCTGCCAGTTTAAACTGGTCTTACTGGGGGAGTCGGCTGTGGGCAAGTCCAGCTTGGTCCTGCGTTTTGTCAAGGGCCAGTTCCATGAGTATCAGGAGAGCACTATTGGAGGTGAGGAGGCTGCATTATAGAATCATTTCACCAATTCTGAAATATTATTTTATGTATTTTAGATTTTCATGGAAAATGTTGGGGTATAATTGGGGCAGACTTGTGGAAATAATCACGTTTTCTAGTAATTTGTCCGTCCTATCAGCTCTGCTGACCACACGGGAGCACTTTGTAGTCCATTAATTACAGACGGTAGTTCATCTGTATCTCTGCATACTTTTATTCTCCTCCTTTCACCCTGATCTTCAATGACAACCACCACAGCTTTTCATACATTAGGAATATCACCACTTCCCTCCGTCAACCAAAAGATAATCTAAAATCAGCTCCTCCTCTGGAGTCTCAACCTTTACCGAGACTCCAGAGGAGGAGGATTTACACGCACTCTTTGGGCAGAAGTATTGGGACACCTGTTCATTCAACGTTTAATCTGATTCAATGGGATTAAAAAGAGTTTATCATGCTTTTTTTGGAGTAACTGTTTCACCTGTCAAGGGAAGGCAGTCGGTAGCATTGCAGCACAGATTTGATTGCAGTCTGCAGTCAGTAAAGGTTGGATGTTGGATGATCAACACCTCACCTCATCCCCAACTTCCTAACCCAAAAGTACTGGATGGAGCTCCATCATTCCAGCTCAGGACCTCTGTAGCCCAACCTTTTTGTCACCCCGGACCAGTGAACACTTGGCACTTTCACTGCGGACTAATTTGACTAAATTTGACTTTTGTTGGATCACGTGATCACCTTTTATATCATAAACTCATCGGGGACAGCTTTATTTACAGCCTTATGCAGTGTTCAGAGCACGCAGAAATTGTCCTTCAGTGGACATGTGTACAGGATATCCTGTAAACCTTTTACCAGTGCAATGTCCCACAAAGTGTGGGATTGGGACATGTCTGCTGTCCTGCCTCTCGCTTTATTTGCTTTTTATCTGAAGCCTTATCCAGATCAGAAGCAGAAAAGCTGGTTTTCACTCTTCAGTCACCTGACCATCACATGAAGCCCACTCGGCTGGGCTGGCCGTACATCTACACACATGAACTCTGGTAAACCTAAAGCAGGGCTGATAACAGGGCTGATTCAGTAACAGATCTTTTATGAATCAGACATTCACTCGCACTAATAGAAATAGCTGCACAAACCGTTTCCCACAGAAGGACATGTGGGATTGCAGTTCTGTTGTGAAGGAAGATGAAGGTGATCATGATCAATAACTGATGATAACTGTAAACTGATCTGATCAATATTTATTGATCTACTCATACAGAAGTGGTGTCTCTCAGTACGGCTTCAGGTTTAACACAACATGCCAGACGTCTCTGCATGGAGTTGTAGCGGTTCCTAATGGTGTTCAGTAGATGGTACTGATGCCAGGTGTGGATTAGAGGAGTGTGAAGACCCCAGCATTGAGCTGTGGAGCAACTTGTTCGCTGGTATGATGGAGCTCCATCCAGTACTTTTTACTGGGATGAGTTGACAGTGAGGTGATGATTATCCAACATTCTGACCTCATCAATTCTCTTGTTGCTGAATGCAATCAAATCCTCACATCAATGCTGCAGACTCTAGACAGTTACTCCAGCAAAAGCAGGATCAACTCCTTAATGACCTCTTATCATCTAGGTTGATTTGCTAGAACAGTTTCATGGTATTTCATGGTGTTTCATCTGAATTCCCACTTAGCAGCAAATGCTGTAGTTGCCGTTAGCCACAGTCCCACAGGAGCAGAAGAGGATCTACTCGAGCATTCATCTCCCCCAACTGATCAGCAGGGCCCACGGTATCTTCAGCCTGATCATTCAGAGCATTTCTCAAAATGAAATGGTGGGAACAACGAAACCTGCCAGGTTTTGTTGCCCTTTAAGGTTGGCGTTCAGAGTGAAGAGTGCCAGCGTTTTGTGGCATGACCTTTAGTCCAATAAAGGAAGTTCACTCAGTGCAGTTTAACTGGTATCTAGATGTGTGGAAAGATCTAAACTGAGTGTCTGATATCCAGCCTCTCAACACAAGTTCAGAGTCAGATATTCAGGGAGATGAATATGAAATTTCCGGGTTTGGAGTTTGTTTACGATGCGTTAGTTTAGTAAACGGTCTAAACTGGAGCTGAGTATCTACACTGTTTCAGTGAAACTGAAAGTCCCGCTTTCATTTGCTTTGCAATTAAATGTGATTCAATTCAATATGGATTCATTGAGGCATATTTTCACGTACAGTCAGTTTTTATCTTCAGATATGCTGCTGAACTAACCAGCAAATAAGCCTCATCAGCTCATTTGCTCTGTTCATTACAAAATGAGATCAGAACGGAATTAGATGGGATCTGCCTCAGTTTGTCTCCAGAAGGAGGCGCTGTTGTGTTGTGAGGCAGCCTTTATTAAATAAGCGCCGTCTGAGAACCTTTGAGCTCAGTGTGAAAACGTAAAATGGGCTCTCGCTCGTTTTCTCGCCTCATAATCCCCCAGTAAGAGCTGCCGGACTGATCGGCTGGATTTGGATGGATGTGACTGACCGACTGAAGCGTCTGTCTCTCAACAATCTGTAATCGTTTTGTTTTTACCGTTTATATATTATATCAAAGTGAAGCGTCAGCGTCCTGACTGTTTATTAGCGGAAGCACAGGCTCCAGGGGGTTAAAGATCAGTCTTGGTTTATAGGAATCGATATATCGGATCATTCGAACGCAGAGTTATTTTTTTTAACCCACCCCTAATATAAACCATTACTCCACAACCAGTGGTTGTAAATATTCTTAAAATGGAACTGGGAATGTTTTAAATAAATACCTTTCTCCTTTAAGTGTATTTAGGAGTGTGTATACTTATAATTAAAAATTGATCCCAGTTACTCAACCCTGTTAGGACTCTTCCCCATCACCTACGATACTCCCGACTCTAGGAGGATGAGAACAAGCACATGCTTCCCCAGCTCTGAGAGAGAGAGTGACAGAGAGCGTGAGAGATTGATATTCCACTACAGGCCGCCAGTTTAGCGCTCTGAGACACCGGCTACCGACACGGGATTCAAACCTGTGATCCTCGGATACTGATGCCATCTTAGACCACTGAGCCAGTCCATGTTTTTACTGGAGTATTTGTGCTTTGACTGGTGTGTGTGTGTGTGTGTGTGTGTGTGTGTGTACCTCCACCACTTTGCTCTGTATGATGTCAGAAAATGAGCTGACGTTTCCAGATGAGAGCACTGACAGGAAGCAGTTACTCAGCCTCTGCTGAGAGGAGAGGAAGCACGCGGACAATGGGATTTCCTACGTGTGTGTGTGTGTGTGTGTGTGTGTGTGTGTGTGTGTGTGTGTGTGTGTGTGTGTGTGTGTGTGTGTGTGTGTGTGTGTGTGTGTGTGTGTGTGTGTGTGTGTGCGCGCGCAGAATGGATCCATATCTGGAATGTTCAGTGGCTTTAATTTCTACCGTTCCGAGAGATTTATTGCTTCCTCTCTTACACGGGATCATCTCTGTCCAGTCGAAGGTTCGATGAAACAGTTGAGCAACGGCCAGGTTACGATTATGTCCAGTCATCATATTTGTCCACTTGCGGTGGAAGGGAGTGGAGTCAGTGAGAGGATTTGTAGACAGGATACCACATGCTTACGTCAGCACGAGAGCAAGGAAAGGATCAGCACTTTTTCTCTTCCACTGAACTTTATCTTTCCTTCGTTTTTGATTCCTGTCAGCAGGTGGGTCAGAGGGGGCAGAGCTCATTGCAGTGGTTGACGTGCAGTCATGTGAGCAGACCTGCTGACTTACAGCAGGGCTGAAAACCCGCCTGCTCGTTTACAGCCTTGTCATTTCTCGATTAGCGGTAATTGCTGATTTTTACAGCTTTCTATTTTTGCAACAGAGCCCAACCACACTGTCATTACTCATCCGGCGAGGCTTAGAACTGCCTTCAAATAGGGCATAAAAATATGTCAACATTTGTTTCAGTTAAAGCAGGTAGATTTGTTTTAATGGAATGAGTCTGGGGGATGGACAAATGTCCAATACGTAAGAAATGGCCAGAGCACTTGCAGTGTAGGTGGCCGGGGCCTCCATAAACTAACCTTTAACACAACAGAGTCCAAACTAAGTGCTTTATAGATTTAACGTGATTTAACAAACTAAAATAGCCGGTCTGAAAGCTGCCCTGACCACTGCTCTGAAGTACGAAAACACTTTGGTTGGTTTTGCTTTCGGACCAGTTGTGGAAAATTGAGTTAAAAAAAATCAAACGATGTAGGAAGAATCGTCGTTCGATTCCAGGGGTGAAATTTAAAAGCGCTGCTGTTTCTAGAAATTAAACGCAAAATATGTTTCATAATCTGCTATTTTTATAACCCATTCTCTTTTCACCCCCCTCCTCTTCCCTTTTCTTCTCTGTCTTTGTCTTCCTGCAGCTGCATTCCTCACACAGACGGTCTGTCTGGATGATACGACAGTAAAGTTTGAGATTTGGGACACAGCCGGACAGGAGCGATACCACAGCCTGGCACCGATGTACTACAGAGGAGCCCAGGCTGCCATCGTAGTCTACGACATTACTAACACAGTAAGAGCACACACACACACACACAGTCAATTTTGCTCTCTGACTCTGCAACCCAATCCGCATTCATCTGCTGAGTCACTCGGAGCACTTTCAGGGCTGTGTATTGGCACGTATCATTTTGTAGATGCCATCCAGTCAGCGACATGGAAGCAACATGAAAGGAAGCTCCAACACAGAGCCGACAGAGCAACTCAAGCAGTTTGTACCAAACAAAAATGTCAGTCATTTGGACTCATTTTGGCTTTGAAGACGCCTCCGAAAAAGAAACACAAACAAAATAATCGTTCGTTAATTACAGTCGAGGTAAAATGATTAAATAATCAATTAATCGTGATCCTAATTTTGGGACATATCGTCCAACACTTGTTCAAACCCAGCAGCTGCTCTTGCCAGTGTATAAATAGACCAATAATTATTACACTCACTTCCGTTCAAAGTTAAGGGCATTTGTGCACGTTCCTGTGAAGGTGCCATTTTGGAGATGCTTCCTTTCCATTGGACAGTTAAGATTTGCAAATTGTGTGTCTGTTACGACACCCAAACTCCGTCCTCCATCATTCCAGAGACCACAGTTCTGCTGCTCCACACCTCAATGCTTTGAATGTGGTGCCAATAGTTTGGAGAGTCCTGTATGACTGAGACTTCTCTACAGGGACGAGACCAGCTGTGTGGAGATGCAGTTCTCACTCTCATTAGAGTGAACCTCTGGGTTTTTTAAGGGGCTGCAGACTCTGTACTGGTCAGATGTGGGACCAGTGATATTCTAGTGGTCATGTGAGCTGCATTGAAGTTCTTTTGTAAGCACCATAATAGCCTTAACACGTCACACACACGGTCTATAAACTCTAACCTTGTGTTCAGTGTGTGTGTGTGTTCAGCTGACTGACTGTTAAGGTTGATTACTCACTGTGTAGACCTTTGCTCATAGCACAGCAACCCTCAACGTCACTCAAATGTCCTGTTCCTGCATCAGCGACAGGTGTTGGGAGTGAAGGCAGTGAAGCCCGTGAAGCCTGTCCACATGCTTCAATACGATGGCTAACATTCTGTTCCACTGTGGTCATTTGGACTGTAGCTTCCTTTAGGAATGTAGATTTGAGGTTTATAAGGTTGTAAATGACTGTCTCTCCCTTACAGGAGTTGTGAATTGGTACTTAGTACTAATTAGTATTAGTAGTTCTTTCATTCAAACACCATGACTGTTCACCACACACACCGTGTGTGAGATCTATTTGCAGTGGTTACAACAAACCATGTTAAAATGAATCACTAAAACTAACCAGCGATGTCCAGCGCACCTCCTGTGTGATAGAATTAGTGTGATGTAAACAAAAGTATTTAAGGCAGATATATTTCTAATCTTAGCTCTTTAAATAATTTAAATGAGTGGTACATTATTCTGGCTTCTAGTGATTATTCTTTCTTCGTTTGTTTGCAGGACACTTTCACTCGAGCGAAGAATTGGGTAAAGGAGCTACAGAGACAGGCCAGCCCCAACATCGTCATTGCGCTGGCTGGGAACAAGGCTGACCTCGCCAACAAGAGAGCTGTTGATTTCCAGGTGTGTATGCGTGTGTTTTACTGAGGGAGAGAGAGAGCGAGTGATGGGTAAGATGCTTCCTCGGAGCTGACATGCGTAAGCGTTTTTAACTTCTATACACGTCTTCCCACGTCTTCTCAGGAAGCACAGGCATACGCGGACGACAACAGCCTGCTGTTCATGGAGACATCCGCCAAGACTGCCATGAATGTCAATGAGATCTTCATGGCCATTGGTAAGCAGCGGCAAATACGTCAAATAAGTCAAATCAAAGATTTATTTTCTATTAATTTTTATTTCGAGTCATAATTCTGGACATTAGAGACAGATACTCCAACAAAAGCCAGATTTATCAATTTAGAAAAATCCAAGAAGATGCAGTGACGGATCGTGCTTCTACCAGGAGAAGATCTCCTCCAAATGCACTTTCCCTGTAAAGTTTGGTTGAGGGGGGATAATGCTATGGGCTTTGTGGAACCAGTGTGGGGATTGAGTTGCCTAATTACATAGATGGCCAGTTCTTCTAATGTTTAAATGAGACGGAGAAAACAAATTTTACCTTTGTCTTAAAAATTAAAAAGCACGTCTAATAATCTCTCGGTCAGTCCTGCCCCAGGTTACCCCAGATTCTGTACTTCCTATTTATCGGCCTGAACCGTTTGTTTTTCATGTGTCCACCTTTAACATTTTGTCTCTCTTTAGCTAAGAAGCTCCCGAAGAACGAGCCTCAGGGTGGGGCAGGGCCTGGCGGACGAGCTAGAGGCGGAGTTGACTTGCAGGAGGCGGCACCTCAGGGCAGATCTGGCCAGTGCTGCGGAGGCGGAAACTAGGCACCCAACCAATCAACGACTGTCAAACGTGGCGAGGATCAACACGACACATTATTGACACAGTACCAACTCATAGTCCGACTCCTGTCTATTCGCAGCCCAGCTGGCCAGTCTAATCCGTTAGACTGCGACGTCCATCAGCAGCCCAGCAGATTCAACTCCTGAACTGACCAAAGGGGCCGTTGATATTCACAACCACTTGTAAATATTTCGACCAATTCTCCCTCCGACCGGTAGACTGACTCCTCCATGACACCTGCGTTCGAGAATCAGTTGACTGGCTTTGCTGTAAACCATACAGTCACCCCCTCCCCCTCCCCCCTCCCTTCATCAAAACAACGGAAAAGAAAAGACAACATGCGTTTTGGGGAACAAGGAGGGAAACAACGATCAATTCTGTCGCACTTAAGCAGAGCTGTACGGTTCTGTCTGTTCTAGTCTGTATTCATGATAGAAAATCAAACTGCTGCTGGAGGGGAAACGGACCTGCTTCCACTGTCCTTCGTTCTGTCCGCTGTGAGCTCGGTCTGAATTTGGATGCTCTCGCACGCACTTGCGCTTCTCTCTCTTTCTCTTTCGTGGAAGTCGCCACACTTAACAAGTATTGGGTCCCCCCCCCCCCCCCGCTCTTCTGAATTCTTGGCACTTGAGAGGACAAGAAGGGGGACAGAAAGAGGGACAGAAAGGGGACGAGAGGGTGTTTCCTGTTCAGCAGATTCTGTAGATTCTGTATTATTCTTGGTTATTACTATTGTTGTTATTATTATTGTAATTATTATGACTACCACTACTCCAGAGCTAATGAATAATGGATTTGATTTCATAGGTTAGCCCCTCCCCCCCCAATCATCTACGTGTATCAGACTGTATATGCATAACGCATTAACGGACCTCGTAACACCAGTGTCTACTTTTAGCATTAACGAAACGAGAATGTTCTGAAATGTCACCAAACCCGGCGTTAAACACAGTAACACACTGATCATGCAAGACAAGATTTGCCTCCTCTGACCAAAATCACAGTTTGTGTGTTGAAAAGCGTAACTGTTGCTGTACTTGTACTCTGTATCTTTTTTTTTTTTTTCTTCCATTTCTTCTGCGAAAGTATAACCAACCATTAGCCATTTTCAATACAGTACCTTCCCACAACGGATCAATCGGCGTCTTTTCTTTCTGCCTGACCATTTATTTTGTTCTTCTGTGAAATGATTTTTGTAATGAAGGTCCCTCTGAGTGCACTGGCTGTCTCTTGTCGTCTGTGATGCGTTATTTTGTCTTATTCTGTTCTTTTTTTTTTTTCTTTTCCCTTCTTTCGGACCAGCGTTTCCTCCATCGCTTGTGAATTAGCACAACGAATGAGAGCGACTGCCCAGACGCAGTTCAACAGGGCTTGGACAAACGTTTTGTGGACGGGGGACACAGAAAACAACAGAAATCTTGTACTTGTAATTTTACCAATAAACAAGGGGAAGGTATTTTGAAGGGGTGCGTGTGATTATTATTATTATTATTATTACTACGAGTAATTGTCTCTTACTGACAGCCTAAGCATTACGTCTCGTCCCAAAGCTCAGTATACAGTCGAGTCACGTTTGTCTCAGCACTTTGTAGATCTATAATTCCAGACTATCGTTCATCTGTTTCTCTGCAGGCTTTATTCTCTTCCTTTCACCCTGATCTTCACCGATCAGGACCCCACAGGACTACCACAGAGCAGCTATTATGTGGGTGGTGGGTCATTCTTAGCACAGTGACAGTGAGATGAACAAGTCTGGCTTCAGCATTTGGCGATTCACCGGGAGATGATCGCTCCAGTCCACCTGCTTTTTCTCATCCGTAAAGTTTGGTTGGGGGGGGATAATGCAATAGGCTTCAGTAGACCAAGGCATTTTGGACAGTTGTAACTTCCAGTTTGTGGAACCAGTTTGGGAAAGGTCCTCCACAGTATGACTGTGGACCACAGCTCAAAGCCAGCTCCATAAAAGCATGGTTGGCTGAGTATGGTGTGGAAGAACTTTGGGCTGCACTGCTCCCTACAAATGCTCTTCTGTATGAACGTGTGCACTCCAACGTCTTGTAAAGCCTTCTTAGAAAAGTAGAAGTTGCTGAAGCTGCAGAAAGACCAGCTCCCATAGACACATGGATGTCCAAGTCATTGATTCACACATTTTCTGAAATGCTACGCTGCCTTCCAGTGGAGGAACTGTGAACGGCAATCTGGTCTGCAGTAGGTGTGTAAAGGCTAGTGCAGTACCAGCACCAGCACCAGCCCTATTCCCAGAGATCTGATTATTTAATGCCTCATTCCTTTGACTCATTAACACTCAGGTAACAAAACACTTATTCTTACACGGTTCTATATAGAAACCTGTACAGTACAGAAAACCATTATGTTTTCTTTCTCTTGTAACAGGTTGTTAATTTTATTATAAATATATGACCAGGGACACCCAAGCTCCTCCTGAAAATAAATAAATAATTTAAAAAATTATACAAATTAAATTACATAAAAAATTTTAGTAAATTAAATAAGAAAATAAATGTAAAACAAAATAAATTATTTTTTAATTAAATTAAGAATACAATTATTTACATTAATAAAAAAATAATTAAAATAAATTAAATTAAGGAATAAAAATAACTAAATTAATTTAAAAATAATTACATTTAAATTAAATTAATAATAAATTAAAAATAAATTAAATGGCATTAGTAAAAATAATTTAAATATATTTAATAAAATAAACACATTAAAATCAATTAAATTAAGGGTGAATTGTTATTTTTTTGTATTATTTTTATTGTCATGTATTTTTATATTTTTATTTGTTAATTAAATAAAAAATTAAGCCTGACATTAAACTACATTACCCAGAAGCCTCCCCTCCGCCGCGCACGCGCAGTGTCGCTGCTGTGTCTCATGGACCCAGGCTGCACCGCGGCCTGAGAAAGCTCAGATAAATAAAGAGGATTCGCAGGTTCGGCCCGATTCGACCCGCTGCGCCGGCATGTCGGACTCGGCGGCTCAGAGCCGGATTCAGCAGGGCCCGAGCGGAGCCCCGACCGGACCGAACCCGAATCCGAACCCCGGAGCCGCCAGCAGCGACCCGGCCCGGCCCGGACTCAGCCAGCAGCAGTGGGCCAGCCAGAAAAAAGCCCAGGTCCGAGCTTTCCCCCGGAACAAGAAACTCGAGAAGCTCGGAGTGTTTTCAGCCTGTAAGGTAAACTGGTCTGACTGGGAATGCTGGGAATACTGGGAATACTGGGTGAGAGGGAGAGAGGGAGAGAGTGAGACTGGGATACAGTGGTAGACAGTGGGACTGACTGGGAGACTGTGGGAGAGACTGGGACTGACTTAACCACCATCAGTTCCAAACCCAGTCCTGCCTGGTCAGCCAGGTGTGCTGGTGTCTGTGTCTGACCTCCACATTGCAGACAGACTGAGATGGTCAGACTGGTGCATTAGTGGGGCTTCCTTCTCTGGACTTGACCGTCCCCAATGTCCACTCATAGTTCCCTGAATGTTCTGCAGTGAAGACTGAGCTTTTATGTCTCTTTACATCTATGTCTCAGACATCTGTCCTCTGTACGGCCGAGCTGTGTTTGGGTAACTCTGCATGCACCATACTGCACACTTAAAATGAGGGTTCTCCAAGAGTTGGATGATGAAAGGGTCATTTGGATTATGGAAGGATTCATTAGGCTGTTGTGTTAAAGAGGGTTCCATGCAGAACCTTTTTGAAAAGGGTTCTATTTGGCACCAGAAGCCTCAACATCTGTATACGATTTAATTCCAAATAAGATCGCAAGCGGGTTACAAACACGTGAACACGGTTCCGTTCCAAAGGGACGACGCTTTGAAAGTAGTGCCAATAGAATAGGACTCTCTAGAGCAGCCCTGAGCTGTGGAGCAGTGGAACTGTGTTCTCTGGAATGATGGAGCTCCATCCAGCACTCTTCAGAGGTGGGGTGATCATCCAATATCCTCACCTCACGAGCACAACTGTGGCTAAATGCAATCAGATCCTCACAGCAATGTTCCAAAATCTAGTACAAACACTTCCATGGACAGTAGAGACCGTTACTCCAGCAAAAGCAGGATGCTCTCCAAGACCCTTGATTTCAGAAGAAACCGTGAATGAGAACCTGTCCAAATACTTTTGCCCACATGGCGAACGTTCAAGGCTTCTTGTACTAGTGTGTCGCACTACGATCACCACCGCCTTTACACCCAGTGCTGTTCTTGTTGCACAGGCAAATGATTCGTGTAAGTGTAACGGCTGGAAGAACCCTCATCCTCCCACGGCCACCAGGATGGAGCTCCAGCAGCAGACGGCCAACCTGAGCGAGGCGTGCCGGAGCTGTGGCCATGCCCTGGGTATGCTTCTGTCAGTGTGACCACAGGTTGAGTTGTGCAGTGTGATGTTGGTACCTTCACTGTGTGTGTGTGCGTGTGTGTGTGTGTGTGTGTGTGTAGCGGAGCATGTGTCTCACCTGGAAAACGTGTCGGAGGAGGAGATCAACAGGTTGCTGGGCATGGTGGTGGATGTCGAGAATCTGTTCATGTCTGTACACAAAGAGGAGGACACGGACACCAAGCAGGTCTACTTCTACCTGTTTAAGGTAAACGGACACTGTACGTCTCTGCGTACTTTATTCTCCTCCGTCCACCCTGATCTTCAGTACTCAGGACCCCACAGGACCACCACAGAGCAGCTATGATGTGGGTGGTGAGTCATTGTCAGCACTGCAGTCACACTGACATGGTGGTGGTGTGTTAGTGTGTGTTGCTGGTACGAGTGGATCAGACACAGCAGTGCTGCTGGAGTGTTTAAACCCCTCAGTGTCACTGCTGGACCGAGAACAGTCCACCAACCAGAAATATCCAGCTGACAGCGTCCTGTGGGCAGCGTCCTGTGTGCTCCTCCCACATCTCACAACTGTGCTGCTGGTCGACGCAGGCGTCTGCTGACCATTGCGTCAGATCCGGGGATCCGGCGTTCTCCTCCAAGCGAAATGGCTGCCTGGCAACGATGCAAATGGCAGCAGTTCAAAAAGAGATGGTAGGGTATCGTCACATGACCCGGAAGAAACATGTGGACGATGTCTCCCCCTGGCATCGAGAGAATGGCATGTAATGTGGGAGGCTACTTAGGGGGGGTGGGTAATTGATTAATCGTGATACTGATTTGAGATGCTATCGCCCAGCTCTGCATTTGAGGCTCCGAGTGTATTACAGAGATGTACGATTGATTGATTGATTGGTTGATTGGATGATTGGTTGATTGATTGATTGATTGGTGAAATGTGTACGTTGTCTCTGCTGCGTCTGTGTAGCTGCTGAGGAAGTGCATCCTGCAGATGGGGAAGCCAGTAGTCGAGGGCTCACTGGGAAGCCCACCGTTTGAGAAACCCAACATAGAAGAGGTGAGTATGTGTGGTGTCACTGCGACTGTGTGGTGCAATCGTTCCTTTACCGTCTTTATGAAACGTTCTGTGTTCTGTCCGTCTGTCTCAGGGCGTTTTGAACTTCGTGCAGTATAAGTTCAGTCATCTGGCTCCTAAAGAAAGGCAGACGATGTATGAGCTGAGTAAGATGTTTCTGCTGTGCCTGAACTACTGGAAGCTGGAGACGCCGTCACAGTTCCGCCAGCGTGCTCAGAAAGAGGACGCCTCTGCCTACAAAGTAGACTATACCAGGTAGGCGATGGGCTTTTATCAATGTGGACAAAAGTATTGGGACACACCCCTTAGTCTCAATCTCTAATCTCAGGTTTCTGCACAGTTTGTGTTGGTCGTCCTCTAGTTCTTCAACAGGACCTTTCTGCTTGGTGGACTGTTCCGTTTTTTTACGTTTAATTTACGTTTTTTTTTTTTACGTAAACAGGTGGCTGTGCTACTGTCACGTCCCACAGAGCAACGACAGTTTGCCTCGGTATGAGACGTGTCAGGTGTTTGGTCGCAGTCTCCTCAAGTCCATCTTCACCGTCACTCGCAGGCAGCTGCTGGAGAAGTTCCGGGTGGAGAAAGACAAACTCCCGCCAGAGAAACGGACCCTTATATTGACACATTTTCCCAAGTAAGACAAACATGCTGGGACACCCCTCAAAGATCTGTCCCCACCCCACCTCATTCCCAACTCCAGAGCTCATCCTTCTTAAAATTACTGGATGGTGCTCCATCATTCCTGAGAACAGGGGTGCACACCACTATGCTCTTATATATATATATATATGTGTGTGTGTGTGTGTGTGTGTGTGTGTGTGTGTGTGTTAGGTTTCTTTCCATGCTAGAAGAAGAGATCTACGGGGAAAACTCTCCTATCTGGGATGCGGACTTCACCATGCCGGCCTCGGAGGGGGCACAGCTGGGGCCTCAGTCAGGTTGGTGTGGTTGTTTGGCGATATGTCCGTTTGTTCTTACCCCGAGTGTTGTGCCACCCTGTCGACCTGTATGTGTGTGATGCTTCCTGCAGTGCTGAGTCCCGTGGCGGTGTCGGGTTCTCCTCTGCGGAAAGGTCCGGCCGGCTCTGCTCTGGACGCGGCCGTCTCCGAGCCAATCACAGGTGCGTGGTATGAGCCAGGCGTGAACAGGCTCTTCTGTCTGTCCAGTATTAAACCATCATAACCGTTAAATCACTGAAGAATAATCTCTCTCTCTGTCTCTGTCTCTGTCTCTCTCTCTCTCTCTCTCTCTCTCTCTCTCTCTCTCTCTCTCTCTCTCTCTCTCTCTCTCTCTCAGGAGAGAAGCGGAAGCTGCCGGAGGCGTTAACGCTGGAAGATGCTAAGAGGATCAGGGTGATGGGGGATATCCCCATGGAGCTGGTCAACGAGGTCATGATGACCATAACTGACCCCGCTGCCATGCTGGGCCCAGAGGTTGGTCTCTCTCTCCCCCCAACACATGACCCTCATTTTCAGGGACTGTAGAGAGAGAATGATAAAGAATTACGTTATTCCTGTGGAACCTCATTGTTATTTTGAAGGGAAGGAAGGTATTGAAGGAATAGGGAGGGAGGAACAGGAATGAAGGACAGGAAGAAGGGAAGGGAATGGAGGAAAGGAGGGAAACGTAGAAGGAAAGGGAATGGAAAGAAGGAAATGAAAGGCAGAGCTTTAACTAACAGTTGCCATGTGGATCGTGGTGCGCTCAGTGGTGACCCCTAGTGTAGCGGTGTAAGGTTCTGGTGGACCAAGTGATGATGATGATGATGATGATGACGATGATAACAGTGATGCCCGTTTTATCTCCCAGACGAGTCTCCTTTCGGCAAACGCAGCGCGGGATGAAACCGCACGTCTGGAGGAGAGGAGGGGCATTATTGAGTTCCACGTGATCGGGAACTCGCTGTCCCAGAAGTCCAATAAGAAGATCCTGATGTGGCTGGTGGGACTGCAGAACGTTTTCTCTCACCAGCTGCCCCGCATGCCCAAAGAGTACATCACACGTCTGGTCTTCGACCCGTGAGTGCTTTACCCGATTTATTCACACTGACTTTACATCTACAAGGTGGAGACACTCGGTAGGAGTGTCTGATAGAGTGGACAGTGAGTGGACACAGCGTTTAAACTCTCCAGCAGCTCTGCTGTGTCTGATCCACTCGTACCAGCAACACACACTAACACACCACCACCATGTCAGTGTGACTGCAGTGCTGAGAATGACCCACCACCCACATCATAGCTGCTCTGTGGTGGTCCTGTGGGGTCCTGATCATTGAAGATCAGGGTGAAAGGAGGAGAATAATGTCTGCAGAGAAACAGATGAACTATCAGAGCTGATAGAATTATGTTCTCAAGTTAATGGGATAAACATTAGAGTAACGTTTATAAACGGTGGACAATTATAATCACCCTGTGTGTGTGTGTGTGTGTGTGTGTGTGTGTGTGTGTGTGTGTGTGTTTTAGGAAGCATAAGACGTTGGCTCTGATCAAAGACGGCCGTGTTATCGGAGGGATCTGCTTCCGAATGTTCCCCACTCAGGGCTTCACTGAGATTGTCTTCTGTGCTGTTACTTCGAATGAGCAGGTCAAGGTATGACACACACACGGGCTGCAGTACACTCGAAAACGCTAGGGGGCAGCAGAGGTTATCCTCGTCAGTCACGGCATGGTTTTCATAGCAACCCGTCTTCCCATGTCTAGTTTAGAGGAGATGAGCTAACAGAGTCTTGTGTAGTGGGCGGGGTTTATGTACATGTATGTATTTGTGGGGTGTATAACTAGTCAAGACTATGATGTCACAGTCTGGGAGTTTTGGAATCGGCTCGTTTTTGTTGCTGCTCCGTCTTCTGCTGGGTTTCCTTTTCATGGAGCAGTGTTTCAGTTGTGGATTTGTGTCTGTGTCCCTCAGGGCTACGGCACACATCTGATGAACCACCTGAAGGAGTATCACATCAAGCATGGCATTCTTTACTTCCTCACCTACGCCGATGAGTACGCCATTGGCTACTTCAAGAAGCAGGTACTGCTCAACTTCTCCCACACTCTTTCATTCCCTGGGAGCATGAGGTCTCAGTCCAACCACAGTCCATCCAGTGCTGAGGTCTTCTCGGTGTGGTAGCCCCTGGTCTTTTTCTGGTCTCAATGTCCCTGCTGGACAGAACACCCCCAGTCTGGCATTTTTGTTTGTTTGTTACCGTATCTGATGCAAACTCATAGACATGGATGCCAGCTTGGACCCTGTCTGAACTGATGAAGGACGTGATCTGACCACAGGTGACTCACGAGCCCCAGACAGATGTTTACATGCCTTAATATCAGGACTGGTCAGCAAGTTACTCATCACCAGGCCTGGCTACCAGAAAAGTTCCTTGGTCTCGCACGTTGCATTGCATCAGTCTGACACGTGTTCCTGAAGGAGACAAACAGAGATGTTCGTGACCCTGTGGTGCCAAACTCCACCCATTAGAAGTCCTGGTAGTGCTTTAGACCACCAAGCCATAAATGTCACCCTGCTCTTTAAATGTGAACCCGGCCTAAAGGATGGTCCCGAAATCGTCCTCATCGGCCAGTCATGGCTGAAGGACCTCGGAATGAAATCAATATCGGCCCCAAAAACACTGATCAGTCCATCTCCACCTGAAATGTTTCCTAATGTTCACCTGAAAGCGTGTTAATGTTCCTCTGATCTTCTCTGTCCACCTTAATCAAAGGGCTTCTCCAAAGACATCAAAGTGCCAAAGACTCGCTACCTTGGCTACATTAAGGACTATGAAGGTGCCACATTGATGGAGTGTGAGCTGAATCCCAGAATTCCCTACACGGAGCTGTCGCACATCATCAAGAAACAGAAAGAAGTGAGTACCTGTGATGTTGGAGAACTTTAAACGTCCTCACCTGATTCATTTTCTCTGCCTTCAAATTGGGATTAAACTCTGAATTCCAGCTCCTTTGTTCCTAGATAGTTCTTGGATTATTACTATTTGGACAGTTGATTGTAAGCATTCTGTGCTGTACAGATATTTTAGGCCCCTGATCCCATTATTCCTCCTCCTGTCTCTGATCAATAAGAGTGATCGGTGTAGAAACTCCAGACACAGGGAAACGGAAATACAGTGAAGAGAAAGAAACAGAACTTCTCTTTGGAGATGTTTTTGGTGTTAATTCTAATATCAGGGAACTAAAATTAAGTACATTTAATAACATAGCTTCTCCAGTTTACAGTTAAAGTAAAATAATGAAGTAATTAAATTAAATAAAGTAATTAAATTAAATAAAGTAATTTAAAGTAATATTTGGTGTAAAAGTCCTTCAATTGAAAGACCATAAAATACAGTTACTTTCTTGAAAAAGTTAGTGACGTACACAAGAAGCTCATAGCAGCTGTGAACATGGTGGTGGGAGTGTGATGGTTTGGAGCTCCTCTGCTGCAGCAGGGTGTGGAGATCTCTCCATCATAGAAACCACTATGAGATCTTTATGGTATCAGAGGGGGTTTGAGGAGAACGGAAGAGCGTCTGTACAAAGACTGACGCTGAAACATCACAGAGCTGAAAGAATTCCGCCTGGAGGAGTGGGAACGTCGTTCTTCCAGTCGATGTCGGAGACGGTTGTAGAAACATCTCACTGACATTATTTCAGACAAAGGAGGAGAAACAGATATTAGGACAGAAGAGGGTCTGAACTCACCACTTCTTAATAAAGTTACAGTGATCAAAGTGTGTGTGTGTGTGTGTGTGTGTGTGTGTGTGTGTGTGTGTGTGTGTGTGTGTGTGTGTGTGTGTGTGTGTGTGTGTGTGTGTGTGTGTGTGTGCGCGTTTTTCAGATCATTAAGAAGCTGATTGAGAGGAAACAGAGTCAGATCAGGAAGGTGTACCCTGGACTCACCTGCTTCAAAGAGGGGGTCCGACAGATACCTGTGGAGAGCATTCCTGGAATCAGTAAGTGTGTGTGTGTGTCTGAATTTTTGAATGTGTGTGACGACGTCTCTCCCTTTTACTTCATCATCTTCTCTCTTTCCAGGAGAGACGGGTTGGAAACCCAGCGCCAAAGAGAAAAAGTAAGTAACAACAAGCAGTCAGAGGTCATTTTCCAGTTCTGACATCTTCAGATTCACGATTAATCATAGATCCAAGGTTTCAGGTCATTCTCAGCACTGCAGTCACAACGACACTGTGTCCACTCACTGTCCACTCTATTAGACACTCCTACCGAGTGTCTCCACCTTGTAGATGTAAAGTCAGAGACAGAAGCTCATCTGTTTCTGCACAGTTTGTGTTGGTCGTCCTCTAGTCCTTCATCAGTGCTCACAGGACGCTCTCCAGAGGACGCTGTCGGCTGGACGTTTCTGGTGCTGAGAATGACCCATCACCCATGTGATACCTGCTCTGCGGTGGTCCTGTGGGGTCCTGAAATAGAGCTGTTAATAAATGATTTCCTGTGTTTTGTTCTCCAGTAAAGAACTGAAGGATCCTGACCTGCTGTACAACATACTGAAGAATCTTCTGGCCCAGATTAAGGTATGAGGTGCATCAGAACCAGCTTTGATGGTCCAGTTGAGATCAGGCTGGTCCAGACCTGGTTTCTAATAGAGGTGGCCAAAAAGAAGTCCAGAAGAACGTGTGACTAACCGCACTGTTTGTGATGCTTCTATTTTTGTAAGATCTTCAGTGAAAATAGCTGATTCTGAAGTTGATTAGTTGTTACTGCCGAAAATCAGCCGTCCCCTCTGTCCCCGAGTGTGTGACGGAGTGTTTTCTCTGTGTGTATTTTAGACACACCCGGATGCCTGGCCTTTTATGGAGCCGGTGAAGAAGTCTGAAGCTCCAGATTACTATGAGATCATCCGATTCCCCATTGGTCAGTGTGTTCCCTCACATTAATAGTGTGGCTTATTTCAGAAAGTACCACCATTACTGTTACCATTAGATGATTCATGTTTCAATCCAATGTAGTCATCAGCCTCTGCTTCCACCATCAGACCTCAAGACCATGACGGAGCGGCTGAAGAACCGCTACTACGTGACTAAGAAGCTGTTTATAGCTGATCTGCAGAGAGTGATCACGAACTGCAGGGAGTACAACCCACCCGACAGCGAGTACTGCAAGTCTGCCAACACGCTGGAGAAGTTCTTCTACTTCAAACTGAAGGAGAGCGGCCTCATCGACAAGTGAAGGCGAATGTCTGGAGGGTGAGGGGACCAGGGGTGGCGCAACCAGAGGGGCAGATACCACCAGAGCTTTCACACATACAATACTGTACAATAATCTTGGACCATCTGATGAAATTCCAGATTTAAAGCTTTGGATCTAAGCATCTGTAGATCCTGGTTCAGCCGATCCATATGCTTTGAGGTAATCGATGTCATGGAATATCAGTATTGATTATGAAGGGGTGGTAGCTCAGGGATCAGCTTGGGAACGCACACACCTTGTGACTGGACATGATGGTGGGTTCCAGAGTCATTCCAGAGTCATGCGTACCGGGAATGCTTCATAGAATCAGTTTGAGCCCACTTGGACCTGATAGCACCGCTCCTTTATCCGGGAACATCCCATCATTGTAGGGGTACATGAAGTTCACGAAAGGCTGCAAGTGGTCACCAAGCTGTGAAACGTAGCACCAGTCTATGATGTGTTGAGGTGGACCAGTGGACCCAACCCGTGCCATTCGAATACGAGAATACACCCCTCACCAGCCTGCACTGTGCCTTGTTGACAGCTTGGGTCCGTGGATTCATGGGGTCTGCACAATACGTGACCCCTACCCTCAGCCCCACCCTCAAATGCCCAGGTGATGTGCTGTGTCCAATGTGGTGGTGAAAACAGAGGCACTCAGGTGGGTCTTCTGCTCCCATGTTACATGGAAGACGCTGCCAGTCTCGATCACTAAGCACGTGGTTGGCCACTGCACTGTCCACCGTGGGTGGTAATTCCTTCTATGACCTTCTTATTGTACTAAAATGTGACCCTGTGACTCGAATGGTGGCCAGCGTTCAACCTCATTCAGAGGTGTGGACGTTCCCAAGCCACCCCCTGAGGGAACACCCCTTCATAACTAATATCTTATATCCATGACATCCCATGATTTCTGACCTGTCAGTGTAACTTTTCACTCCGTTTCGCTCAGATACGCGGCTTTGAACGGAACTTTTCTCTGTGTTGTTTAAGGGCACGAGATATGCAACCACGTGCAACCACGAGAGAGCTGTGAGCCAACGGGCATTTAGAGAAGAGGTCGAGGAGATACGAGTGTGTTTGAGTTCGGTGATGGATAGTTAGGTGCTTTAAATTGAGAAGACGAGCATTTCTGTCGTTCCCGTTCCTGCTTACTGGCCGGGGTGGGGGAGGGGTGGGGGCTGTAGTTCTAGACTTTCTCACTCATTACAGTACTACCAACCCTGTTTCTGAACTACAGCGAGTCACACACTGACACACTGACTGACCTAGCAGAAGCTGTATATCCAGAACCAAATATGGAGCGCTGGCGCCCTCCAGTGGCCGGACCTATGAAGGTTGAAGGGGTAGTTTGGTGTCGAACAGCATCCACTGAAAGAGAATTTATGGTTCTTTTATAAATGTCTGCAGAATTCATGCTGTTCCGATTTACCAGGTCTCGAGTGGTTTGGTGTGAAATGGTTTATCGAGAACTTTAGAGTCTAAGAATTATAAGTGAAAGATTTCACTATTAATAATATTATAACCCCTCAAAACATTAGAAGATTGTGGAAAAGTACAGTTTTATATTCATTACGTGTGGAATTGAACTCAAATGAGGTTCGATTTTGAGTTTAAATAAATGACTGATTGGAAAAAAATCAACTTTTAAACCAAAAATCATATTTAACCTTAAATATAATTCATGAAAAATATATGAAAATGTTTTAAAGCAAATCCAGAAAATAAATTTGGTAAAACGTTGATAATCTAACAGTCGTTCTCACATCACTGCTGTCACACAATAACCTGCATTTCCAAAATGGAATTTTCACACTGCAGTGAAGCCTTTACACTGACATCCATTCAGTCATTCAGGAGCATTTCTATTGGTCCGTTCAATAGAAATCAAGAAATGAACGGATGTTCATTAAAATGAAATTAGAAATGAAGATGTGAGGTTTGTGCAGGACACCAACGATATGAATCCAGTATGAATTAATTTGGCAAATGGGAAACAATGATGAAGCATATTTATAAACATAGTACCTACAGTCACCACTTACTGTTACAACCAACCAACCAACAGCGTTCTGTCTCGGTACTTTTGTCCATACTGAGCATTTCACATTGGACCGCTCAGAATTAAACTCTTAATGAAATGAATCCCGTTTGTCCAAACGTGTATGTGGTAAAAGAGCACTCATCATAATTTCATTCAAAAATGTAAAATTACAGATTATAAAATTCAATTCTGAGAATGAAACTCTGATCAGTTCTAATCAAACATTCAAATGAAAAAGTCTGAATGTTTCCGTTTGAATGTAATGAACATAAAATACATTCGTTCACATTTTTGGATTCAAAATCAAATTTTTTCAGATCAAATAAATCGACCGAGATGCTGCTTCCATTTAACTCGGAAAGCTGGGAGCTGGGAATGACATCCCTCCCGAGTTAATCACACCGTACGGAAAAGACAAAACAGCCAGAATTTCGTTGGTGTTTTATGGAAAAAATACACAAAATATGTCCCACTTTCTACAGTCCAGCTTTAAGCATTACCAGTTGATAACCTGTCCAAACGTCATGGGGACACGTCCACAGGTGGAGGATGAGAGCAACCTTCTTTGGAGTCTGATCTCAGGAACTCCGAACTGTGGCATTCCCATTAAACTTTCCAAAATGGAAACTGGAGACTGCTGACTTCCCAGTTCAAATGGACTGCAGCATCAACCAGCCATCAGTCCTGGAAGCTTCTCGATTCTGGCTAAAGCTGCTTCTTAAACTCGTCGTAAATGCAGTTTCTGTCCCCTAAACGGAGTCTCTGATGTTACTTGCAGGCCGTGAAGCTGAGAAGGTGGTCAGAAGATCAAGGAAGGATGTGGTCAGATCTGCAGTGGCGTTGTGGACGGGATCGCAGTGTCGGTTACGTGGTCGTGTTCAAGTTTCGAGCTGCAGATATAAGCCATATTTATTATTATATACTGCGTCCAAACATTTGTGGACACCCTTTCTAATCAACACAGATGTGCAAATGCACACACAGCTGGTCTAGTCCCTGTGGAGAAGTGCTGCTAATAGAATAGGACTCTCTGGAACAGATAAACAAACATGAACCTATGGACCCCGTGTCTTATGCCAGGTGGGTTAAAGGGGTCTAAAGCCCCCCAGCACTGAGCTGTGGAACTCCTCACTCCAGATGTCCCACTGTTCCACAGCCTAGTTTTGAGGGTCTTGTACCCCTCTCGCTTAGGATTGGGTACAATGTCCAGAGCGTCCCGTTCTGTAGACCGTGCCTTTCCACGGAGATTATCCGACCTCAGTTTGGACAGTTGAACACCCGTATGGACCGTCGGTGCTCTCAGGAGAATGGGTGTCCACAGGTCCAGGCTCATCTTCCGTACAGTATGTTTATCGGACGTTCTTGCACACATTACAATGTAAACACTCGCACAAACAGCCCGTATACCTGTGTCTGTGCCTGTTCTAATGCTGCATGCTCACAGCGACTTTACTCTTCACGTTCAGGAGCGACGTTCAGGTTAACCGACCGGTTCTCTTCCGTTTGGGTTTTCTGGGCGGAGCTGCCGCGGTCTCTTCTACTCAAGCTCGGTTCTTGTTGTTGGTGACCTACTTGAATCATGACTAGTTCGGAGGACGTGCTGCAATGTTGATCTGTGGCTGGGTGTTTTTTTATGTAGTTGTACAGGCTTGTGTCTAATGATCCAACATGCGTTGTGTTTCCCAAAGAATAGGGGGATGGTGTTCGTGGCTTTAGTTCCATTTTGATGGTGCATGTAAATTTCTGCAGGTCTTTGTACTGTAATTCTGTTTTTCTGTTTCTGAAAGAAAAATAAACTTTTTATAAGGTACTTTTATCTCCTACGTTCTTGATTCACCTTTAAGAGTCTTAGTTGGATCATCAGTGTTGATGCATTTTTATATCATGTTATATGATCAGAGAGGGGGCGGGGCTGATGATCTACCTGCATACAGACTCTGACTGGTCAGAGAGAGGGGGCGGGGCTGATGATCTACCTGCATACAGACTCTGACTGGTCAGAGGGAGGGGGCGGGGCTGATGATCTACCTGCACACAGACTCTGACTGATCAGAGAGAGGGGGCGGGGCTGATCATCAACCTGCATACAGACTCTGACTGATCAGAGAGAGGGGGCGGGGCTGATGCTCAACCTGCACACAGACTCTGACTGATCAGAGAGAGGGGGCGGGGCTGATGACATCACTGACCCAGATAGTGGGTTATAGAGGGAAATGAGAAGAACACTGATGCGTTCATAAATAAAATTCAGGACATTCAAGTCGTGTTTTATTTGGACCGCTGTCGAGTATTTTGAAGAACTATAAATATATATTATAAACATCCTCTTCAATCTAATTATTACAAATTATATAAAAATGTAAAATGTTTTTAGTTCTTATAAGCAAACAACAAAGATGAGTTTAATTTTTTGATAAACAGTCAAATTCATATAAATATTTAACATTTTTGCAAGAAAAAGTTACAGCCTCATATCTGGTCTGTGTGTCTCCTATAAATACTTGTCTAATGTTTTATTGAATAAAACTATTAAAACATCCCACAAAATTATAAAAAGAATAATTTATTAAGTTTATAAATTGAGTGGTTTAGCAGTCAAAGTTAGTCCTGTGATCTGAGGGTCGCAGGTTTGAATCCCGAGTCATTGTGTTGGATGGACAGCGGGAGTCTGAGAGTCTGGAGCTGCTGTTCTGTCCACACATCACAACCATGTATTAATAGAGCACGAATGAACTTTTTCACAGTATTTTAATTTTTATATATTTTTATACATAAAATGTGTGTTTCTATATATATATACACACACACACACAGTATATATGTATGTATGTATATATGTGCAGGGCAGGGGTGCCTCCAGGGCGAGGGTTGATGAACTGTTCCAGGAGTGCAGATGGCAAACTGCTCAACTGAGTGTTTTCTTTTCTTTTTCTGACTGTTTCTGTGTTTTGTTTTGTTTTGTTTTCTGACTGTCTCTGTGTTTTGTTTCTTTTTCTGACTGTTTCTGTGTTTTCTTTTTCTGACTGTTTCTGTGTTTTGTTTTCTGACTGTTTCTGTGTTTTGTTTCTTTTTCTGACTGTTTCTGTGTTTTGTTTTGTTTTGTTTTCTGACTGTCTCTGTGTTTTGTTTCTTTTTCTGACTTTCTGTGTTTTGTTTTCTGACTGTTTCTGTGTTTTGTTTCTTTTTCTGACTGTTTCTGTGGTTTGTTTTCTGACTGTTTCTGTGTTTTGTTTCTTTTTCTGACTGTTTCTGTGTTTTGTTTCTTTTTCTGACTGTTTCTGTGTTGTGTTTATTTTTCTGAGTGTTTCTGTGTTGTGTTTTGTTTTCTGACTGTTTCTGTGTTTTGTTTTGTTTTCTGACTGTTTCTGTGTTGNTTTGTTTTGTTCTGAGTGTTTCTGTGTTTTGTTTTGTTTTGTTCTGAGTGTTTCTGTGTTTTGTTTTGTTTTGTTCTGAGTGTTTCTGTGTTTTGTTTTGTTTTGTTCTGAGTGTTTCTGTGTTTTGTTTTGTTTTGTTCTGAGTGTTTCTGTGTTTTGTTTTGTTTTGTTCTGAGTGTTTCTGTGTTTTGTTTTGTTTTGTTCTGAGTGTTTCTGTGTTTTGTTTTGTTTTGTTCTGAGTGTTTCTGTGTTTTGTTTTGTTTTGTTCTGAGTGTTTCTGTGTTTTGTTTTGTTTTGTTCTGAGTGTTTCTGTGTTTTGTTTTGTTTTGTTCTGAGTGTTTCTGTGTTTTGTTTTGTTTTGTTCTGAGTGTTTCTGTGTTTTGTTTTGTTTTGTTCTGAGTGTTTCTGTGTTTTGTTTTGTTTTGTTCTGAGTGTTTCTGTGTTTTGTTTTCTTTTTCTGACTGTTTCTGTGTTTTGTTTTGTTTTGTTCTGAGTGTTTCTGTGTTTTTACTTGCATTTCTGTGTTAAAGTCTCAGAGCAGGTTGGGAATCCCCTCGGTTTCGTTTTCCTGATGTCACTTGTACAGGAGTAGGGCCCAGTGAGGGTCTCTCCTGTTCCTGAATGGGATGTTCTACTGGCCCAGCTGACAGTAGTTTATCTTCTATATTATGGGGTAGTTTAGAAGAAATTATGTTCTTCTAATATTATTCCAAAGAGAGTAGAAGAGGGTCTTGTTGTTATTTTTGGACAGTTACTATATAATGTATAATAATAACGTCTTAATTATACATTGTCCACTGCCACCCTTGGTTCCCTAATCGGCAAGACGTTCTCTGACGTTTATCAAAGGCTCTCCTGTGTCCTCACCACAAAATTCAGCGTCAGAAGTTCAAACTTCAGACCAAGCCTGATGCATTTTGGAAACAAGCTACTAGGTACTAACCAGCCAAGGTGCCACTGTACATGGTTGAATGTGACATGAATAAAAAGAGCTTTTCAGCAAAGTTGAGAACATTTTTAATGAACCGTTCCTATAAAGAGAGGAGCAAATGAAAAGACAGACATCCAGTTCTGGTGTTGAAGGGGCGAGTGTGACTAGTGGTCGGTTAATTGGCCAATTAATCAGGCTGATTAATACCATTGTGAGATAATCGGCATCGTCCGACACCTTCACTCGCAACACCGATTGTCTAAAAATCCGCAGGAAGCCCCGTCAGTCGGGCTGCTGTGGAGTGATGTCCGTGTCACCACTCTACATGCAGACATAATGTCTCCTGAGGAAACACGGTAAGATCAACTTTGTTATTTTTATTATTATCTAAATTTTATAAGTTACAAACAAACAAATATTACGATGTCTGCATTATATATCGGTCTCCCTGCTCTTTAAATATCAGCATTGACCGTTGAAAACCTTATCGGTTGACCACTAAGTGTAACCTCTTCATTCAGAAGATCAGCACATACTGCAGCAGTATTACAGTTCAGGAAGTGAGTGAATGTCTCTCACCCCTTCTAATTGGCCCCTTCTCTACCCTCTGCTTCCGCTTTCATTTCTCAGCTCTGCTTTTAAGTGTCAAACCCCTGTTACCTGATCAGAAGGCTCTCAGCTGACCCACTGACAGCAGTACTGGAAGTGCAACAGTACAGGTGAGTGGTCATGGTGGGGTTCTGGTCACTCTTCTGTTGTTTGTTCTGGTTTGTAGGTGTTGGAGGAGGAACCTCTGGTTTATAAGGGTATAAAGGTCCCAGGCAGAAGAGGTTCTATAGCCTGTTATTTAGAGGAGAAGGTTGGAGGTGGATAAGCTCATGCAGGGGGTTGTAGAGTCAGTCTGATCCTGCTCTGCGTGTGTGTAGATGGAGATTTCACTGAGGTTATACCAGGAGGAGGTGGTGCAGACTGCACTCAAAGGAGAGAACAGTATCATCTGGCTGCCCACCGGTGGAGGAAAGACTCGAGCTGCAGTTTATGTGGCAAAGAGGCATCTGGAGACCCGAGCCCGGGCCAAAGTGGCCGTTCTGGTCAACAAGGTACCAACAGGGTTTGGGGGAATCAGGATTAAACTGGTTCTGCGCTACTGAATATGAAGGTGCTATTAAGGGTTCTTTGTGTGCCAGTCTAAGGCTCATTCTCGTGCCTCTACAGAAATATTCTAAGATGTAAAAGTGTGTGTGTGTGTGTGTGTGTGTGGGTGTGTGTGTGTGTGTGTGTGTGTGTGGGTGGGTGTTTTCCAGGTGCACTTGGTTGATCAGCACTATCAGAATGAATTCCGGCCACACCTGGGTCCCACTGTAAAGATGGTGCCCATCAGTGGAGACAGTCAGGAGAAGGACTTCTTTGGTCGTGTGGTCAGAGACTCGGACCTGGTCATCTGCACCGCCCAGATTCTGGAGAACGCCCTAATAAACACAGAGGAGGACAAGCATGTGGAGCTCACAGGTAAAAACACCAACCGCTCCCTTAAATACAGAATTACGAGCAGAACATTAAGTACAAAATATTACATAATAATGAACTGATACATTTTAAAAGAAAGAAAAGTCATCAACAGTAAAATATGGACAGAATAAAGTTTTGTTTTGAAAAACAAAAGTTAAAAGTGAAGAAATTTGTTTTCTTTAGAATTTTGAAAAACAAAAATAAAAGAAAAGAAAAATAAAGAAAAATGTAATTTTTTAGAAGGATTTTGACCCAAGAAAGTAAGGAGTAAAATAAAAATGAAATATTATAATTTTATAATATAATAGTTTTAGAATTTTGAAATAAAAGGATTAAATAGCTATATATGTAATTTTTATAGAAAAATTAAAAATTAAAAGTAAAAAAAGAAAGAAAAAATATTTGATTGCATTCGTTTAGAATTAAACAAAAAAAAAAAAACAAGTTAAAACCATTAAAATGAAGAAATATGAAGTTTTAGAATTTAAAAAAAGGGGAAAAATAAAGATATTTTTTATTTCAAAAAACACATTAAAAGAAGTAAATGAATGAAAAGGGGTATTTTACATGCAGTGTTATCAGACAAAGTGTACATATATATATAAAATTCCTTTGGAAAAGCAAAGTTTTGCTGTAAAATCTAGAAATATTAATTTGTATTAATAAGTTTTTCACAGTTTAACTCAAATGTGCCGCATTTCTCGCCTTGTTGAGTTTGTCTGATGAGTTTTCTTTCTTTTCTTTTCTGTCTGTGTTTCTTTTCCTCTGTCCTCGTGTTCAGACTTCACCCTGCTGATCATAGACGAGTGCCACCACACTCATAAGGACGCCGTGTATAATAAGATCATGGCCCGATACGTGCAGAGTAAGATAAAGGGAGAAGAGAAGCTGCCCCAGATACTGGGCCTCACCGCCTCCCCGGGCACTGGGGGGGCCAAGACCCTGGAGGGCGCCGTCAATCATGTGCTGCAGGTGTGTGTCCGTAGCTGATGGAGGGAATGGATTTAAATCAGGAATGACAGGATTGTTCTAGGGTGGTGGCTGACACTGCCGCCCCCCACGTGTCAGACTGGAGATTCCCTGACTGGACACAGTGCTGTACTAACAATACTTCTTGGGCAAGATTCCATTCATGGATACATACACGCACTGTCCACTCTGTCAGCTCCTCTGACCACACAGCAGCTCTTTGTAGATCTATAATCACAGACTGTAGATCATCTGTTTCTCTGCAGACTTCATTCTCCTCCTTTCACCCTGATCTTCAATGATCAGGACCCCACAGGACCACCACAGAGCAGATAGTATGTGTGTGGTGGGTCATTCTCAGCACTGCAGTCACACTGACGTGGTGGTGGTGTGTTAGTGTGTGTTGCTGGTACGAGTGGATCAGACGCAGCAGCTCAGTGTCACTGCTGGACCAAGAACGGTCCACCAACCAGAAATATCCAGCCGACAGCGTCCTTTGAGCACTGATGAAGCACCAACACATCTACATGGTGTCAAATTGAGTGGACAGTGAGTGGACACAGTGTTTAAACCCTCCAGCAGCACTGCTGTGTCTGATCCACTGGTACCAGCGCAACACACACTAACACACCACCACCATGTCAGTGTCGGGAGTTGAGTGCCACTGCTGGACACGCTCACCAGCCTCCACCAATAAGAGTTCTTCAGCACACTGATATAATCATCGGTTGATGGTAATTTGAGTTTCTCTCTCACAGATCTGTGCGAATCTGGACTCTGCGATTGTGTCGACTAAAGATTATGTGCCGGAGCTGAAAGAGGCTGTTCCCAGACCCGTGAAGAAGTACGACATTGTGGAAACACGGCTTTTCGTAAGATTCTCTTGCATCTACGTTATATGTCCAAATACTTATGGACACCCTTTAATTACTTACTTACGTTAAGCTGCACCCATTGCTGACACAGATGTGCAAATGCACACACAGCTTGTCTAGTCCCTGTAGAGAAGTACTGCCAATAGAAAAGGACTCTCTGGAGCAGATAAACAAACATGACCCTTTGGGCGCCATGTCTAATACCAGGTGTGGGCAACTGGGGTATAAAGCCCCCCAGCATTGAGCTGTGGAGCAGCTGGATTGATGGAGCTCCATCCAGGACTTTTGAGAGGGATGAGGTGGGATGGCGATCATCCAACATCCTGACCTCACAAATGTTTCTGTCACTAAATGCAATCAAATCCTCACAGCGATGCTCCAGAATGTAGCAGAGTCTTCTGTCTTCACTTGGACAGTAGAGACAGTTACTCCAACCAAAGCAGAAGAAACTCTGTAGATACCCTTGATTTCAGGAGAAACAGTGAGTGAGCAAGTGTCCCAATACTTTCCACTGTGTGTTGTAGGCCATTATCATGACAGATCTTTCCATTAAAGATGTTCGAACACATCTGCTCATGTGAGTGACCTGTGTGTGTATTACTTGTCCACTTGTCCTCAAAAGGATCTTTTTGGAAATCATCTGAAGATGATGATGAAGATCATTCACGGTTACATGCCACTGGAGGCACAGATCAGTCTCCGAGAGATGGGCACTCAGGAGTATGAAGCTGATGTGGTGGAGCTGGAGAAGAAAGGTCAGGGGGCATCTCCTCGCCAGCCATGTAACTTTATAACCAAACACACGAAACTGAAGAAATGTCTTTTGAACATCATTTGTAAAACATTAATTAATAGAAAGACGATTTTCTGATGATCACAATAATTATATCCAGAAGGTTGTAGATGCAGATGATTCTGGGAATGGATTTAAAAAGATCTCAGAGCAATTAGAAATCAGCTGTTCCACTGGAAAATCATTTAGAAGTGGAGAACATTCAAAACAACTGTCCACATGACCAGATCAGACCGTCCTAAAAGTTCAGCCCAAGAGCAGAACCACAAGATGAGTAAAGAAGATCCAGCAATCCTAAAATGTCATTATAGTAGCAGGTAGGTCTCACTGCAGTTGATGTCAAAGTGCATCATCTACTATCAGAAAGAGACCAAACTAGTATGATGTTCATGGGAGGTGAGCAAGGAGGAAACATCAGGGCAAGATTAAAGTTCTCCAGAGAACTTATAGACAAAGTGCTGGACCTTTGGATCAATGTGCTTTGGACAGATGAAATATGAAGACAAACCAAACACAGCATATGAGCAGAAGAACCTCATACCAGCTGTGAAACATGGTGGTGGAAGTGTGATGGTTTGGAGCTGCTTTGCTGCAGCAGGGTCTGGAGATCTCTCCATCATAGAAACCACTATGAGATCTTTATTGTATCAGAGGGGGTTTGAGGAGAACCTAAGAGCGTCTGTACAAAGACTGACGCTGAAACATCACAGAGATGAAAGAATACAATTAGATCAGACACAGCAGTGCTGCTGGAGTGTTTAAACACTGTGTCCACTCACTGTCCACTCTATTAGACACTCCTACCGAGTGTCTCCACCTTGTAGATGTTTCTGCACAGTTTGTGTTGGTCATCATCTCGTCCTTCATCAGTGCTCAGCTGGACATTTCTGGTTGGTGGACTGTTCTCAGTCCAGCAGTGACACTGAGGGGTCCAGCAGCACTGCTGTGTCTGATCCACTCGTACCAGCTCAGAAGATCTTTTACTGTATTTCTGTTAAATCTGTTCTGGGATCTGGACAGTAAAACCCTCTCATTGCCGTGTTGGTCTTCATAGGTGTGCAGAGGGAGGACAGGCTGTTGGCTCAGTGTGCCCTGCACCTGCGGAAGTACAACGACGCCCTTCTCATCAACAACACGGTGCGCATGGTGGACGCCCTGCGGCTTCTGGAGGAGTTCTACAGCTCAGAGATGGACAACCCAATGGACGGCACTGATATCCTGCTCTCTGGACTGTTTGAAGGTTTGAACCACATACCTGACCATGAAGTCTGACCTGGTCCTTAGAGAGCTCTTATCCTATTGCTCATGATACAGAACGTGGTGATGACCACGACGTTCCTCTTCACACAGAGAACAAAGTGGAGCTGAGACTGCTGGCTTCTGATGCACGCAACGAGAACCCCAAGCTGGAGCAGCTGCAGAGCACCCTGTTGGAACAGTTTCAGGATCCAAACTCACGTGGTATCCTCTTCTCCAAAACCCGAGAGGGCACACGGTGCCTGTATGACTGGGTGTGTGCCAACCAGGCACTGAAACGAGCCAATATCCGTGCTGCCATCCTGATCGGAGCTGGCAATGGGGCCAATCACATGACACAGGTAATACCTGGGCAGGTCCAGAAAACATAAATGGTCTTGCAGAACCTCTCTCAGTGTTCAGTTTGGCGCAAACCAAACACAGCATTTGAGCAGAAGAAGCTCACAGCAGCTGTGAAGCATGGTGGTGGAAGTGTGATGGTTTGGGGCTGCTTTGCTGCAGCAGGGTCTGGAGATCTCTCCATCATAGAAGCCTCTATGAAACCTCTATGAAACCTCTATGAAACCTCTATGCAGATTATATGACAGTGATTCATCTTTGTGGTTGCTTTATTTGATAGTTGAGCTTCCTGCAGAGTTGGTGTGCAAGTCTCTGTGTTGTCTCTCTGCAGAGGGGACAGAAAGAAACCATTCAGAAGTTCCGAGACGGATGCCTCAACCTCCTCATCTCCACCAGCGTGGCTGAGGAAGGCCTCGACATCCCAGAATGCAATGTGGTGGTTCGCTACGGGCTGCTGACCAATGAGATCGCTCAGCAGCAGGCCAGCGGGCGGGCCCGGGCCCAGAACAGCGTGTATTCAGTGGTGGCACAGGCAGGTGGGCGGGAGATGCGTAGGGAGAAGACCAACGAGTACCTGGAGGAGCTGACTGGCAGAGCGGTCGCCCAAGTGCAGAGCTTGGAGCCCAGGGAGTTCCGGATGAAGGTGATTGAATTTCTTTATTTCAGACCAATGGCATGGATGGCACAATGTTTCCTAAAGGTGTAGCTGGGGCTCAGCGGTCTACTGCGCTACCACTAACATCTACCACTGTGTGCTCAGTGTTTGGCATCCTGGACGTGGTCCTGATCCTCCTAAACCGCTGTGTTTTTGGGCAGGTGTTCGAGCTGCAGAAAGCTGCTGTTCTGGAGCGGATTCTGGCCAGCAGGCAGAGAGACAGGAGGAGGAGTCGCTACGATCCTGCCCAGGTCCAGTTAACCTGCCGGCGCTGCTTCACCGCCGTTGCCCATGGTGACGACTTAAGGGTTGTGAACAACAACCACCACGTCAATATTAACGCTGACTTTAAGTAAGTCGTACAGCTGCGATGATTAGAGACATTTTAAAGCTTTTGAGAACCGCATTATACAAACCACTTGACTGAGTGATCACACACTTCAGAGCAGGTCAGGTTGTTCTAGGCGCCACAGGATGCATTTATTGAATTTATTGAGTTGTTGTTTGATGTGTAAATAGTTAAGTGACTGCATGGGGTGACCACCACGTTTTTAATACACTCAGAGTAGTTGCACCCAGACGGAATCTACCAACTGAAATCATAGAGTCACCTTCAGTGACGAGTCCTGCTTTTGTCTTGGTGGAGATGACCACCGAAGCTGTGAGTGGAGACAACATGGTCAGCATCAAGCATCGCATTTCCAGAAGGTCTGATGTCATGGTGTGGGTGAAATTTAATAAGCTGCATGGGATGGATCATCACAGGACACCATTAGGAACCTCTACAACTCCATGCAGAGACGTCTGGCATGTTGCGTGTTACTATAGTGATGTGTGTGTGTGTGTGTGTGTGTGTGTGTTTGTTTCACAGGAATTACTATAAGGTTGGAGGACAAGTTCTACTAGAGCGTACGTTTGAAGACTTTGAGCCTGGCTGTGTCATCAGCTGTGCTGCTTGTGGACTGGTAATGTTTGGGTTTGTGTGTATATTGTGGGGGATATAGGGTAGACAGACAAACAGACAGACAGACAGACAGAGAGAGAGACAGAGACAGAGACAG
The DNA here is from genome assembly GCA_034509495.1 of Acestrorhynchus altus. Lineage (NCBI taxonomy): Eukaryota > Metazoa > Chordata > Actinopteri > Characiformes > Acestrorhynchidae > Acestrorhynchus > Acestrorhynchus altus. The sequence goes on along the minus strand of CM067520.1, from coordinate 25,952,390 downwards.
AGAGAGATAGACAGAGAGAGAGAGAGAGAGAGAACGAGAACAGTTATGTGGTCTCACACTACACTTGGACACACTAGTCAAAAGTAGCCTCTGGGTGCTTTACACCCTCTTTTGGCAAAAGTGTAATCACAGTCTAATCACACCCACCTGCACTCATTTACATATCTGACTCACATCTGACCTGCATACAGACTCTGACTAATCAGAGAGGGGGCGGGGCTGATGATCAACCTGCATACAGACTCTGACTGATCAGAGAGAGGGGACGGGGCTGATGATCAACCTGCATACAGACTCTGACTGATCAGAGAGAGGGGGCGGGGCTGATGCTCAACCTGCATACAGACTCTGACTGATCAGTTTTGGAGAATGTATTATAAAGATTTCTGAGATACAGCATGTTTTTAGTCCTTATTTGGGAAAAAGCATAAACATTGTAGGTGTAAGTAAATTGTTTATCAAAACATGGTCAAATTAATAGAAATATTTAAATTTTCCTTTTTATCTCTCACATTTGAGGAGCCTAGAATCATATAGATATGTTTTTAATGTTGTGGTGAATAAAAGTACATCAAGTACATCAGGGTTCTAACGGTCAGTATTGTGTAGATCCCCGTCATGCTGCCCAATCAGCTTTGACTTTAATGACCATCAGTGAGCCTTGGGCCCCATGACCCATCATTTTGGTCATTCTGGAGATGTTCCGACTCAGTCACCTAGAACAGTTTGGTTCTGCTCAAAGTGTCTCCGATTCTTATACTGGTCCATTTTTCACAGAGATGGATGTATAACTCTCCTCCTTTTCCTTCTTCTCATCTGTCTGTTCCAGGAGTGGGGGATGGAGATCAAGTTACGGAAGGTGGTGGTTCTGCCCTGTCTCAAAATAAAGAGCTTTTTAATGAAGACCCCTCAGGGCAACCTCACAGCCAAGCAGTGGAAGCAGGTGGAGTTCCCTGTGGAGGAGTTTGACTTTACTGAGTACATCTCCAGCAGTTTTCCTGACCTGTTGGACTGAGAGTGTCCACTCTCGTACCTGTGGCTGAGTCTGAGAGACCAGGCTGGTAGCTTTTATCCTCTCCATTTTCTGTTCCACTCCACTTTGACCACTGGGTGGCACTGTTGTGCAGTATTTCATTGCAAGGGTTCTACAGTTAAGAATGCTACAGACATACACTATATGGACGAAAGTATCGGGACACCTTTTGGGGAAAAAAAATAGCATCTTGGTTTTGCTGTGTGGATTTGATTGCATTCAGTGATGGATATCAGTGAGGCCACCTCATCATCAATTAATTCCAAACACAGGGGACACATTTATCTGCTCCAGAGGGTCCTATTCTATTGGCAGTACTTCTCTACAGGGACAAGACAAGCTGTGGGTGCATTTGCACATCTGTGTCAGCAATGGGTGCAGCTTAAAGTAGCGGAAAGCATTCATTGGAAGGGGTGTCCACAAACATTGACATATAGTGTATGTACGTGAAGGGATGTTACCACAGGAGGTCTGTAAACATAGTGACAACAAAATATTTAACCCTATTATTGTATTTAATTACAGTATTTTTAATTACAATATCACTGCCCGTAGTGAGGGGCATGTGGTGGCATCAACACCGTGGTAAGAGCTTAGAGGCCATCATCAGATTTAAGCACTTGAAATCAAACGAAATCAGCAATTCCATTTGCCGTATGTCCAGCTGCAGAGACGCAGTACCGTGCTCTTACCCTGTGTGTACACTAGGAGGCGATAAGTCGATTACGTCACTCCAGTTTGCCTCGTGTGGATGTGTCCAGGCTGCTATCTTGGCTGGTCTGTATGTAAAGCTGGCTGAAGTTCGGACCCTGTATCATAACTCGTTTGCATGAACCGAGGGTATGTCACCAACAGAGGGCGCTGCACAGCGTCAGTAAACAGAAGTGAGATGATGGTATAGATTACCTGCGAGCGTTGATTCTGCTACAAACATTTGTTTTTCGCCAAGAAAGAAACATGGATCAACTTTTGGCGATAAGAAGACGTAGAAGACCACACAGTGTGAGACAAGCAATATGTCATTGCTGCTGTACAACTGGACACGCCCTCAGTGGAATGAGCTGAAAACCTTAATTTTGGTTTCTACTGTGCATGAACTTTTCAGGTTCCGGAACCTTCAGATAATCGTGTAGGTCAGGGTTTGCCAATTTGTCCTGTTTCGTCCAGAATTACCCCACTTTGGTGCATCAACATTGATGTCAGGTGTTGCTGTGTGACCAGCAGTATCCACACAGAGGCATTTCCAGCAAACTGATTGTCTCTTTTTGTTGAAAGCTGTGGAAGTTCTTAAATTCGTTTTAAATTCTGTGGTGGAGCCACAAGAGGGCAGTAATTGAGCTGCATGTTGCCAACCCTGATCTAGATAATATTTGAAGGTTTCTGAAACATCACGCAGAACGTTAACAGGGATCTCCAGGGCTTAGAGTGCTGCAGGTCAGCAGATAGCCCCTTCTCCATTGTACGCTCGAGAAAGGCCATTTGGGGCTCATATGGGTAGACACATGGGCTGGGTGGGTTCCAGGTAGGCATGGGCTCTTAATGGGGTGGGGTCCACCATAATCTCAGTCTCACTCAACTGTGCCCCATCTGCAGTGTATAACCCAGATGGAGAGTAGGATTGAGTAGAGTAGGTACCATGCATACATGAAACCCATGGACAAAACTGTCTGGTACCCAGTTGGGCAACCCATACAGGCCTCAGGTGGTCATGTTAGATGCAGAAACATGCATTCCTTAAAGATCAGACCGGACCAAACCCTCAGAGACACTCGTGTATAATTTATCCTGATTGAGCAGTACTTGTGTCCCTGGGGGGCTTATATGGTATAGCAGCGGTCACCAGTCCTCCTGGTGTGGTGATCGCGGTGCTGTGGTGTTTCTTTTAAATCACTGTAATAAATGGCTGTATCTTGCTGGTGTCCATTTGAATGTATTTTTCTTGTGAACTTCAGTCATAAAATAAAATACTTTTAATCATGGAAGGAGTATTTGTGTCCATTAGTCCCCTCATCCCATTATTCCTCCTCCTGTCTCGGAGTGATCAGTGTAGAAACTCCAGACCCCGTTAGAACAGATGCAGGTAAACAGAAATACAGTAAAGGGGAGATGTTCTCATTCTGAAGAAAGTGGTTGAGATCATCTGAGCTGGTCTGAAGAACAAAGGTTCCAGAATTCTCCTGGATTCCTCCAGCCAGTGCCTGGATGTGTTCGATTCCTCTGCAGGAGACCTGATTTAACATCGCTAAGCACTGATTTACCAAAGCAGGGTTGATCAGAGATATAAATAATACTAGACTCCAATGAGGAGAACTTTGGAGATGTTTAATGAACACAGTGATGGAAAACCATGACTTTCTGTAGGAATGTTTTATTAGTGTTTTACTGAGAGAATAAACTCACTGCTTAGATGAGGTTTACATTCTCTTTTGCACAGGGGACACAAACTTTTGCACAGTACTGCACAGTCATGTGGAATAAAGTTAGGACCCCATAAACACCTTCATCTTTTTAAACAAATGTAAACGTCTGGACATTTGATCTTTATTTAAAAAATGTAATTGATTGAAATGCAGTTTCATATGATGGAAACAGTTCAGACCCTGTATCTCCTCCTTTGTCTGAAATAACGTCAGTCAGATGTTTCTAGAACCATCTACCGTCTCTGACATCGACTGGAAGAACGGCGTTCCCACTCCTCCGTGCGGAATTCTTTCAGCTCTGTGATGTTTCAGCGTCAGTCTTTCTACAGACGCTCTTCCGTTCTCCTCAAACCCCTCTGATACCATATCAGAGTTTATTTATTCAAATTCGTTTCATGTGTTTCGTTACATCACCTCCATCTCGCAATCACTCATCAGATCAGTAGTGTGTGCGGCCCCCACATGCCTGTTCGCAATCCCTGCCATGTTCTAGAGGGTGGAGTGTTGATAGAGCGTCCAATAGCATCCCACACATTTTCATTCAGGGACAGATCTGGAGATGAGCCCGACCACGGCTTCGAGACGAGATCTTGGGACGACAGCGGTGTGTGGACGAGCGTCGTCCTGTTGGAGTAGAGCACCAGAGTGTGTGTTCAGAAAATGTCGGCCTAATGGTTGGAGGCGACCACACCATGACACCTGACCTTCTGGATGTGCAAAGTATCAACAAACTGTTGCTCTTGGCTCTGACCACGGGGCCGTCGTTGATCGTCTCCACCAAGACAAAAGCGGGACTCGTCCCTGAAGACGACCCGCTGCCGTTCTGAGTGACTCTGTGACCGTCTGGTCTGACACCCCTGCAGTCGGTTGCTGCCTTCAGGGTTGCAGTGTGTGTATGAGTTCCTGCTCTAGTACGCCAGGAAGAATGGAAAGACTAGAGGAGAGAGCGAGTCGGAGGAGGAGACGAGGCCACTCTGCCACTCTCACTCTATTTATCTTCCTTGTTCAGTTCATTCGCTCTCCTTTTTCCTCCTCCGTCACGGTCCCTGCGGTCAATCTTCATGTGCCCTGTCTTTCTCCCCCTCTCTCTCTCTCTCTCTCTCTTTTGTCTTCCTCCCGCTGTGGTCTATGAAAAACACCCTGTCAATCTTGTTTCCTTTTCTCTCTCCATTCAATAGGTAATAGCCTGCCATTTTCTCTTCTGGAAAGCATATTAATGATCAGGCTGACAGAGAGAGAGAGAGAGATAGAGAGAGGGAGAGAGAGAGAGAGAGAGAGAGAGAGAGAGAGAGAGAATGAAGCTGAATGTATACGTGCACCGCTTTGTTCACCTAGCCAATAACAGCAAGGAAAAGAGGGGGAAATTGGCTCAAATGGGGTAATTTCACATCTGCACAGACCAATCATCGTTCCAGCCGGGGCACGACTAACAAACAGGGGTGTGAGGATGCGAGTGTGTGTGATTGTGTGAAAAAAGTGGTGCACACTCACTGAGGGTTGTACTTTTATAGAGACGCTGGAGAGGGGAGGCAGGACTGTATCGATTTTTAGTAATTGAGGTGATTTTGTCCCAAATGGCTCTGTATGGATTTAATCCCAAATAAGGAAAGAGGCCACGTTTTCCAGCCTGACTTCACAGCGTCCTGTTAGTCCCGCCCTCGGATAACCGGAAGAAGACGGACGGACGGACGGACTGTTATTCCAGTTAATGCATTCCTTTAATAAACACTAAGATACTAACTGATATCACGTCCTCTGATGTCCCATCGACACTGAAGAACGCTGCACTGAGCTGCGGGGTGTGTGTGTGTGTGTGTGTGTGTGTGAGGGGTCCTGCATTGAACGTGGATGTGATTTCTACCAGAGTCGCTCATCTCTTGACATGAGCAATTCTAGCCACACAGCTCCAGTCAGGATCATTAAGCTCCTCTTGGTGGCCCCTGCACTGTCCACTGTGGGTGGTAATGCCTTCTACTGGCTCCCACTATCATGCCTCGCTCAAACTTGCCATGAGTTTACTGACCAGTGTTCAACCTCACTTACAAGATAACACCTCACACAACTTATACAGGTTCCCAAGCCATCCTCCAGACTCCTCCTCATGCAGTTCAGAAGCTGTTCCGTTTAAAAGACAAGCAAACACACATTTGAAGGCCTAAAGTACACAGAACATGACCTGGTCCACCTCGTCTCCAACATCCTCTTCTCTCTCTCCCCATCCACCATCCAGAAACGTCCAGCCGACAGCGTCCTGTGGGCACCTTCCTGTGAGCACTGACGAAGGACTAGAGGATGACCAACACAAACTGTGCAGAAGCAGATGAGCTTCTGTCTCTGACTTTACATCTACAAGGTGGAGACACTTGGTAGGACAGTGAGTGGACACAGGGTTTAAACACTACAGCTGCACTGTACATCCCTTCATTGAAAGCTCAGCTTAATGAGAGCCTGATGGAGAGGACGGAGGACATTAATCTTAATGTCATTTCCACAAACAGCAGCTCGAATCATCTGAAAACCCTTCATGATGAACAGAAGACCAAACACTTCAGAGAGACTTGGAGTGAGACTTCTACTTTAATGTCAGCGACTCTCATATGCAGTCATGTGAAAAAGTTAGGACCAAACCATCACACTTCCACCACCATGCTTCACAGCTGCTATGAGGTTCTTCTGCTCGAATGCTGTTTGGTTTGTTCCAAACGTGTCTTCTCTTACTGTGTTCAAATACTCCAGCTTTGGATTCATCTGTCCAAAGCACATTGTTCCAGAAGGCTCTTTGTCTAGATGTTCTCTGGAGAACTTTACTTTGGCCCTCATGTTTTTTGTTTTGTTTGTTTGTTTTGTTATTGTTGTTTAGACAGTAAGAATTTCCTCCTTGCTCAACATCAAACATATTTAGACCTTGACATCGACTGTGGTGAGACCTACCTGCTCAGATCATGTGGGCAGTTGTTCTAAATGTTCTCCATGTATAAATGATGTTCTGGACAGTGGAACGGCTGATTTCTAAATGTTCTCAGAACTTAACTCTAAATCCCTTCTCAGACTCATCTGCATCTGCAACCTTCTTTCTGAAAGCTTCAGAGACCTCTTTGGATCTCGACATGGTGATCCCACTCACTTCAACAATCAAGAGCAAACCAAAGTAATGTCTGAGGTTTCAAATTTAGTACAATGTCAGATCACCTTTGGTCTTCATTACAGACACTGTAACAGAACAACGTTACCTTAATGAGGTTCTGCACCCAGTGGTTCTACCTTTTCTGAACGCACACTCCGGTGCTCTATTCCAACAGGACGACGCTCGTCCACACACTGCTGCCGTCTCGAGATCTCGTCTTGAAGACACAACCTTAAGCAGTGTAGCTTCAACAATGATCAAATCAATGATTCCTGTGTTGAATCAAAGGCTGAATGTTCAAGTGAGTTTGGAGTGTTTTGGAGTGCACACATCTGACACAAAAGTGACAAGCCTCAGGCAGAGAACAGGATATGTTCTCTGTGTGTGTGTGTGTGTGTGTGTGTGTGTGTGTGTGTGTGTGTGTGTGTGTGTGTAACTGTCTGTCTATGGTAGGACTTTTGTGTAAGCTGGGTGGGTGGTGGTAAGGCGTAGTCAAAAGTGGGTTTGCTCTGGTGGGAAATGGCTATTTATGTAGCTGAAAATGGAATGAAACACACACACACACACACACACACACACACACACACACACACACACACACACACACACTCCTAGACTTTGCCCTGCAGGCACAGGTAACCTTCACCAGCAATCGCTGCCATTAAGGAAGGTGGAAAGAGTGAAAGAGGGAATGTGTGTCTGTGTGTGTGTGTGTGTGTGTGTGTGTGTGTGTGTGTGTGTGTGTGTGTGCAGGCAGGCATATGGGTGTTGGACTTGCCTGCGGGAGTTTCACTGAGCACCACTCATTCTGATGTCAAACAAGTGCCCCTGTGTTTCCTGCAAAACTCTGGACACAAGTGGCCACTCATATCCAGAGCGCTGTGAGGCTGTGAGCCGTTTAACCTTCACAGCAGTTTAGAGTCACGATTGTCCTCTTATCCCAAAAGTATTCAATCAGTCAGTCCCTGTAGAGGGACTGCCAATAGAATAGGACCCTCTGGAGCAAATAAATAAACATGAACCTACTGGCATCATGTCTAATACCAGGCGTGGACTAGACGGGGTATAAAGCCCCCCAGCATTGAGCTGTGGAGCAGTGGGACTGTGGAAGGAAGATGAAGGTGATCAGGATCAATAACTGATGATAACTGTAGTCTGATCTGATCAATATTTATTGATCTACTCATACAGAAGTGGTGTCTCTCAGGACGGTGTCGGGTTTAACGCAACACGCCAGACGTCTCTGCGTGGAGGTGTAGAGGTTCCTAATGGTGTCCTGTGATGATCCATCCCATGCAGCTTGATGTTCTCACTCAGTTCTGCAGATGGTGTGGTAGGGGTGGAGTGTTGATAGGCGTCCAATGGCGTCCACATTTTCAATCGGGCAGGTCTGGAAGATGAGACCGACCACAACGCCAGTATCTGCGCCTTCAAGATGACGCATTATGTTGTCCTGTTGTAGGTCCACTGGTTGCAGAGTTCTTGTTGTTCAACACTGACGTCCCGTGGTCATGTTTGACACTGAGGGAAGGAGGTTTGGTTCGTTTGACAATTATTATGGGATCAAATCCGATGTTCAACTGGGCTCATGTCTGTAGTTTGCCGGTATTACATTGTGTTTCATTGCCTCTACTGATGGGTTGTTTACAGAATTCCAAACGCTCTTCCAATGTGGAATAAAAGCACTTGGTCTCTTTCCGGTGAAAAGCAGGTTTGTCGTACTCAGAATGATCACTTCCATAAACCTGCAACATGTTGAGCTGCTGGCACCCAATCAGTGGCGCCGGAGGATTAGGCATAATTTAACTGGAGTGTTGAGGTGAAACACAAGAACACAGTATGAGAATAAGTGCGGGTCGGGGGTCGGGATTAATGGATGGTTGGATGAAAGAAAATGGGTTTACATGGGTCGGACTACTTGTTTTCTGAGGATGAACATTTAGGTGTGGACGGAAATGTACTTCGATTGCACAAAATAACCTCCTGTTATGTCCGAGTATATGTACACGTTTCTACGGAGCTCCTGCGCAGCCAGGGTTAGAATTCCAAAAAGGTAATGCCAATATAATAAATAAATAATAATAAATCCACTGGCATTACCTTCTTTTCAAGGTAAGATGGAAGCGCTCACCATGAGACCTCCAGGAGCCTGGATTCCTCACTGGAGAAGACAGGGTTATAGTCCGTAGCAGTCCGGGTTTCTCATTCGTGACACCGCTGCAAACAAAGGCAACAGTCTAGATGGTGGGCAATTTCTCAGAACAATCATTGATGCAATCAGATCCTCACAGCAATGATCCAGAATCTAGTAAGTCTTCCCTGGAAAGTAGAGACAGTTGCTCCTGCAAAAGCAGGATCAACCCTTTTTAATGCCCTTGATTGCAGCAGAAACAGTGAACGAGCAGGTGTCCCGATACTTTTGTCCTTACAGCATATATTGCCAAGCTGACAGTAGGAGAAGCCAACATGAAGCCTGAGCTTTGACCTTGTTTATGGATAACACTGTCACTCCATGTCAGAAACCACTCTGCGTTCTCAGGCACCAGAAGGAGAGTTTAGTGTAGAGTGGGATTATTGGACGTCCATATGTTCCCGAGAGGACGGGGTCAGGACAGTGTTGGTGAATGTAATGCACTGCTTTAATCATATCGTTATCATTTACTTTGATCATGGTGTTCCTGTCCATAGAGCAGCTAATAGCACATAATCCAAAGCTATTATATATTACACACTGCTACAGTGTGAGGGACCAGGGAGGCAGTAAGCCATCAAATTCACTGTCCTCTACCTCGATGAACAAGCCTAAACTTAAGTCCTACAGTCCTACTAGACCTAACCTAGGCCTACCTGAACCCCCACTGCTGGCACGAAGACGTGTGCCTCCACTGCCCCCTTCTTTCAGAACCAAACGATGGTCCCCCTTAAATTGTCAGCAACTTTGATAGTATCTGGTCATGCCTTGATCACGGCTTCAGCGTAAAATTCATAATCGCTTAACAAACGAGTGATTAATGTCTAATTTACAGAATCTATAGGTGGAACTCTGAGCAGCCAGGCAGTTGAATATGTGGTCCAAGAACTTTGTTCCAAGGCAGTGAAGGAAACTATAGGTCAGCAGCTGATTGGTCACCATTTGCTTCTTACAGAGAGATTTCTGCTTTTACTTTTGCTCTTTTTTGCTTTTCAACAAAAAGAGCCAATCAGTTTGCTTTTACCAATAAAGTCCCACCCTTCTCACCGTTCTGGTCATGCCTCGATGTGGAGTTCTGCAGAGTGCAGTTTCTCGATTAAGCAGAAAATCATGTTTTTGTGCATTTTAATAATAACAAACAGCCCCTGGTTCAATACCTGGGTCAGTGACCTCAGCATCCCTGCCCTGCCTTTCACAAATCTGTTGGACATAAAGAGTCAGAGTGGAAATGCTGACGGCAACTATATCCATCCATTGTACACAGTTTTGTCCTGGCTGTCTGGTTCCATAAAGCACCATAACTAGAACTGTGGTCATCGTTTTCAGTCCAAAAACGTTACTTCACAAGAAATATTGGGGGCTGTCCAGACAAATGCACTGGACAGGGCAGTGGATGCTGCAGCATTTAAACTGGGATTTAAGTGGATCTGAGCCATCCTCTGAGTTGGTTTCCTCTCTGATAGTTGACAGCTCTGGGGTTAGATAGTGTAAGTCTTGCTGTTTGTTATGTCTGTAGGTTACTCTGATCCTGGGTTATGTGCAGACCTCATGTTCCTAGAGTTAACAGAACATTAATGGAGGCTAATGCATAAGAACAGGAAAAGTCATATGTCTAGAACACGGTCCGATATAAAGTTTCATTATTATAATGTATCATTTGTAATAACACATTTTTGAAATGCGATGATAAGAGTCAAGCTGTTATTCCCAGTTTTCCACTTTCATGCTGGTGGTCATTGTGGAAGGAAGTGGTTTCCCCTGGCTCCCTGATGCTATCGGTGTGTCTACATGAACTCACGGCTCATTTCCTAGCAATGCTCCGACTGTTCGGGCCCTGACTCGCAATAAAAGACTCTACTCAGCGTCTGGCAGAGGACGGCTGTGTTTATCGGCGTTTGATCTGACACGAAGTCGGACCAAGATCAAGCTCAAATCAATGTTCAATGAATTTATTTACATTTTCATTTGTTTATTATAATACATGGCATTAATGGACCAGCACTGACATGGTGGTGTGGTAGTGTGTGTTGCGCTGGTATGAGTGGATCAGACACGGCAGTGCTGCTGGAGTGCTTTAACACTGTGTCCACCTTGTAGATGTAAAGTCAGAGACAGAAGCTCATCTGTTTCTGCACAGTTTGTGTTGGTCGTCCTCTAGTCCTTCATCAGTGCTCACAGGACGCTGCCCACAGGACGCTGTCGACTGGACATTTCTGGTCAGTGGACTGTTCTCGGTCCAGCAGTGACACTGAGGGGTTTAAATAAATCTGGATTTCAAGACTCAGTGAGTGAGTAGGTGTCAAAGTGCTTTTGTCCATGTATTGCATAATAAGTCAAAACTGTGATGTAACAGTTCTGGGGTTTTGGAATTGGCTTGTTTTACAGCCCTGTTTGGGTTCTGCTTTTCGTTTGAAGGAGAAACGATCATGTTTACGGTTCCCAGTTTGTCCTCCCCAAATTCCCGATATTCAACTATGCAAAGACAATTACGGTTTGACATTGAAGGACAGCAAAAGTTCACTTTAATCTTGAACATAAGCAGCATAAACCATTATTAACACCATAAAGGTAACATTGTAGCTCAATATTAAACCAGACACTTCAAACTGAACACCACCCTGTATTATGGCACTTGGGGACTGTATAGAGACAGTGGGGTGTGTGTGTGTGTGTGTGTGTGTGTGTGTGTGTGTGTGTGTGTGTGTTTTAAAGGTGTGTGGGTGGATTAGGTAAAACCACTCAAAGCCATTCATCTACTTCTCCTGAGAGCGTCAGTCAAGGGCTCTCTGTGCTAAAGTGTCTCAGGCCGACATTCAGCATCCTGTCCTGCTCTCGGTCACATCAAGAGACTCTCCAGCTTCACATCATTCCAGCACAACACTTCTAATCACCCTGAAGAGCACATCTACACGTGTGAGATTTCATACTCTGGACTCAAGCCTGCTTTCACATTCCCAGGCTAAAGTGACACAATTCCAATTTTTCTGATCTTTTCAAATCAGATTTGAGCCACTTTTACTCTCGATCCTTGTTTGCACTCTCTCTGTCCACTCTTTCAGCTCCTCTGACCACACAGCAGCACTTTGTAGTTCTATAATAGCAGACTGTAGTTCATCTGTTTCTCTGCAGACTTTATTCTCCTGATCTTCAAGGGTCAGGACCCTGCAGGACCCTGTGCGATGCCTCGAATTGCTTTTCGAGCTCTTCTCCGAGGCATATTTCACTTGTACAGGATGCTACCAACACAACAGCACGAGTCACAATGGAATGCAGACGCAAGAGGATGAGCTTAAGTAATCAGTTGGGTTCAACGAAAGGTCCTTTAATACAGTAGAGCTGCTGTTCCTCCACGTTGAGAAGAGCCAGCTGAGGTGATTCGACTCCTGATCGCCTCCGTTATGAGGTGTTTCGGGCATGTCTGACTGGGAGGAGGTCTTTCAGAAGAGCTGGTAAAGATGGCTGGAGAGAAGGAGGTCTGGGCTTCTTTTCATGGGCTGCTGCCACCGCGACATGGCTGGATGGATGGGTGGATGGATGGATGGATGGATGGATGGATGGATGGATGGATGGATGGATGGATGGATGGATGGCTATAGATGTAAAAGCATAAGTATGGGTCCATATGAAGACATGAGACACTGCTTTTTTCTAGAAAGAGAGAGAGAAAGGAAAAAGTTGGGGAATGAAAATGTGCTTTTCTCACTCCCTGGTAATTGCCTATAACATACACACACACACACACACACACACACACACACACACACACACACACAACACATACTTAGAGGGAAGGACAGGTGTGTGTGTTCTAAGTGGAAACAAATTAAACTCTTTATGTTGCACCCACACAGACCAGCTCTCCTCAAATCAGTGACTCACTCATTTCCTCTCTCACCACACACACACACACACACACACACACACACACACACACACACACACACACACACACACACACACACACTATTCTGAAATGCTTTTAGTGTGACTGCACTAAACTTGGAGTAACAGAATTGGCAGCAGAGTGCAGAGGAATCTGTTTTGCTGAAATATTGAAAAAGGCCACTTCCAGCACTCAGAGCTCATCATTATTTCCCACTTTAGCACCTCGTCCAGAGTTCCAGTCGGAGACTTTGTCTTCTTTAGTTGGTTTTTGTGAATCCACTTGAGACTAGATTCAAGACTCAGGACTCGGATAAGACTCAAAATTAAGACAAGACTCGGGATTGAGATGACTCAAGACTCGTAACTGAAACTAGATTCAAGACTTTTGGACTTGGACTAAACTCTAAGACTTGTGACTAAGACTTGACCCGGGACTGAGACAATTTATTTAAATAACAGGGACACTACACATTACTCAACCTCATTACTTCATAACGTAAATGTACCAGATTTTGACAAATGCCTCATTTTCATTTGCAGTCCCTCGGTACGTTGATGGAATGAAAGGCAGAAAACCTCGCAGAACACAAGAGAACTGGTTCATAAAACAGACAAATTAATAAAACAATTAAACATCATGCTGACAAATCTGTGTGCTCAACAATCAGGGACGGTCCAAGGCCTGGTCTACTTCTAATAGCACCGGGACCCGTGGGCCAAGTCCCAGGGGTCAGTGATGTCTATCAATGCCCCTTAAGCTGTGAGTGTCACCACACCTTCATGATGTTGCAGATTGTTCATACCACATTTAGAGTTCTAGATACGTTGCCTGATGACCCAACACTGTACCTGCGGTGAACAGACGCCAGCCTTGACGTTTCTGTCCCCAAGGGCAGCAAATTGAAATTCAGTGGAAGCTCTCTAATGAGAGGGATTGATTGGTTAATTAAGCGATGATGAAGTGGGATTGAGAGAGCTCGTGACTGGTCTACTGACAGCAGCAACAGCACACAGGTTTTCCATTCAGACGCAGTGTCCTCGTCCCAGTTAATCACCATCACTAACTAAACAAGGCTGGGGTGAGCGCGCCACTCAGACGTCTCCGAAGAGCTCAGTGACCGATTGAGCTGGAAACAAATCCAGATTCACGCGACTTCACAAAGGCCAGCTCAGCACCCGTCCATGATGACTGTGGAGTTTCCAAGGAAGGGTCTGAGACTGTTACTCCTCTGTTTAGACTCGTGTGCAAACATTTTCTACCCTTCATATCTCAGGGACAAAGTAACCTAAAGACACGATACATAGATCATAAACTACAAGCTCAGAAAACAGATAGAAATCACAGCTTTAATTCCTTTGAACTGAATTAAATCCCAGTTTCAATACCAAAGGAGCTTCCAGTGCATGTTTACTGCTCAGTCCACGTGAACGTGATCAACCTGCATACAGACTCTGACTGATCAGAGAGAGGGGGCGGGGCTGATGCTCAACCTGCATACAGACACTGACTGATCAGAGAGAGGGGGCGGGGCTGACGATCAACCTGCATACAGACTCTGACTGATCAGAGAGAGGGGGCGGGGCTGATGCTCAACCTGCATACAGATGCTGACTTTATTTGGAGCACTTCCAACAGGTTTCTGAGATGTAAAGTGTAAAATTGTAATTGCAAAAAAATATTTTAGGCACAAGTATTTTTTGGACCAAAATATGGAATATTTAAAGTGAATGAAGACATTTTGAATAATCTGAAAATAATAATTGATGATCAATAGATCAGTATGAAAGTATGTATGACTGTCTCCTAGAACTGCAGTTTAAATTTTTGGGAGAATAAAAGAACATCAAAGTATGAAAACATCCCTCAAAATTGGCCTGGAGTCCGTGTTTAGACCTGCTCTCTAGGACGGACGGGTCTTTCATGCTGCTGTCAGCGGTGAAAGTGGGAACGGCTGGGACATGTTCCACCACAACAACCACATCTATCCTACATTTTAACCTCTGGTTATTTCTGTGTAAGACTCCTCACTTTGTTCTGGTCAAAAGCACTATAAAGTCCTTTCCCGCTCAGCTGCTTCATTAGACAAGTCTTCTCAAACTGTATGTTAGGGTACGAACTCCATTCACTGCAGCTGGTCAGGAGAAAGGACACTATTGTCCAGATGCCTAAACATGTCTCGCATTCATTGATGAGTAATGAGTCTTGATTGAAACTCAAGTGGACATGAAAGCTGCTGGAGGAGCACACCTGCACGTCGCTTTGTCCTGAACCAAACTCAAGGATTAATGCTTGAGTTTGAACAGCATGAAAGCATGAAAGACTTCTAGTGAAGCACAGGGACAGAGTGTTTCTGCATCGAGCTGTAGATCAGCGGTGTTCTCCGGCATGATGGCACTCATTCCACTGTGGCTGAATGCAATCAAATTCTCACAGCAATGATCCAAAATCTGATACACATCCTTCGCTGGAGTGTAGAGACAGTTACTCCAACAAAACCCTTGATTTCAGAAGAAGTACTGAATGAGTCAGTGTCCAAATACTTTAGCCCATACTGTGTACCTGTAAATAAGCCTAGTTAGTGTCCTGGCCGAGAGCTCGAAGGAGTAAAAATGTTTCTCTGCCCGCAAAAGAAAGAACAGGCTATTGTTGGGATGACCAAGGCTTTGGTCCAGTACTGCTGTCCAGTGTTGGTTCAACTGTCCAGTGTTAGTATGTCTGCCCAGTGTTGGTTTGCATGTCCAGTTTTGGTTTGTCTGCCCAGTGCTGGTTTGTCTGTCCAGTGTTGATTCAACTGTCCAGTGTAGGTTTGTCTGTCCAGTGCTGGTTTGTCTGTCCAGTGTTGATTCAACTGTCCAGTGTTGGTTTGTCTGTCCAGTGTTTGTTCAACTGTCCAGTGTTGGTTTGTCTGTCCAGTGTTGGGTCAACTGCAGACAGAAGTAGACCCTTATGTGATCTTCTGCTGCTGTAGCCCAACCTCAAGTTTGGACATGTTGTTCATTATGGGATGGTTGTCTTAGTTACTGCTTAGTTACTTAGGAACTGCCCTGTACACAGTAGAAGGTCCTGCATTCACGATGAATTTGAATGTTGGTAGATTGAGCCAGTAGACTGTATTTCCAGCGAGCCTCTACATTCTCAATCTCAGAACACTAAAGCTCGCGTTGTGTGGTTCTCTGTTCGGTTCTAAAATCAGCCTTTTGTCTGTATTGAAATGTACGGAGCTGCACTTTAAACCGTGCATTAATCAGACGCGTACATTTACCTCTTATTCTCCTCTTCATGTCCAGCTTTTCCATCCGTTCGGTTCTTTCTGCTCTTTCACAGCCGCATCCACAGACTCCATTAAGCTGAACTTGTAAGACCTTTTTGTTCAAAAGATAGACGTGCATTTTACATCCCGTTACCATGGAAACCAGGTGAGTCAAATGAAACATTCAGGAGTGATTGGACACATTTTGATTACGGGGAATGTGAAATTGTGTGTGAGTGTGTGTGTGTGTGTGTGTGTGTGTCGTCACAGGTTAACTAGTGGACATACTTACATGTATAGTGAGATGAATACAGGTGATTGTGTTCAGGTGTCCAGTACATGGTATCTACACTACTCGACTCGATTCTACTAACTTTTTTACTACTAAGTACTTTGTCTCTGTAAATTTGGTTCCTGGTATCTGGTACCTGGTACTGTTTCTGAACCTGCTTGCTTGCGATTGTGGTTCCAAGCAAGCTGAGTAGGGACTAAAACCTGACATGTTGACCTCGCAGATCTCTGATTGGCCAGTGAGAACCGATACCTAGGTCTTTGTCTAGGTGTCTTGTGGTTCTGCTCTTGGGCTGAACTTGCTCGTACAGTCTGATCTGGTCATGTGGGCAGTTGTTCTAAATGTTCTCCACTGGTAAATGATGTTCCGGACAGTGGAACGGCTGATTTCTAATTGTTCTGAGATCTTTTTAAATCCCTTCTCAGACTCATCTGCATCTACAACCTTCTTTCTGAAGGCCTCAGGGAGCTCTTTGGATCTGGCCGTGGTGATCCCACTATCTTCAGCAATCAAGAACAAACCAAACTACTGTCTGAGGTTTAATAAGACAGTCTCCTCCAAAGTATGTGAAGATCAAATGTCCAGATGATTAAATATGTTAAAGGCGAAGGTATTCATGAGCTGCTCTAATGTCTTCCCATGGCTCTGTTCGTGTGTGTGTGTGTGTGTGTGTGTGTGTGTGTGTGTGTGTGTGTGTGTGTGTGTGTGTGTGTGTGTGCGTGTGTGTGTGTGGATTGTATTTCGTGCTCGACTGTCTCTCTGTGGATTTATTTTGGTTGGCTGCTCTCTGCTGGTTGAGCAGAATGTCAGCGAGCTGGTACACAGGGGAAAGGACACTGCTGGAGATCCAAGCGTGTTTCCAGCAGCATCCATCAAACAGGTGCTGACAGCAGGACTCAAGACTCGGCTACTGTCTGTCCTGATCTCCTGCTTAAAAAATAGCCTTCCTCAAAGAGTCGTTGGGGGCCAACGGTCAAGCCACACGCCTGTGTGCACATATACACCTATCTGGCATAACATTATGACCACCTCCTTGTTTCTACACTCACTGTCCACTGTTCCATTCCACCTCCTCTGACCACACAGGAGAACTCTGTAGTTCTATAATTCCAGACTGTACATTGATCCTACAGGACTAATGATCAACTCCTACAGGACTAATGACCAACTCCTACAGGAATAATGACCAACTTCTACAGGACTAATGATCAACTCCTACAGGACTAACGACCAACTCCTACAGGACTAATGATCAACTCCTACAGGACTAATGATCAACTTCTACAGGACTAATGATCAACTCCTACAGGACTAATGATCAACTCCTACAGGACTAATGATCAACTTCTACAGGACTAATGATCAACTCCTACAGGACTAATGATCAACTCCTACAGGACTAATGATCAACTTCTACAGGACTAATGATCAACTCCTACAGGACTAATGATCAACTCCTACAGGACTAATGATCAACTTCTACAGGACTAATGATCAACTCCTACAGGACTAATGATCAACTCCTACAGGACTAATGATCAACTTCTACAGGACTAATGATCAACTCCTACAGGACTAATGATCAACTCCTACAGGACTAATGATCAACTTCTACAGGACTAATGATCAACTCCTACAGGACTAATGATCAACTCCTACAGGACTAATGATCAACTTCTACAGGACTAATGATCAACTCCTACAGGACTAATGATCAACTCCTACAGGACTAATGATCAACTTCTACAGGACTAATGATCAACTCCTACAGGACTAATGATCAACTCCTACAGGACTAATGATCAACTTCTACAGGACTAATGATCAACTCCTACAGGACTAATGATCAACTTCTACAGGACTAATGATCAACTTCTACAGGACTAATGATCAACTCCTACAGGACTAACGACCAACTCCTGCAGGACTAATGATCAACTCCTACAGGACTAACGACCAACTCCTACAGAACAAATGATTCTATTGGTTGGCTATAGGACTAATAGTCAACACATGACTTGTACAGGACTACAGTACATCTCCTACAATACCTTTCCCCAATACTTTTGTGTCCCTGTTGAGGTGTAGCCCAATACTATTCTATAGGACTCTTATACTACAGGACACATTTATGGAAAATAGATGTCATGAATGAGTTTATCTTTCTCCAGATGGACACATCCACCAACACCTGCAGTAATGTATTTATAAGGCTGATATCACAATGCATCGCACCAAGAAGCAGGGACGTTTTAATGGCTGAGACAGATAATGTGTTGACAGGTTTGGGCTCAGATCACTGTGCTGACAGAACTCACACCGAGCAACTCAACACTGAGCTTAATTTATGACTGCCAAATGGTCAGCATAGGAACACATGATATAGGTCAAACTCTGAACCAATGTTCTGCCCAATAGGATGCTCTATAATCTGTAACTGTGATGTGTTGCTTGGACACCTCATCACCAGCTCCCCAACTCGTCCCTCATCAAAAGTACTGGATGGAGCTCCATCATTCCAGAGAACATAGCTCCACTGCTCCACAGCTTAGTGCTGGGGGGCTTTATACCCCTCTACCCCACGCCTGACATTAGACATGGTGCCAATAAGTTCATGTTAATTCATGTATCTGGGAAGGAAGATGAAGGTGATCAGGATCAATAACTGATGATAACTGTAGTCTGATCTGATCAATATTTATTGATCTACTCATACAGAAGTGGTGTCTCTCAGGACGGCGTACGAGGTTCCTAATGGTGTCCTGTGATGATCCATCCCATGCAGCTTGAATGTTCTCACTCAGTTCTGCAGATGGTGTGGTAGGGGTGGAGTGTTGATAGAGCGTCCAATAGCGTCCCACACATTTTCAATCAGGGACAGGTCTAAACAAGCTGTGTGTGCATTTGCACATTTGTGTCAGCAATGGGTGCCATAAACATTTGGACCTTTAGTGTATGTTTATGTGTGTAGTGTTCTGTGTTTTGGCCCTCAGTCCACTGTAGATATCACACTTTGGCCTTCCAAGACAAAACATTAGGGTGCCCCTGGTCTAAAGCAGGGTCCAGAGTGAGGCCCCATTTCATTTTGGCCCTCAGCCGACCACATTACCCTTTGACCCCAAGACAAAATGTTTCAGACCTTTGATGAACATTCAACTCATATATATTATGAATTATGAATCAGGTATATTATAGATGATGGATTATTGATAATGGATTATAGATGATGGATCAGGTTGATTATAGATGATGAATCAGGTTGATTGTGGATCTGATACATAAAGAATGAAATTCCTGCAGTTGATGAGGAAAGTAAAGTTGGAGATCCTCCTCGTGCGCGCGCTCTTCAGTCGGATGCAGGGTTGCCTCTGCGCGCGCCGCTCTGGGATCACAGCGCGTGCACAGTGTCGACGCACGCGCGGCTGGAGCGACAGTGCGCGAGGGCAGCGGGAGCGGCGCGCACAGGCTGGACCCGGAGAACCGCGGAGGAGACACACAGAACCGGTAAGAACCGGCAGAACCGAGCCGACAGCTGAGCTCTGCTCTGCCCACCGCACGGAGATCTTTAGGTGAAGCAGGTAACGCACTAAAAGATGCAGGACAGGGCTCTGCTGCCGACCTGCCACCAGAACAGTTATTATTACAGAAATGATGATCATTTACTGATTTATTCCAACAACATCCATAACTGCTCTTAGAGACGCCCGTGAGAACGTTTGGGATTTCTCAGGATAAAGTCTGGTTCCCGTTTCAGTTTAGGAACCCGTTTCAGTTTAGGTTCCTTGAGATTCCATCCACCTGCGAGGAACTTCTGGAATTTACCTCCAGAAGCTCTGGAGGATGATGGTTTCTTCAAGATTCCTTGAATTTCTCCATGAGGTTCTTGCACACTTTCACATTAAAGACCTCTAACCTCCAAAAGGTCCTCAATGATCTGACACTTTAAACCGTGAAATGAACTTTGACTCCTTGCAAAGGCTTTCATCCTGAAGAACGAGTTCCTCTAAGAACCTTTTCTTGAAGCTTCCTTTGCATATTGATGGATTCTTCCACAGTTTCATATTAAAGAGCCTCCTAAAGTTCCTCAAGGAGCTTGTGCTTTAACAGAGAGCTAACCAGCACAGTTATTAAAGCTGCTGAGGGACGAATCTGTCGTTTAAGATGATAGGAAAACAAATTTGGTGAGAATTTGTCAGATCTTGACCTCTGGCTGATGCACAGATGTTTCACAGCAGTAGATGATGCCTCATCTAGGTATGTATGGAGCCTCTAAGGAGATTAATAAAGTTGTCGTGTCCACGACTCAGTAAGACTTAGTAAGACCTTGTTCCGGTAAGGTTGCCACCTTTGCGTCAGCCGTGGCCTGGTGGTTCTGGAGCCAGCCTTGTGACTGGAAGGTCACCAGTTTGATCCCCTGAACTGGCAGGACATGACCGTTGAGGAAGGCACTTAACTATCGATTGAGATACAACTCGTGTTTAAGAATACTGCACAAGAAAGCAGCATTTCTTACATTTCAGACACAGCCTCAGTGTGTTGTGAGAGGCGCGAGTGCACACTTTGGGTGAGTGTGCAGGTTTGAAGGTTCTACCAGTCCAACCCTCCCGCACTTTATCCTTTATCCTTCAGATGTCACAGCCAGTCTGCGCATTTCACGACCAGATTCCAGCATCACTTTCCAGTTTTCCCTCACTCTCACAGACACTCCTCTCGCGCCGCTGTTCTGCTCTCCTCTGCTGCACTTCTGAGCATGCACTCGCTCTCGTGCACTTCTGAGCGCACAGTCACTCTCGTGCACTTCATCTTCAGCTGCCATCTGTTTTCAGAAGGGACCATCCAGCCCGTATGGAAGCTCATTTTAAAGAAAGTATATTTGTTTACCAGTAACAACACATCAACCAGCCATAACATTAAAACCAACTGCTGAATGTTCTGGACGTGGTCAATTAAAGGAGTCTAAAAGCACACCGTAAAATGACAAACAGTGTGTTTCATTTGTTTTTCTCCAAACAAAGTCACGCATTTATCATTTGTACATCAAACAACAACCCTAGACAGGGCGCTAATCCATCGTAGGGCTCACACACACACACACACACATACAGGGCCACTTTAGAGTCACCAATTCACCTACCATGCATGTCTTTGGACTGTGGGGGACACCGGAGTACCCGGAGTACCTGGAGTACCGGAGGAAACCCACGCGAACACGGGGAGAACATGCAAACTCCACAAAGAAACTTCCCAGGTCACCCCACCTGGGGATCGAACTGTGAGGCAACAGCGCTATCCACTGCGCCACCGTGCCCACTATGTTACTATAGCAACATTCTAAATCACTACAGTTCCCACCACGCCAAGTTACCATATTTACCCTAAAAGTGTGTACCTTATATTCTCTGTTAGGCCCACCAAAAGAGCTCTTGAACTGGTTCCGTTCAGGCTTAAAGGAGTTTTATTTAGGGAAACATCCTGCGTTTACACCGGTTTTAGTGGAACCGAGGATACATCACAGAATACGTCATCAACAGTGGACGCTGCACAGCGCCAGGAAACAGAAGTGAGAAGACGGTACCGCGTATATAGACGACATGCGAGTGTTCGTCCTGTTACAGATGTTTGTTTTTCTCCAAAAAGCAAACACGGATCAACTTTTGGTGATGAGTAGACGTAGAAGATGACACTCCTGTACATCTAGACACGCCCACAGCAGTTTGAGCTGAAACACCTACTAATCTTTGGTTCTCAGAACAAACTTGTGTTGAACCGAACAGCTTCAAACAAGGAACCTGTTCCACGTTGGGCCTTGTGTGACGGCTTGCACTGAGCCATGACTCCCATTATGAAAGAACTGGTGTTTAATTCATGCTTTGAGCCACCACTAGAGGATGTCCTTTACACACGCATTTCTGGACAAGCTGAGAGATACAGGAGCATCACTGAAACTGGTGAATGAGGGGGTAACGTGACATTACAAGATTGCACACAATTACGACGTAGGTTACGTAGTGTTACGCAGTTCTCACAAGTGCTATCCTAACCATATAGTGCAGTTAGTAGCGTTCTAAGCCCAATTACAAGTCAGTGGAACATTGCCTTCGACGTAATTGAAGTTAATGTCGCTGTAAGCACTTATGATGAGTGTGATGAGTTCGTGCATTATCTTTGATGGCTTTATTTTGGCCGGATTTGAAAAGCCCACTGAGGCCGTTTCAGTTCCTGAAGTTAGTCCTCTGACAGCAGTGCTGCTGCACTCTCTTTCTCTCTGGTGTCGAGGCTGATAAATGGTTATGATGTTCTCGTCGAGCCAGAGGCAGAGGGAGATAAATCGTAGTGGGGAGAGATGTGCTTGGGTGGACAGTGTGATGAACAGCTCTTGTTGTGGTCATCAGGACTGCAGGCTGCTGGGGCTCCGTTTAGGGAGAATAGCTCGGAACCTGTGCGTGTCGGTTGTTCTGTAAGCAGCTTTTCATTTCAGTTTAGGTGTAATTTGGCGGTTGTTCAGAGAGGTCCGTTGTCCAGTTTCTTGTCTGGAGCTCTAAAAGTTACCGCCTCGGTGTGTGCAGTGTGTGCTTCCTGTTTGAGGCTGTTTGGCAGTCTCCTGGTTGTGTTAGCAGTGTTCTCTGCAGGATGTTTGTGGTTGTATATGTGTTTGTTTGTGTGTGAGGACTTCCTCTTCCTCACTGCGCTAATTGCACATCCGGGTTTGAGGACATTGGACCATTTCGGACTGGTTGGCACATTAAGGGGCAGAAGTATTGGGACACCTGCGCATTGCTCACCTGCTCAATGTGTCTTCTGAAATCAAGGGTATTAAAAAGAGTTTGTCCTTCTTTCTCTACTCTAGATATTGGAGCACTGCTGTGAGGATTTGATTGCGAGGGGAAGGATCTCACGTGTAGTCACACACTCAGACACACATGACCAAACACATGGCTGTTGTGGCTCTCTATACCTCCAAAAGTTTGATCTTTTTAGTGAGAGAGCAGACTGCTGATCTAGCCTTCTGGAACGATCTGTAGTTCTGAAGTTCTTTTGGTATTACAGGAACTTTATATAGGCTATGCTGAATATAGAATATAGAATTTCCTCATGTATAAATTTGAGTGCTATAGGGCTTGCTTGGCCCACACATATGTTCTGGGGGGATTCCAAGGCGTTCCCAGTGTCCTGGGTACTTCCCCGGAGCCTCCACCCAGTCGGACATGCCCTGAACACCTCACAAGCGATGTGACCAGGAAGCATCCGAACCAGATGCCCAAACCTCCTCATCTGGCTTTTCTTGGTGTGAAGGAGCAGAGGAGCTCAGAATAAACCTATTCAGGAAGAAGCCGACTGAATATCGCTGACTGATCGAGTTAAAGTCTTTGTTGTTGGCCCCGTAGTCCGACCACGTCTTGGGACATCTGGCCCTCTCAGATCCCGCCGAGTAGGGGTGGAGCCAGTCCGCTTGATGACCAACGGGACAAACCGGTGACAGTGGGCAGGAAAGGCAAACATCTGTAAAGCAGCAAACAGGAGCTGTTTAAAGTGGTCTTGTAAAGACAGGTGGGGGTCAACGATCGGTTGGGGGAAGAAGGAAGGAGGTCCCCTTGACCTGTTAGGGTTTGTGGAATGTTTATATGCCATAAATCTTTAACCCACAAACATACACACACTCGTTATACACACATGGACATATGCACATGCATGCGTACACAGCTCCTCCTCACTCAAACAGACAGAGCGGTCAAGTGAGATGACCTCTGTCAGCTTTCTCTCTCTCTCTCTCTCTCTCTCTCTCTCTCTCTCTCTCTCTCTCTTTCTTTCTGTGTGTGTGTGTGTGTGTGTGTGTGTGAGAGAGACAGCTGCAGAAGGCCATAGGGTGCATAACCTGCCCTTTACTTGAGCACAGCTCCAACACCCCTGTCAGTTTTGCACTCCGGGGGAAGAGTCGGTAGGAACGGGCCTGAAGCTCAGCAGGCTCGTGTTGAAGCAGCATGGCCCCACTGTTCCTCACCAATGCTGGACACACCCCCTCCATACACCTGCCCACACACCGTGCTCATCAGCCATAACATTAGAACCAAATGCCTAATGCTGATTACACCCCACATGTGACCCGTCAAGGCATAGACTGTCCACTCTTTTAGACACTCCTACCTAGTGTCCCCACCTTGTAGATGTATATTTCTGGTTGGTGGACTGTTCTCAGTCCAGCAGTGACACTGTGGGGTTTAAACACTCCAGCAGCACTGCTGCGTCTGATCCACTCGTACCAGCAACACACACTAACACACCACCACCATGTCAGTGTGACTGCAGTGCTGAGAATGACCTACCACCCACATTACAGCTGCTCTGTGGTGGTCCTGTGGGGTCCTGATCATTGAAGATCAGGGTGAAAGGAGGAGAATAAAGTCTGCAGAGAAACAGATGAACTACAGTCTGGAATTATAGAACCACAAAGTTCTCCTGTGTGATCAGAGGAGCTGATAGAGTGGACAGTGAGAGGAGAAACATGGAGGTGTTCATAATGTTATGGTGGATTGGTGTATACCAAACTGTGTTTGAGACGTCCTTCTGCTTCAGGTTGCTACATACGGTGTGTGTGTGTGTGTGTGTGTGTGTGTGTGTGTGTGTGTGTGTGTGTGTGTTTCACCTTACATACAGACACAATCAAACCAGTGCCCTCAAACAGTGCACTTCTGTGTGGACCATGGAGAGGTCTCTCTCTCTCTCTCTCTCTCTCTCTCTCTCTCTCTCTCTCTCTCACACACACACACACACACACACACACACACACACATGAATAGGGGCCTAAGAGTATAGGGGCAGGTAGACCACATTAGCTGCAGCTTCTGTGAGGGAAGTATGAAAGAAAGCACTGTTAACTCAGCAAGGAGCTGAAAACGAACATGGGTGTGTTGCACCCGTTACTGACACGCATGCAAATCTACACACACACACACACACACACACACACACACACACACACACACACACACACACACACACACACAGAGAGATCTTCTCGTCCCTGTAGAGAAGTAATGCCAATAGAATAGGACTCTCTGGAGCAGATAAACAAACATGACCCTATTGTCTCCATGTCTAATTCCAGGCGTGGACTAGAGGGTATAAAGCCCCCCAGCATTGAGCTGTGGAGCAGTGGAGCTGTGTTCTCTGGAATGATGGAGATCCAGTACTTTTCAGAGGAATGAGGAGGAGTGGTGAACATCTAACATCCTTCACTAATGCTCTTGTGGCTGAATGCAATCAAATCCTCACAGCAATGTTCCAGGATCTATTATAGAGCCTTCCCTGGACAGTAGAGAAAGTTACTCCAACAAAAGCAGACAAACTCTGATTTCAGTAGAAACTGGGTGAGCAGGTGTCCCAATATTTTTGTCCAAAGACGTGTAGCTCATAGTAAAGTTCACAGTGCTTTCACACTCAGAGCCGAAGACGTGACAGCAAGTGTGTGATCCACTCGTACCAGCGCAACACACACTAACACACCACCACCACGTCAGTGTGACTGCTGAGAATGACCCACCACCCACATAACAGCTGCTCTGTGGTGGTCCTGTGGGGTCCGGACCGTTGAAAGGTGTGTGTATGTGATTTCTTGTGTGTGTATTGTTTATGTTGAGCTGTGATAAAAGGTCAAACTGTATCCGCAGAAACCAAGTCAGTCGATGATCTGACTGTAGGGCACCGTGTTGTATTTGTTGTAAATGAATGATCTGACCGACAGCTTTAGTTAAAGATCCACTCAGTAACACATTCAGATTTCACATTGACTTTAACTCAAGGTGACCTTTCACCAGCTGTGGTACAAACACAGATCGGCCATAACATTATAACCTTCTTCAGGGCTGGGTTTGTGTCAGTCGTACAGTTTTCTACATAAATATGAACAGTTCAGGTTGTTCGGTCACAGTTTTTGGGGCTCATTTGACAGCCGTTTTGGTGTTTTCTGTTCCGCCGGACTGGACGACAGACAGTGTTGGACGACAGACAGTGTTGGAGTTCACTGTTTGTCACTTCAACTTCACTATGAGTCGGGCACGACTCTAGTGATACAATGTCAGTGCTGACATTTCACGGTTTATTCATACATTGTGCTTTTTGTCTTTCGTTTTCATTCAACGACTGAAAATGAAAATATTACATTTAATATTAGAAATGGGGAAATAGATCCTTTATCATTTTCAACTGACACATGATGTCGAATTGTGTTTTTGTGTGTGCGTGTGTGTATGTGTGTGTGTGTGTGTGTGTGCGTGCGTGTGTGACAGTAAACAAGTGTGTGCTTTGTGATGTGTTAAATGAAAGGCAGAATCCATAATCCATTTCTGGATTGACAAAAATGAGGTGTTACTCAGCTGCTCCACACCAACATTAATCTTTCACACCCTCTCAGACACACACACACACACACACACACACACACACACACACACACAGACACACACACACACACTTCTCTCTTATGCCTTATTGATCTAAGAAGTTTCTCCCACAATGAGAAGCTCTCACATATAGACCTCTCTAATCAAGTGTGTTACTGTGACGAAACACACTCTGATGGAATCAATACTAACTCGCTCTTCTGGGTCAGTGTGTGTGTGTGTGTGTGCGTGTGTGTGTGTGTGTGTGTGTTTGTGTGTGTGTGTGTGTGTATGTGTGAAGGAGCTCAGACAGTAGCCGATGGCATTTACAGATAGTCAGAAGGTAATGAGCTGCCTGATGATGGGGTTGATACTTTATCCGATGCTGTTGTGGAGCTGGTGGTGTTCTGGACTCTCTGTCTTAAAGCCTTAAGCGTTCTGCTTGTCTGCCTCTTCTCTTTGATTAAAACTGAGATTATAGGCCCCAGTGGGCCCTTCCAATCTGGATCAACACACACACACACACACACACACACACACACACACACACACACACACACACACACATGCTGTCATAACAAAACCAATTTTAGTTTCAGACTAGTTTTAGAATACTGGTTTTAGTAGAATACTGGTTTTAGTAGAATACTGGTTTTAGTAGAATGCTGGTCTTAGTTGAATGCTGGTTTTAGTAGAATACTGGTTTTAGTAGAATACTGGTTTTAGTAGAATGCTGGTTTTAGTAGAATGCTGGTTTTAGTAGAATGCTGGTTTTAGTAGAATACTGGTTTTAGTAGAATGCTGGTTTTAGAATGTGTCAAATGGAAGTGTGTGTATTGCATGTGTCTTTTAGGTGCATCGTCAGCAGCATTAACGAACACATGCACACACACACACAAATGCTCACTCCTCATTCTTTATCTTAGCATGTCCTCCTCTAGATTGCCTCTTCTGACCCTGGAGTGGCCCGAGCCGGGTGTCTGCAGACTGGCTGCGGCGAGCCGAGTGGGCCTGGAGCTGTGATTGGCCCTGAAGGAGGGACTGACGTCCACACTTAGCTGACTCACACTTCGGTTTGCAAGCAGCAAGGCTCTTGACTTAAGCCCCCTCCTTAAGCTCTCCTTTTCTCTCTACGTCTCTCTATTTTCAGGTCCTTTCCCATCTCCGTCTGGCCGTGGGATTGGGTCAGCGCTGTGTGAATCACCGTCACACTGTGGGAAGAGGAGAGGATGTGGGGTGAAGGACTGCAGTTTCATAAAGAGACGTCAACCTGGTTTTCATGTTGCTGCTGACATGTGGTTTTGCCTTTTTTTTAGCTCGGTTTATTCCTCTTCAAATCTTTCTCGTTCAGTACACAGTGATCATATTTCAGAATGCTCCAAATTAATCATTCAAATGTTCCAAATAGTTCAGATTCAGATGAATCGAGTCATGGATTGGATCATTTTTCAGATCATCAGTAGTGAAAAGGTACTGATTGCTTTCAGGTGAAAGTATTTTGTGTTTCTGCTTTATTTGTATTAGTGACTTTTATGAAATGGTTTGTTCGTTTGTAATAGGGACTTGTTTTGACAAGGACTGTATCAGTGGACAGTGTATTTATTGGACATCGTTATTTTGACATGGGCTCTTTGTGAGGCGACTTATTTTGGTTTGTAGTAGAGATGTTGGGGCATGGTCTGTTTTTCCATTCGTTTTAGTGACTTTTATTTTGGTGTGGTTTGTTTGTTTTTAGTAGTGATGTTTTTGGACACGGTCTGGTTTTCTATTCATCTTAGGGACTTTTATTTTGACTTGGTTTGTTTTTAGTAGTGATGTTTTTGGATAGGCCTCTTTTTCTATTAGTGTCAGTGACTTTTATTTTGACAGGTTTTATTGGTTTGTAGTGATGTTTTTTGGACACGTCTCTGTTTTTGTTTGTGTTAGTGACTTATTATTTTGACAGGGTTTGTTGATTTGTAGTAGTGATGGTTTTGGACATGGTCTCTTCTTCTTGTGTTTGTGGACACCCCTTGTAATGAATGCATTCAGTTACTTGAAGCTGCACCCATTGCTCACACAGATGTGCAAAAGCACACACAGTCCAATGTGTTTGTCTAGTAGAAGAACTGCCAACAGAATAGGACTCTCTGGAGGGGATGAGGCTGATGATCATCCAACGTCCTGACCTCACTAATTGTCTGAACGTTGTAACATAACCCCTCCACCGTGATCCAAAAGTGAAGATGGCCACCAAATGAATGCGCCCCCACCCTATGACCCCACGATGGGACTAATCCGACTCCAAGAGACCCACATCCACCCCCTTGTCGAACAAAAGCACTCATGGTCTGAGCCCTGGTTCTCAGGTCAGGTGAGGTACCCGTCTGAAAGCAATGACATCCTCACAGCAATGTTCCAAAATATTGTCGAAGTCTTCCCGGGACAGTAGCAGGAGATTTCAGAAGACACAGGTGTCCCAATACTTTTGTCCACATCAGATCCATACAAAATGTATACGGTCCTTTACACTGGGTGGAGGGACGGAGAAGTGCTGTAGAGACGCAGTGCTCCATCTTGCACTGATTCAATATTTTTCTTGCCCTAGTCGAGCACAGGACCACATTATCGCCAGAGTGTGTTCGCGTGTATGTTCAAGCCTATCTGAGAAGGCTTGGCACAGAAGAGGTAAAGACAAACATGCAGGAGACAAAGAGACTCTGTACCTGCTTACACAGCGAACACACACTCATTTCACTGGATGATCGTCAGATCATTTACCGTTTGTGAGGTGGAGCAGAATAACAAAAATGTAAAAACATACGGGACAGGTGAAACTTCTTTCTGCATCAAAAACCAGGTCCAACCATTTACTGGGAAGATAACGGTGATCTGATGATAACTGTAGTCTGATCTGATCAATATTTATTGATCTACTCATACAGAAGTGGTGTCTCTCAGTACGGCATCGGGTTTAACGCAACACGCCAGACGTCTCTGCATGGAGTTGTAGAGGTTCCTAATGGTGTCCTGTGATGATCCATCCCATGCAGCTTGAATGTTCTCACTCAGTTCTGCAGATGGTGTGGTAGGGGTGGAGCGTTGATAGAGCGTCCAATAGCGTCCCACACATTTTCAATCAGGGACAGGTCTGGAGATGAGACCGACCACGGTAATGCATGACAACAAATTGTTGATGTTGGTGCTGACTACGGTGCCGTCGTTGGTCGTCACCACCAAAACAAAAGCTGGATTCATGATTCCTTTTGTTGATGATAAATGTACGTCTCATAAATCCATGTTTCATCTTAATTTCCGAGTTTCCCCACTTGTAACCAAAACACACACACTAGGGGGCAGTGAGCACCCATGGCTGGAGTGGTGGGCCG
Source organism: Acestrorhynchus altus (assembly GCA_034509495.1). Lineage (NCBI taxonomy): Eukaryota > Metazoa > Chordata > Actinopteri > Characiformes > Acestrorhynchidae > Acestrorhynchus > Acestrorhynchus altus. The sequence continues at coordinate 25,922,450 of CM067520.1, read as the reverse complement.
CTCCGTCCACAGTACCCGGGAAGCAGATGGGGAGTTAAGTGTCTTGCTCAGGGGCACTTAAGTCACGTCCTGCCAGCTTTGGGATTCAAACCGGCAACCTTCTAGTCATAAGGCTGGTTCCCCAACCACCAGGACATGGCTGCCACAAAAACACTTGCAGTTGGCAGGTTTCCACTCCTTTCTTCACACCATAGCCTTTGGATGTGAGAGGAGACTCTCTTTGGACCCTCTATGAATCCCACCGCACACCCTGCAGGTATTCGTAACCCAATCATCCCCATGCAAACGCCATTTGCGGGAGCCTGAAGATACTACCCCCTTAAACCTGCAAGGTGCTGTAGTAAAATTTCAGCGGGTCCTTTCCAAACAGGGCCTTAGTCTGACTCTCTCTCTACCTCCCTCCAGATTTCCCTTTTGATGACTCCCTCTTTCTCTCTCTCCCTCCTTCACTCTCTCTCCGTCTTGACCTCTCTCGATCTCCCTTTCAATTCCTCTCTCCTCGTCCCTAAATAGCGCGGCCCATTTAATGGCCTTTTAATTGTTTCTTGTCGTCTGGATTTGTCCTTGGCACACATTCCCTGCTTCATTTAAATGTCATGCATGACTTAAAAGCAATTATGACGGTGAACATCATGACCGGCTGCGTTTGTAGGACAGAGATCAGTCTTGAACATGACGGCAAACATACTGGAGGGGGATAAACGACAGTGTGTCGTGAGACTGTCACCGGAAAGGGTTCCCAAATGACTTTTCATTGTACAACTACTTTTTAGAGACTGTAGTTCATAGATCTTCAATGATCAGGACCCCACAGGACCACCACAGAGCAGCTGTTATGTGGGTGGTGGGTCGTTCTCAGCACTGCAGTCACACTGATGTGGTGGTGGTGTGTTAGTGTGTGTTGCGCTGGTACGAGTGGATCAGACACAGCAGTGCTGCTGGAGTGT
>CM067520.1:25806432-25871604 GCA_034509495.1 Acestrorhynchus altus | reverse complement strand
GTCATTCTCAGCACTGCAGTCACACTGACATGGTGGTGGTGTGTTAGTGTGTGTTGCTGGTACGAGTGGATCAGACACAGCAGTGCTGTTGGAGTGTTTAAACCCCTGAAACCCCTCAAGAACACAGCATCCATTTGAGAGACTCACAGTGTTGAAGTTGGGAAACAGGCTGAGAGGGGAGGAGCCATTAAGTCTGAAGGGCAAGAAGTTCTTGAGGTCCAGAGGCGTCTGCAGTGGACGACCCTGCATGGGCAACGCAGCCAGCAGGGGGCTGCCCTGAGCTGCCGTACCTGCACACACAAGAAAATACAGAGGCGTTAATCAAGGGTGTTAAAGGAGTTTCTCCTGCTTTTGTTGGAGTAACTGTCTCTACTGTCCAGAGAAGACTTTCTACTACATTGCTGTGAGGATTTGAATGCATTTACTGACAATAGCTTTGGTGAGGTCAAGCTCCACTGCTCCACAGCTCAATGCTGGGGGTCTTTAGACTCCTCTAGCCCACACCTGGTATTAAACATGGTGCCCACAGGTTCATATTTGTTTATCTGCTCCAGAGGGTCCTATTCTATTGGCAGTACTTCTCTACAAGGGTGAGACAAGGGGTGTCCATACATATTTGGAACATCCTGCAACATACAAGAGTTATGTGGGTGGAGGGTCATTCTCAGCACTGCAGTCACACTGACATGGTGGTGGTGTGTTAGTGTGTGTTGCTGGTACGAGTGGATCAGACACAGCAGTGCTGTTGGAGTGTTTAAACCCCTCACTGTCACTGCTGGACCGAGAACAGTCCACCAACCAGAAACGTCCAGCTGAAAGCGTCCTGTAGGCATCGTCCTGTGAGCACTGATGAAGGACTAGAGGACGACCAACACAAACTGTGCAGAAACAGATGAGCTTCTGTCTCTGACTTTACATCTACAAGGTGGAGACACTCGGTAGGAGTGTCTGATAGAGTGGACAGTGAGTGGACACAGGGTTTAAACACTCCAGCAGCACCGCTGTGTCTGATCCACTCGTACCAGCAACACACACTAACACACCACCACCATGTCAGTGTGACTGCAGTGCTGAGAATGACAGTCTGTTATTATAGAACTATTATTATTATTATTATTGTTATTGTTATTGTTATTATTATTATTATTATTATTATTATTATTATTATTATTATTATTATTGTTATTATTATTATTGTTATTGTTATTGTTATTATTATTATTGTTATTACTATTATTATTATTATTATTGTTGTTGTTATTATTATTGTTATTTATTGTTATTTATTGTTATTATTATTATTATTATTATTATTATTGTTATTTATTGTTATTTGTTGTTATTATTATTATTATTATTTATTATTATTATTATTATTATTTATTATTATTATTATTATTATTATTATTATTGTTATTATTATACTCCCTACAATAACCTTTCAAGCATCCTCTTTCATTATTCAGATAAATGATGTCTGGCGTTGTCGTTTTCAGTCGGGTATTTAATATTATTATTTATCGTTTAGTCCTAAACTTTTCTGTAAAAGTGCTCTTTGGCACTGAAAGGCATTTTACTGACGCTGTGAAAAGGCACTCCTCTTAAATTTGGTGGCAGCTCATTTAGCAGCTCGGCTGATCTAGAACAAGAACACTGCAATAAACAGAGTCAATACCTTCTAAATGCTTTCCATAAAGCGCAGCAGAAGCTGTGACATTGTGCCGACGTTCGGGCCGTTGGATTTGCATCGGCGAGTGTCTCACTAATCCGTTATTTATCTGTTAAAGCAAAGCAATGAAAGCTGCGTCTTATCTTAGAAATGTAGTTTTGGTCTTGGGAAATCGATTTGTGTGCGTGTGTGTGTGTGTGTGTGTGTGTGTGTGTGTGTGTGTGTGTGTGTGTGCGTGTGTGCGTGACTGGGCCTTTCTTCTTGCCTTGCCAGTTAACCATGATTTCTAATTATATTTTAAGCTGAATTAAAATCTTTCCTCATCTGTAAAATGAATTAAGTGCTGAAAGAGAAGAGAGATAAACGAAGAAAGACAGGATGAAAAGGACTCATTTGGGGGAAGGAACATTTCTGCTGTTTTGTAGCTTCATTGTCCATAAAAGTCCATAAAAGCTGAATTACCTGCTGCTAAAATTCCTGTTTTAGGTGAATTCTAATTTCTATTTTCATATATACTGTATGTAAACACCGTGTTCAGTTTTCATTTGCAACACACGGAACAATAGAAATATTGAAATCTGTTTTTAAATGTAAACTACAGTGGAGGCTGTGTGTGAGTGGACACTCAGTGGACACAGGGTTTAAAGACTCTTGCCGTGAGCGCGGTGGCCAGTGTTCAGCCTCACTCACACGAGAACACCTCACAACCTCTGCAGGTGTGGGAAAAAAAAAAAAACGAAGAGAAAACGAAATGTCTGAATCATCTGTGTCCATTCATGGTCACGTTGTTGCGGTGGTCAGACTGTACTGACGGTTCTATGGCTGTTCTTTCTTCATTCTAGCACATGAACAGCCGCAGACATAAAGACAGACTGGCAGGAAAGCCCCCGAAGCCCAAATACAGCCCGCACAGCAAGAGTCCACCTACATCAGGAATATCGGTGAGACCAACCGGGACGCGGCCACACCTTCACACACGTGAATGATACGCCTAGACACACACACACACACACACACACCCTTCACCGTCGTTACTCTGTGTGTTTTTCAGCAGAGTGTCAGGTGGAATGGCTACGCGGGAGGAGCTGTTTCAGCCATGAAGAAAGTCTTTAACCAGTACACTTTCACCTCTTTATCTTCACAGGTAAGTGAGACACTGGCAGCTTTCTTATACTGGCCGAACTGGAAGAAGGGATGCCCTGAATGTGTCACCGTTCCCACATGATTACAACGTATATAGTCACTGAGTAAAATGTTAATGTAACCATAGAAACTGGATACTGGACAGAGATATAAATGAGTACAGGTGTGGTACAGGTTCCCTCCCTGTCCTACAAAAGGTGCTCGGAGGCTACTTTTGGGTCGTGTACCACTTGGACTGGGAGACATGCCTCTACGATGCATGACAGACTTTAAGAGGGAGCGCGTCATTGGAGAGATGCAGGATGGATGGACATAAACGAGAAACCTGGACATCTACGCACTCAAACCTTCATCTTAAGCAGATTCCAGGTTCTGTTTGAGTATGGAGGTCTCGTGGTGAGCACTTCAACCCTGCCTTTGCTGTGGAGGGACACACTGCTCTGCTGGTGTGATGATCCGGGGAGCATCGCATACGACAATCGGTCACCCCTAGTAGTGATATGAGGGACACTAACAGCTCAGAGATATCTGCAGGATGTCCTGCAGCTACATGTCACCTCCAACACACAGCAAGGGTTTCTCAGGAATGTCTCCACCAGATTGTGACATTTTCTTGTCCTGCCTGGTCACCAGATTTATCTCCAATTGTGCATTTATGGGAGCAGCCGGACACCAGCTTCGGCAACCTACGAGTGTGCAGGATCTACAGGCCCAGCTGCAACATCTGTGGGTAAATGTTCTGCAGGATGCCGTACGGAACCTGTACCTCCATCACCAACCGTATCTCATCTTGTATCCAGAATATAGGCCCGACAGGGAACTAGAACCTCCTTTCAGTTGTAAAAATCCGGTCCATTCCAAAACCTTCTTGAGGTGTCATTGCTTTGTCAGTACGCGTCCACAGTGAGGTAAGGTGACCTTTGTCTGGACCTGCGATGGCATTATGCGAATGACGTTCCCACTGGCAGCGGTAATTCATTTCCGTTCACACTCCATATCTCTCACTCTGCCCCCCCTCTTTCTGTCTCCTTATCTCCTTTAGACCAAGCTGGCTCTACACAAGCAGTTGACTAAAAATCTGACCACCAGCTTCCTGCCCACACCTATAACTCCACCCACTCTTTGCACAGTGGCAGCAAATCCGCTCACACTCCGACATCCTGCTGGGGCCGCCTTCATTCAGACACCGATCTTAGGCCCCACTCTGTTTCGGCCTGCTCCAGGACCGCTTCGGGCCACCCACACACCTGTTATCTTCTCACCTTATTAAAGTATGCGTACAAATGATCAATGAGCACACACACACACACACACACACACACACACACACACACACACGGTATCACTGTAACTCTGCTGTCATAACATACAGTCTTGGATTTCTGATATAGAATATGATTTTATTTAATGTAATAACGGATCGTTTCTTTTGGCCGATTCACCATAAATATGTCAATTCTTTACCCAATTTTTACCCTCGGTGTTGGAGGTGCCAATCCCCCACTACCACCCTCCCACTATCACATAGGATTCTTCTGACACTAGAAGGGCGAGGACAAGCGCGTGTCTCCTCCGACCCCGAAACCGCTGCTTTTCAAACTGCGTTTACAGGAATCCGCTGGGTCCCTATCTCTGATACAACAGCTTACAGATGCCTGGGCGCGATTTGGGGAGAGAGCGCCCCTGAGAACATACCCACCCATGACCGACTGTGCTCCCTCAGTCTCTGACTGCCGATGGCAAGCAGCATGGCGTTAGCCCGCACCACCACTGCTGTAAACAGTCCAGTTCATTAAAAAAGGTGGAGTTACAAGCTTTTTGTTATGACAGCAGTGAGTACATTATACATCACACAGATATATGTATAGATGTCCTATTGAGAAATGCATACACTGACCACACACACACACACACACACACACACACACACACACACACACACACTCTGAACATGTATTGCATTGGATTTAATTGACTGAAATGTGTACCATAGTTTCTACACGAGACACATACCGTTGTTACCGATATTTCCTACGTCAAGCGTTTATGGAGCTGCGGGAGAAGACGGGGTGTTGGTTTATTCATACCACGTTCATTGACGCAGGTTAACGTTGTTAATGAGGGAAGTTGGTAACATATTATGTGGTATTTTGTGTCCACGGATAGATGTTGGACAATACTGAGTGTAGGACTGATTTAATGAGACACGAGTAGATTGAAATGCTGGGAAACTGCAGTCATACTACTGTCCTCTAACAATATCCAGGCGATTATTATTAAATTGTCCCCACCAATAGCCAGCAAAATGTCCCCCAAATTGACCCCCCAGCCCTGGCCTGGTATATAGTCTAGCTTCTCCTGAAAAGAACAATATCTGGAATGTGTGACTGTCTCCTAGAAATACTTTTCTCATTGTCTCGAGTACGTCAAACTAAGAAAACGTCCTGCAAACCTGGCCTAGAGTTCTAAAGATGTCCATATAGGTGATTATATTCGAACGGACACATTTGAATCAGTATTTCAATGCATTACTTCACACACACACACACACATACACACACACACACACACACACACACACCACGTCCCTGCCCTCTCCTCTGAGACGGTGGCACCTCCTGAAGTGTCACTCTTGAACTATGCAGCACACAGAGGCAGAACGCAAGAGACGGAAGGTGAGAGATGGACGACTTAAGAAGAAAATGGAAGCCGGAGAGCCAACGTTCACCCCGTCCTCGTCCGCCTCCCCTCCCTTCCCCAGGCTGTGGGTGGGGCCCTGGGGACCTCATTGACCCACTCACATCTCTCCATTCCTCCAACGAGGGGTTAAGTGACAGGCCACACCTCCTGGGACGTCCAGCATTGTCCTGCGAGCGGAGCCTCAGGCTGGGACCTTGTATGATTTTCTAAGATTTCTTGTGTAATTTATTAGAGGACGATAATATTAGAGTAGAGCTAATTTTTAGTGACACAAATGCAAACATCCCTTTACTCGAGGCCTCATGAACATGTTGTTTTTCTATCGTTTGACATTCTGTTCTATGCCTTTGCGTTTTGTTTCGTTTTCCTTTCGAGTTGATGCTTCTTGGTGGTGTTATTGCTCCTCCAGACCTGTCCGCAGCAGCCGCTGCTTTGCATCCTGGGAGCTGCGCTGAGCTGAGTGCATGTGTAACGGATTGAGATGACAATTTGCAGCCAAATCAGCCCTCTATTGCGAACACGCATACACAGCGCGCACACACACGCTCACGCACAATCAGTGTTCCAATTTCTTCTGCATAGATTAGGTGATTTTGTGAGGCAGGCACACACACACACACACACACACACACAGAGATGATTATGGCGGTAGTCACAGTTTGACGTGGCCTTTCATGTCGGCGTATTTTGCTCTCGGTATTGTCTCATTAAGGCCTCACAAAGGTCAGCCTGTCCGTCAAAATCTGTCTCCCATCTCGCTTTGATTAAGATCTAAACTCTTCTCATGTAATTTGTGAGTGTGTGTGTGTGTGTGCACGTGTGTGTGTGTCTGCCTGTGTGGGACAAATAACCAGAGTCTGATCTCTTGTATATGCTCCATTGAATCTGTGCAGTTAAGCTGCACCCTCTGCTGTCCAGAACCAGCATCATAGTTCTGGACAGCTCGGCTCCCAGTCCTGCCAGCTGTTCCAGTGATGTTTTTAAGCTGCCCTTGTTGACTTGTCCTCACCATTTCATTTTCTGGGAGTTCCCAAAGCTGCACTACATGGATATATAACAGCAAAAGTGTTGGGACACCCGAAATAATGGGTATTAAAAATGAGTCGTCATCCACTGTTGATGGTCTTCACTGAATGCAATCTAATCCTCACAGCAATGTTTCAAAATCTGATAGATCTTCTCTGGACAGAAAAGACACAATTCCTCAAATGTTACACTCTGATCTAGTAAATTATGTTTCTCAGATGGTGCTCTCCAAGTTTGTACGTTACACCCAAGTTCTTCAAATGTTACACTGTAAGTCCCTCAAACATTACACTCAGAACGTTACACCCACGTTCTTCGAACGTTACACTGTAAGTCCCTCAAATATTACACTCAGAACGTTACACCCACGTTCTTCGAACGTTACACTGTAAGTCCCTCAAACATTACGCTCAGAACGTTACACCCAAGTTCTTCGAACGTTACACTCTACGTTTGTAGGTTACTGTCATGTATCTGTCCTGTTTAGCTCCCCTCTCTTCCCATCTCACCATCATTTTGTTTGTTTTCCCCATGTGTTTCCTAGCACATGTGGTTTGTTTTGGTCTTGTCTCCGCCCCTTGCTCCGCCCATTCCCATCTGTGTCTGGTTTGTAACCCTGCCCATTCGTTATCTAGTCCCAGGTGTTTGTTATGTTGTCCTTGTATTTAAGTTCCTGTTTGTGAGTCCTTTTGTTGGTTACCATGTGTTTTGGTTGTTACATAGTGGTTGCGATTCTTGGTTCTTCAAACGGTACACTCAGTTTGAAGGTCACCCAGAACTCCTCAAACGTTACACTGTTTATACATTGATCAAACGTTTGACTCTGAATTCTTCAATCATTACACTCGGAGATCATTTCAGGTATCTGACCCAGGTTTGCCTGGAGCTGCAAAAGAAACGAAGTAACGTAATCATTTGCCATTTCCGTTGAATGCATTCTGGGCTTTCTGCCCAGGGAAGTGCAACCCTGCTGATAAATGCTCCCGTGGTCATGCAGGCATCTACTCACACATGTAGGTTCTACACATTTCAGGTGGTGAGACGTCAGCTCGGGCACGTCCTGGAAACAACACTGCAACGTGGCAGGATTCATAATCTGATCCGCAGTCAGCATTTTCTCACTTTGTGAGAGCTTCTTAATTCTGATGCTGGACCTGCTGTGATGGGTGTTGCTGCTCTGTCTGTGTTCTATTCACGCTGTACTGTCTGTCGCTGTTTTTCCATGTTCTGGAATATTATTATTATTATTATAAAGTTTTTATGAAGATTACTTTAAAAAAAGTCTATATATATTAGATTAAAGTTTATCTGTAGGTCTGAGACATAGAGTATATAGAGTCTTTATCAGATTCATTAATGTCATTATTGTTATGATAAGAACAGTTTCTATCTAAGGGTCTTCTGTTGTTTTGTCGATACGTGTGTGTGTCGATACGTATATGCCAAGTGCTTCGACTGGGACTAAAGAAATGGAAACGGATGCTCCAAATCCTACAGTCGTGGATGAGACTCGTGGCTCCTGTCTTAACTCCGTTTGAGGAGAGAGCCCTCCCCCTCCCCCAACCACGTCACGGTGCAGTACGTGGACTGAACTGACCATCAACCGTACTGGAACTTTCTCAGAACCGACAGAACCTGGATCAGAGTCAACTTGGCTGTGTTACGATTAGGACGTACAAATTTAGGACTTTTCCTGGACTTTCCGAACTTTTGGATACGCCTGCTTCTCTCTCGACGCGAGTGTGAGTATGTGTGTGTTGATATCCTTTGTACATCCTGCTGAGCCAACACTCACCTGGACACAAGGGGGACATTGTAAATGAAGTTTGGTTGGTCTGTTTTAGGCCTAACCTTTGCCTCCACAGCTGTTGCCGTGGAGACGTTCAACAGACAGAAGCACATTGTGCCCTGGCGGGGTCAGAATGTGGCTGGCTTGCTTGCGGTGTTACCTCTGTACTCGATACCCACAGGTTTAAAGGGGAATTCCACTGAAACCTCCAAACGTTCTGCTTCATTCAGTTGGTAAGACCTTTTTAGATCATAGAGACACGTACAAAGCTCTGGTTCTTGCAGTGGCGGTGATGGGAACCAGTGTCCCCAGTGTCTACAAACCAAATACAGCCATTTCTTTTGCAACCCAGAATAACCAGTGAGCCTACAAGTGTTGTGTTTCAGTGTAATGGTGATAATGGTAAAATAGTGGGACATATAAACATTACTGCTTGTTCTCGGCATCATAAACGAGGACTGGACATTTTTATTGTCCCAGAAATAATTGTGATAAACAATATTATTGTCAGACATTTTTAATCCCACTGATATAATGATAATATAATAGAATAATTAAGCAATGAACAGGTGTCACCGGACTGCACAGGGATCCAATGGTTTCATTTCTGTAAGGTGTGTGTACAACAGCAATGTCTTCTAACAAAGTCAAGAGAATAGTTTAGTTGCTGGGGGTTTAAGGGAATATCAATATATCGAAGTATCGTGATATAATACTGTATCGATTCTCAAAAATATATCATAAATAAAATCAGTATTGATTTTTAATTAGTATCTTATACAAGATTGGTGTAATTTTGTGTTGTGATTAAACTCTGACCACTAGATAGCAGTGTCGTACTCTATGTTCAGATCCCACTGTTCTGATTGGACAAAAAAAGCCAGCTTTTCTGTTGTCCATATTTGGTGTATTTATGACAGTTTGCCTCAAATCTGACTTAGTATATCAACATATCGCCTTGCTTAGTATTGCAGAATATCGCAATACATTGTGTATCGGTGACACCTACGTAGATTCTTGCCAATATTGGTCCCTGTTAATCACGTTAATGGGCTCTTCTCACTAAATAGACAGTGAAGATGATTGAGGTAATGTCCACAACTATTGCTTGGGAAGCGTTTCTGACGTCAGTGTCATCAATTCTGATGCTCTAAATTTCCATCGAACTCATCTGAAAGGCTTTCTTTACATCGTTCAAATGTATTTATACAGACATTTTCAGAATACAGTGGAATTCCCTTTTGATGAGTGGCTTGGTTCCATTTTTCCAATGCTGTCCTTGAACGACCTTTGTCCTTGTATGTCTTCTCCGCTTGTCTCCTCCCCTTCAGATTCAGTATTTTGAGCAATAACACTGTTTTGGAGCTGTAATAGCCATAACGAAGTCAGATACACTTTTCCTTTTTTGTATAAAAATGGAAAATTAGCCATGATTTGTACCTTTCTCTGTGACGTTGGCCGTCCGCCACTTTCTCTCTTTCTCTCTGGATGTCTCCTGGCCCCGCCCCACAGGTTCGCACATACAGTGCTCTCTCTGCATTGGGGTGGGGGGACATTTTCTTGGGTTTATTTTGCACTCTGAGGAGACTGAGTCTGTGTAACGTAACGCCTAATTTAACGTGGGGTGGGTGCAAACCATGGCAACTTCAGTTGCTAGGAGTGACGAGACAGACAAAGGCATTTTCCAGCACTTTGTGTGTACACACACACACACACACACACACACACACACACACACACACACACACACACACTGTAAGTGGTTTAGTATCTTCAGCTCTCCTGAGCTCATTTGCTGGAAATGCAATGAAATGAACCGTCTCGTTATGTTAAAAAGGGCAGCTGTCGGGATCATCTGCTGGATTCCGGTATCAGACTTTTTCTTTTTCCACAACGCCAAGGACGTCATCCAGCAAACTGTGTCTTTAACATAACAGACGTGGATTATGTACAGTCGTCTCTCAGTCTTATCGATCTATCTATCTAGCTATATATACACACACACTCCTAATCAAATAAACAGTTTCCTGCAGAAGGACGTGTGGGACTGCAGTTCTGTTGTGAAGGAAGATGAAGGTGATCAGGATCAATAACTGATGATAACTGTAGTCTGATCTGATCAATATTTGGTGTCCTGTGATGATCCATCTCATGCAGCTTGAATGTTCTCACTCAGTTCTGCAGATGGTGTGGTAGGGTTGGAGTGTTGATAGAGCGTCCAATAGCATCCACACATTTTCAATCAGGGACAGGTCTGGAGATGAGACCGACCACGGCGTAGTATCTGTGTCTTCAAGACGAGATCTTGAGACGGCAGCAGTGTGTGGACGAGCGTCGTCCTGTTGGAATAGAGCACCGGAGTGTGCGTTTAGAAAAGGTAGAACCACTGGTTGCAGAACCTCATTAACGTAATGTTGGGCGCCAAAGTGCCTGTAATGAAGACCAAAGGTGATCTGGCATCATACAAAAATGCAGCCATACCAGGACATTTGGACGTGTGACCACGGTGCCTCCACTCACAGATTTGTTGGTCATTACCACCAATAAAATAGTGGAACTCCATTATCTGAGGACCTTCACGACACCATTACAGTCGGTTGATTCCTTCTGGGTGTAACTGTTTTTTTGATGCTGTGTGTGTGTGTGTGTGTGTGTGTGTGTGTGTGTGTGTGTGTGTGTGTGTGTGTGTGTGTGTGTGTGTGTGTGTGTGGTAAATATAAGTCTTTTGCACATTTCCAATATGTTATTGTTCTCCAACAGCAAATAAACAAAAATTCTGTGGTAGAACACATTTAATCCCTCCTAAAGACCAGATGCCCAGTTGCTTTTTTTGGATCCCACTTTATTGAAGCAATAAGACGCTGTAGGTCAGGTGTTTCTGTGCTTTTACCCAAGGATTGAGGTTCGGCCCACACATCCAGCTGTCCAGCTAAATCCACTTATAATCAGCCTTTTCTGTTTTCTTCCACTGAGAACATCTGAAGAACATCACGAGAACGGGGTACCCAAACTTTTGAACATGCCTGCAGGGTGAACAATAGGCTCATTCTCCCAAAACAGTCCCATAATGACAAATATTAGATGCAACACTGAAGTTGCGTCCAGCTGCAGACATACTGCAGTGACCTCCGTCACCCAACCGCACACCACAGACAGACATGAGCACATGGTCAGAAAGCACAAACTCTGTGTCCAGCCTGTCGTCTCCACGCCTCTGTAACCTCTGTAACGTTGTGTTGTGCGAGAGTGTACGAGTGTGTGTGAGTGTGTGTTTAGGTCTGTCTGTCTGTCTATGTGTGAACTGTGCTGTTCTAACATCTGTGAATTACCACACGAATAAAAACATCGGTCAGGTGAGGAGCTGACCGCTAATAAAGGGACGTGGCCAGTATTCATGGATGGAAGCCCATGTGTCCTGTGTTGACTGTACTGTTGTGACTGAGTCTGATACGAGCACTAAAGGGGACAAAAGGTGAGCGTGTTTCCAGCTTGTGGTTCTGTTGATTTGGATGTTCCTCTGTACAGAGTACGAGTGTGACTGAAAGTGAGAGAGAGACAAATAAACCAATTAGATCTTCCACTACAGCCTGAGCCTGTTGTTTCTGGGGGTTATGGGAGGTGATGGATGATGTGGGATAAGACAGCTCATCGTGAGGCCCTGCTCTGCAATGACAGGTGTCAAAACAGGCCTGAAGCCTGAGCGTGCACACACACACACACACACACACACACACACACACACACTCTGTCACTCACACTGCTAATGTCCACTTCACTTCCTCTTTATAACATATTTTATTAAGTCTCATGCTGCTTTCTAGGCTTCATAATTCAGCATCAGACACGATACACATATCTTCTATCTAACCAGGGTCTCATCATCATCATTCTTATGTATTTCTATAATTACACTGCTGTCCTTTTGTTTCTAACACACACTGACACACCACCACCATGTCAGTGTGACTGCAGTGCTGAGAACGACCCACCACCCACATCATATCTGCTCTGTGGTGGTCCTGTGGGGTCCTGATCATTGAAGATCAGGGTGAAAGGAGGAGAATAAAGTCTACAGAGAAACAGATGAACTACAGTCTGTGATTATAGAACTACAGACTGCTCCTGTGTGGTCAGAGGAGCTGATAGAGTGGAGAAACAAGGAGATGGTCATAATGTTATGGTTGATTGTAAACCAGTAAAGCCAATCAGTTTCAGATAGTCATGGTGCTGGGATGTGATCTCTTGATAAACAATGTGCTGCTGCATAATATATGTACAGTATATATTAATACTATTAATATATATATATATATATATATATATATATATATATACTATCCTTGATGCAGAAGAAACAGTGTATAAGCAGGTGTCCCAATACTTTTGTCCATCATTATACAATTCACTCAATTTATCTAGCAATTAAACATTTTACAGACCCCACATACAGACCCCTCTGTGACCTCAGTCCCTGCTAAAGGCCTACTCTCTCAACTCACAGCAAGCTCCAGATGCCCTCTAGTGGTACTGCTGCCCCACCACTCCTGTTCCTCTACTAGTGCTTCTCAACAATTAGCAAATCATCAGAAGGTTCATTTGTTATCATAGTTTAACTCAAAATGTGAATCTTGAAATCAAAACCAAAAATCCAGATTCCACCTGCTGAGATCCATCTCTGGCTGATTAATATTCACGTGAGGATGGGTATCTTCTGGCTCCTTTCCAAACAGCAGTGAACATGTGGCCCAAAAGTGGCCCAGATTTGGTCCAAAGTGTCTGCTGGTTGGGTGGGTTGAGGCTGGTAGCTCATTTGCCGTCCAGCACTGGGCCCTGTGTGGGTGGAGTGTGTAGGTTCTCCCACTGTCTCCCGCGGTCCAAAAACAGAGGTCAGGTGAACTGGCCACTCTAAAGCCCTCAGTATAAATGACTGAGATGGGCATGGATGCTGGATTAGCACTGACCCCTCCACCTCAAGCAGGGAATAATGCATTGCAACAACGTTACACTCAATACGGACTGATCCAGCCCGTACACAGTCCATGACAGCAAGACGCAAGTTCTCCGCAGTAGGTGTGAACATCTACCACGACTTCAACAAACCAAGGTATCTGTGCCATGACTGAAACCAAAGGCCTCCTCATCACCTCGGTACCGAGAAATCCGGCCAAACAGTCCTTTTCCAGAGGATATGAGAGAATATTCACACGGGATGTTTTGTTTTACAAGGTAAAAGAGTCCGGAATTTGTACTGACGTGGGAATGTGCAGTCGGAACATCTGCCGAGGCAGATTCAGGTGGGACGAAAATCCGCAAGAATCTAACTAAGCTATTTCACTCTTTCACACACACACACACACACACACACACACACACACACACACACACACAGTTTATCAGAGTTATACTGCCCAGAGGGAACGGCCCCCATTTTAAGGTCACTGCAGATTTCACCAAGAATGAAATGAAATACCTGCTCCATAAAAAAAGAGATAAAGGGCAAATAAAACAATTCTGTCACTTTCCCCCTGAGGACCGCCGCTGGCACGCTTCCAGCAGGGTTCAGACAGAGGGGAGAACGCACTCAGTTACAGCAGTTCTGGAGCGGAACGCTGGGATATAGGAGTGCAAAAGGCACTTGACCTTAACTAAGATATGTTCACTTTCGCTCGGGCTGTTGGTGAAGGTGGGACTCACTGCAGCTCCCTCGATATACATCACGATACCGGAGCTATAAATCTGATTTGTGCTCTAAAGAGAAGCAGAAAGTGACATTTTACAGTCTTTAACACCAGACTCACCAGTTTCTGCCACCTTTGTTTGTTTAGGTACAGAAATAAATATGTCAGATTACCTGCTAATGTCCAGCTCTGTGGTTCCCAGTTAAGCAGTAACAGTTACTGGTGTAGTTATTGGTGAAAGGAGGAGCTGATCTGATGTGTTGGATTATAGATTCTCATATAAATAGAGCTCATTAACTGGCTCCTCGGCAGGTGCTTTGCTGAGCGGGGGGAAACCTGTCTGACAGGGGAAGCAGTGGAGAGTGATGTTACGTGGGATCTGACTGAACCCCAAGCTTTCTGACATTTCTGGCTGTAAATTTGTTTTCGAGTGGCAGACACTTCACAGCAGGTGAATAACACACGAATAACAAACATTAAAACATCAAAGAAACAAGAGAAATGTGTAACATTAGCTTTATTTTTTACAGTAACTCAAAACATTCAATACGAAGCTACACAGAAAGGCATTTCAGGGTTTCTCTCTTTTGCAACATTTTAGGCAAAAACATCAAATCTTATAGCGACTGTTCATATTTAACAATGACATGAGCTCAATGTCAAGAACACCGCACCAACTTTTAAGCATGGTGGTGGGAGCATCAGGTTCTGAAGCTGTTCTGCTGCCCGTGGAACTGATACACCGCACAAAGTACATGGAATCATGAAGAATGAGGACAACTAATAAATTGGATTTGGGTATTTTCTGGCTGCTGAAGTTGGACAGTCAGTGATTTCTGATAGCAGGTGAGATTACAGAGCTGCGTAGTGTGTGTTCTGAAGTGTGTTCTGCGCCAGTGTTTAATTACAAAACTAGAGAAATTAAAGTTCTGTCTTGTGGTAAAACTGAGTGTGTTTACATGCACTCAACAATCAGATTACTGCAGAAAATCTGATTTTGTCAGTAATCCAATCAATACACTGGAATTCGTTTGGGTTTATAAGAGTAAATAATCAGATTCCTACTTGGCCAGCCAATAGGCTCACAGAAGAACGTGAATGTGGTGGGAGGAAGGCTGAGTAAGGAGTCATAGTCCTGCTGGTTCACACTGGGGGCTACAATTGTAGCTACAAATTGTGTGCACCAGCGGTCAACAACTGGACGCTTGCTCTACCGCCTGCTGAATGCAGGGTGAGGAAACTGAAAGACATCAGGCAGCCCTGATCTGGGATGGGATTAGTTTAACATGGGGAGGTGGATAAAGAGATTTTAGTCCCTTGCGAAAGAGGCATGTCAGTCCTTTTTCTGTGTCCCCACGTCAGTCAGATTCCGGACTATTTTACCTCCTGTAAAATGTAAAAATAACTTCAGGTTAGTCCCGTGCAAGATTACCCATCAACATGGGTATATATAGCAGTGTTTAGCCAGATATCCCATTGTACCTGTCACCTTGTAGATAAAGTGATCACACTCGAAAAGGTCACAAGCTTTCAGGGGTTGCGTGCAAGGGTTATTAATACGATTGATAATCATCTTCTAACACTTTATCAGCACTCGGACCACAAATTACTATTTTTGGAGGGGTCAGTACGAATGGAGTAGCCACACCCATCTTTGTCATTTATACTGAGTTTTCATGTCCCATGCGAGTCGCTCATAACTTTCACAGATGTCCCGTCATAAACATACTCCACCTCCACAGGTAAAACCATCCCTGTCCAAATAGGCCTCATGATAAATCTGTGCTAAATCCAGCTCCCTTCATCAGATTCCTAAATCACTTCTCTCCGATCTATAAATTAGACTGTAGAGATACTGAAATACGTTCACGTTAAAGCTGTAAAGTGATCAATCATATGATCTGTCTGTCAGTAACTTAGAGACTCCCTTTCACAGACTCCGCCCAGTTACACAGCCCTGTTTACACAAACGTGTGTATTTGGGTTTTGGTATTTAAGTTCAATCCCATACGTTCTCTACAAATTAAACAGTTCCTCAAACAGTGTTTCCATACATATAGTAAATGCTATTAAGGCTGTATTCAGTCAGCAGGTAAAAGTGGACCAAATTGGATTTTTTCACTTTTACGTCACATAAAAATCTGACGTATCCGAGTCTCCGTCCGAACAATCACATCAGATCTGATTGGACTTCAATGGACAGCAGCTCTTCTACGGATACACGGTAGACATGTCGGATATGGGGATTTGGGCCACATTACCTGCTGGAAAAGTAGCTTAAAGTAACTAAATTCTAAAGTAAAAAAAAGACCTTAAAAGAAAGTCAACAAATACACATAAGGTCCATTAGCCTGGAGAACCTGGGGATCAGAAACAATACAGCAGATGAAAAAGAAGAACAACAAATGTAACAATGGTTTGTTTGGGTTGTTTCTGTTGCTGCAGCCATTAAAAAACATTTGTACAACTTAAAGGACAGCTGTTTTCAAACGGAAATACGAGAAAACAACACCAAAATTCTGGTAGTGGTACTTCTGGGACGAATCTGCAGTAGCAGTGTAGCACTGATAAGACTGTAACTTGTAACAATAGTGACATGCAAAAGAACCCCTCTTAAAGAGTGGACTACTCTTCCCTCTCCACTCCTCTCCTCTATATACCATTCCCATCACCGCCTGACTCCTGGGAAAAGGTTCTCGCCCCCTTCTTTCTCCCTTTGGTTCCTTCCCCATCTCCTGTCCCTCACTTGCTCTCTAGCTATCTAGTGAGCCGCTGCCCTTGTTCTTATTGCGGCTGAGGGGGAACGTGGACTTGCTCTGTGGCTGGGTCATTTTGCTGGCCAGGTGGACGAAAGGCTCGATGAGAGTCCGCCTGTCGGTCACCGAAACCTCCCACAGCCGGATCTTCTCCTGACGTGCCCAGTGCTGCGCAGCCTCACTGTCCACTTTCCGGTGGTCTGCCATGTCCAGCTTGTTGCCCAGCACTACGATCGTCACCTGGAGAGAAGGAGAAAGAGGAGAGAGAGAAAGAGTGAGTAGAGACAGCAGAGAGTGAGTAGAAACAGCAGAGTGAGACGAGAGAAGAATTAGTATTCAAATGATATTACTTCTCTAGACTAGACAAGCTGTGTGTGCACTTGCACATCTGTGTCAGCAATGGATGCAGCTTACAGTAGCTGAATGCATTCATTAGAAGGGGACATTTTGTTGTGAACTTCTGAGCTGCAAACCTCTTTTTTGTCACGGCAGCGGTCGATCTCTTTCTTCAGGGCTTCCATGCGTTTGAAGGACTCCTTGCTGTCGATGCTGTAGACCAGCACAAAGCCATCTGCGAAGCTGAAGTAGTGCCGCGGGAACTCCACCCCGTCCCGCAGACCTCTCGTGTCGTAGAAACGCACCTGCTCGCGCGTGCCACGGTCCGTCTCCACTGAGCCGATGTAAATGTCCTCCAGCGTCTCCATGGGCTCAGAACCTTCCCGAAGAAACACAACCAATATTCTAATAAAACAGCCCTTGCTGTGGAACCCGTTCATAACCCCTGGTCAACCTTCTTCAAGAGCATGGACTGTTTTTAAAGCAATAATCACACTTTTATTATCTATAACCCAAGAAAATATTGTGTCCTCGAAAAAAGAAAGAAAATGAACATCGCTCACCAGCAACATGGTTGGCGTACAGTAACTGTTCCAGGATGGCCGTCTTTCCCACAGATGCCAGGCCACAGACCACCACCTTACAGCTTTTTCCCATGGTCACCTTTATACTCGCACCTCATTTACACTAACAGGGAGAGAAACAAGAGATGAACTCTTAGAACCCGAGTTTTCTAGGCTTTATAACTCCGGATCAGAGTAACCTACAGACAGTCCCACTGTTGTGTGATGATCCAGAGAGGAATCCAGATCAAGA
Organism: Acestrorhynchus altus; assembly: GCA_034509495.1. Lineage (NCBI taxonomy): Eukaryota > Metazoa > Chordata > Actinopteri > Characiformes > Acestrorhynchidae > Acestrorhynchus > Acestrorhynchus altus. The sequence goes on along the minus strand of CM067520.1, from coordinate 25,853,691 downwards.
AGCTCGGATTTACTGAATTAAATCACATGCAGAACATCTGGAACATCTTCAATTCCTTTTTCCTCAAAACTCTGGTGCATCTCGTTTCCACTGATCCTCCTTCAGATGTTTCTACAGCTTGATTGGACACCTGTGGTAAATTCAGCTGATTGGACACGACTTGGAAAGACACACCTGTTTACATAAGGTCTCGTAGTAGACAGTGCAGGTTAGAGACAAACCAAGACATGAAGACTAAGGAACTGTCTGTAGACCGCTGAGACAGGACCGTATGGAGACACAGATCTGGGGAAGGGACAGAAACATTTCTGCTGCATTGAAGGTTCCAATGAGCACAGTGGCTCCATCATCCATTAATGGAAGAAGATTGGAACCAACAGGACTCTTCACAGAACTGACCAGCCAATCTGAGTGATTGTGGTAGGAGGGCCTTAGACAGGGAGGTGACCAAGAACCCAATGATCACTCTGACAGAGTTCCAATGCTGCTCTGTTGAGAAGAACCTTCCAGAAGAACATTTTATGCAGACCTCCACCAATCCAGCATGTACAGTGGAGCGGTCAGGCAGAAGCTACTCCTCATAAAAGAAACAAAAAGACTTATCATTTTGGACTGAATGCCAAACATCAAACATCATGTCTGGAGGAAACCAGGCCTTGCTCATCACCCAGCCAATACGGTTCCTACAGTGAAACATGGTGGTGGCAGCATCGTGCTGTGGGGATGTTTTCTGCAGAGGAACTGGGAGACTGGTCAGGGTGGAGGGAAAGATATGTGCAGTGAGTTACAGAGACCTCTTACTCCACAGTGAGGTTGAGAACAGCCCAGTCCACGTGGTCATGTGGGTCTCACCTGGCCAGGTGTGTTCCAGGTGTGTTCCAGGTGTGTTCCAACAGGGAACAACATGGAATCTGAAGACAAACCTGGTACCCACACAGGCCTTACGTGGGAACGTTACCCGGGAACGTTGTGACAACCTTCATTAGACAGAGTAAGCCACGCAACCTTCTGACAACCTTGTGAGAACGTTTGCTGAGTAACTGTACATCACAGGCTTGTGTTTATTCCTCCTTAAATGTAAAGGTTTAATAAACACATAAAATAACGAATAAAGATGAAGAGACACTCACCGCCCGCTCTTCCTGTTTACACTCCGCCACGTGACCCTGCAGCCCCAACCGGACCGATTGGCGCCCCCTGGTGTCCGGAGAGCAGCACTGCGCCACTCCGTCTCTGACCCTGATATTTTAATGATGAAATAAAACGATAAATACCACAATAAAACGGCAAAAGTCGAAAAGAATAAATATGCTCACATTAAAATTTAAAATAAAATTCATAAATCTGCTCACAATGAAATTTAAAATGTATTGAAATGAATAAATATGCTCACAATAAAGTTCAAAATCAAAAATGAATATGATTTAAAGTAATTATATAATGATATATTATTCATAACTTTATAAATAAAAAAAATAATTACTTAACAATACATAATTGATCATTCACCTACTGTAAGCTCCACCCACGGCTGACACAGATGTGCAAATGCACACACAGCTGTAGAGAGGGTGTAATGCCAGGCTGGGGGTCTTCTCTGGAATGAAGGAGAGGGGGTCCTGGCCTGACTAATCGAGGATGAATGCAGTCAAACGCTCACAGCAACGTTCAGAATCCAGCAGCATGTCCTCCGTGGACAGAAGAGACAGCAGGGGGCGCTCTAATGCCCTTCATCAGTGAACGAGCGGGTCAGCGATGACGCTTTGCAGTGGGGCGTGGCCCGGGATCCTCCGCTTGATGATGCGCGTTGAAGCTCCGCGTTCTGTCCCCGCCCCTTGTCCCCGCCCCCACGGCAAAATGGCGACCGATGAGTTGAGCGCGTCCGCGGGTCCGGAGATGGAGCTCAGCGACGAGGAGCTGGAGAGGTAAAGACCGGGACCGGGGGGGAGACAGCGGGCAGCCGCGCGGCGCACAGCCGCCTCTGAGACACCTCCGCCCGCACACAGCGGCCAACCGCCGGCCTTCGACCCAGCCGAGCCGTTACCTATACGGGACAGGCCGGACTGTTCCCCCGTACTCTGTGTGTACTCACTCAGTCTGTACTCAGTCGGTAATGAGTCTGTAATGGCTCTGTACTCAGTCTGTCTGTACTGGGTCGGTACTCAGTCTGTACTGGATCTGTACTCAATCTGTCTGTACTGGGTCTGTACTCAGTCTGTCTGTAATGAGTCTGTACTCAGTCTGTCCGTACTGGGTCTGTACTCAGTCTGTCCGTACTGGGTCTGTACTCAGTCTGTCCGTACTGGGTCGGTACTCAGTCTGTCCGTACTGGGTCGGTACTCAGTCTGTCCGTACTGGGTCGGTACTCAGTCTGTCCGTACTGGGTCGGTACTCAGTCTGTCTGTACTGTCTGTACGTACTCAGTCTGTACTGGGTCGGTACTCAGTCTGTCCGTACTGGGTCTGTACTCAGTCTGTCTGTACTGTCTGTACGTACTCAGTCTGTACTGGGTCTACTCAGTCTGTCTGTAATGAGTCTACTCAGTCTGTCTGTACTCAGTCAATACTCAGTCTGTAATGAGTCTGTACTGGGTCTGTACTCAGTATGTAAGTTTGAGTCTGAACTGGGTTTGTACTGAGTGGGTACTGCGTCTGTACTGAGTCAACACTCCGACTGTGTCTGTACCGAGTGGGCACTGGGTCGGTACTGGGTCTGTACCGAGTGGGCACTGGGTCGGTACTGGGTCTGTACTGAGTCAATACTGCATTTGTACTGAGTGGGCACTGGGTCGGTACTGCGTCTGTATCGAGTGGGCACTGGGTCGGTCCTGGGTCTGTACTTGAGTGCATCCTGCGTCTGTACTGGGTCGGCGCTGAATGGGCACTGGGTCAGAGCGGAGTCTGTAGTGTACTGCTATAATTACAATATTATAATCAGTAATAAAAATATGAATAGTTGTACGTAATCACTGGTCTGTACGTACTGGGTTATATCTGTTGTATTTGTCTGTACTGGTACTGTGTTCTGGTACCAGTTTAACCCGCCGTGTATAACCTGTACATCAGTGTAATCACAATAAAGCCGAGTTAATCGAATTAAAAACAGCACAGTGTGAGTGGACGTCGCTGTGGTAACTGGGACAGTTTTGGAAATGGACGTGTTTAATAGGCTGGACGTCTTAACTGTCTTAAGACAAAGATACCACATGATCACGTCATAACATTGCACCAGTTGAGGTTGTGGAGACGGTGAATGAGCTTTTTAACCACATTTTATTTTTTAGATGTGTGTGTGTGTGTGTGTGTGTGTGTGTTGGGCTGCACAGCATATCATTTTCAGCAATGCAGGATGTAATTTAAGGCAAATTAGGCCTCAAATTAATACAACAGGAACATTCAGGGTTCCCATTTTCCAGGACGGCAGATCATATCTGACCAGTGTCCCGTATTTTACTCCAGTCTTTGACGAACAGAGAGCTTTATTCATGTCCTGCCTGATGGAACATTAATTTCTGGAGAAAATATCTGTGTTGTATAAATTCAGAAGTGTATAATTACAGTGTCTCACACACACACAGACACACACACACACACACAGTCTTAATGTCTCAAGACAGTACAGTCTATTAAACGCTACTGTTCCAATACTGTCCCACAGTTACTACCACGATGTTTTTAATTCAATTAAATTTGGAATTTAAATGTATTAATTCAGTCTTAAATATGTCCGGTTTTCAAACAGTACAAATAGAAACAGATTCTTTAACATTGGTTTTAATCATATCGTGTGTAAAACGAATTAAATCAGTTTCTTCCCTCTAAACTCGTGACGTCCATGTTTTCACAGCCTTTGATCAATACTTTGTTGACGCTTGTTTGGCAGCAGTTACAGCCTCAAGTCTTTGAGTTTGATGGGAAGGTTCTCCCATTCTTCTTTGCAGAACCTCTCGAGCTCCATCGGATTGCATGGTGAGCTTCCGTGCACAGGAAGTTAGGAATTACCTTCCAGCAACCTACGAACAACCAGGAGAGCCGAATATAAACCCTGGCTTTGTTATTGAGCACGGTCCAAACCTCAGCCCAGTTGTCTTCAGCTTGAACCCGCTGAAGCTTAATGCCATTGTTGTGGTTTTTAATGTCGCTGATGTGTCCCCAGTATTACGAGAGGACCTGGTTAAACCTGGCTGGTGGTCTGGGATGTTCTCCAGGCGTTCCTGTCACTGTAGTCCCCATTTAGCTGGCTAGATCAACTGTTACCCCTAAGAGCCTCCACACATCTCCGTAAATAGCCCAGCCCTGCAGTTCACTGTTCACTAGAAGCATCAGATTAGATCATGTCCTGTCCTCCTGGCCTACGTCTCCACACTTCTAGAAGTTTCCATTTTAATTACTGCTCATAAACAGTGAAGAGTATTGCTAATAGTGGGCTGGACAGCTGACTGTGTCCCACAGTCAGAAGGACTTATACGTGAGGCTGTAGTTCAGGTGGACTACAGGTGGGTCATTCTCAGCACGGATCAGACACAGCAGTGCTGCTGGAGTGTTTAAACCCCTCAGTGTCACTGCTGGACTGAGAACAGTCCACCAACCAGAAATGTCCAGCAGACAGCGTCCTGTGAGCACTGATGAAGGACCAGAGGAAGACCGACACAAACTGTGCTGTGATGAGCTTCTGTCTTTGACTTTACATCAAGGTGGGGACACTCGGTAGGAGTGTCTAATAGAGTGGACAGTGAGTGGACACAGTGTTTAAACACTCCAGCAGCACTGCTGTGTCTGAACCACTCGTACCAGCAACACACACGGACACACCACCACCATGTCAGTGTGACTGCAGTGCTGAGTGCTCTGCTCAGCTCTGGAACTTTCTGTAGTAGCCTGAATCAGTTCCCCAAGGTGTCCACATGACAGGAACTCGGGACGCAGTTAAAAGCGATCCGTAACTCGATCCCTCAGGAAACGGCCGGCATGCATGACGTGACTGAACTGGGCGGCAGCAGCAGCTGTGTGAAGTGTAGTTACTGCGGTGGATCAGTTACGCTTACTGCAGGTTCTGTTGGGCGAGAAATGTGATGCACAGCGAGACATCAGATCCCAGTAAATCATGTGCTCGTCTTTGATTCTTATTCACAGATTACATAATGCTGCGGTTACGGCTGAGGGTCATCGCTGGAAATCTGTCCACATGACTTAAACTGTTAAGAAAACATAGAACATAAAAAAGTAATGATATGAAAGGGAATCGTAATAAAACAACAAATCAATAATGGACATTCGGGCTTGTTTGGAATATTGTCGGGCAGGACAATCTAAAATAATCATGTTCTGTCCCCATTACGACATACTTGCGAGTATGTAGTCATGTGACTCCGCACTCAAACACCGACTCGACTGAGGAACTCGAGCAGCTCGTTAAATTAATCGTTCAATAATAAGAATCGAGGTAAAATGTCCCATAAATCGTGATACTGATTTCAGGTCATATCGTCCAGCTCTGCTGTCTAATACAGAGAGCAGCCAAAACTATTTTTATATAAGATTTTTATATTTTGATTTGGAACAAAATGAATTGGAGCCCATAATTTTACACAGTATTGGTCAAGAGAGAGAATTACCCAGAGACCCCAGGCACGAGGGGGCATTTAAGGTGCCCGAACCAAATTACTCAATCAGAGCATCAGTGGAGATTAGTTCCTGTTTGCATGTCATATTTACCAAATCCAGCTCACCAATCTTAGGCTCGCAGCATTCCGAGCAATCTGATTGGCCCTTTTTGTTGAAGGGTGGGACGTTACCCGTAGTTGTGGTGAAAGCAGCGAGCTGATTGGCCCTTTTTGTTGGAGGGTCCATAAACAGAAGCTCATATGAGGTTAAGAGAGAGGAAGTGAAGGAGGGTCTCTTATAAATATCGCTTTTCAACCACATTTGAGTATAAAGTTTGGTTTTTCAGCATCATATTCATATCCAATCTTGTTATATATACGTGTGTGTGTGTGTGTGTGTGTGTGTGTGTGTGTGTGTGTGTGTGTGTGTGTGTGTGTGTGTGAGAGAGAGAGACAGAGAGAGAGACAGAGAGAGAGACAGAACAGAACATAACATCATACAGAGCTTTGTATGTTTAGCTTTGTGGGTATAATTAGTGTCAAACACAGTCCTTAACGTTTGGCCTGTTGTCCACCAGATCACGAAGGCATTCCTGCTGGTCATGGTTGCATTCCCAGCTGCTGCTCTTGCTCTTGTGTAAGGACCTTAACCTCAGACTGCTGTAGTGGGCCAGAGGTTCAGCTGGACACACTGACCTCTACCATCATTATACTGATGTTCGGTTCAGCTCTCTTTTTATTGGAAGTGCCAATTACCCAGATATACCCAGAATTACTCAGAGTGAAGTGCCACGTCCTCAGCTCCGATACAGCGGCTCACGGACGCCTGTGCCGACCAGTATCGTACTGGGTGTGTTGTGGGGAGAGAGCGCCCTCTACCCACCCAGAGAGTGCATGGATGGTTTTTCTCTGACCATAGTGCCAGCGCTGAATCCACGCTGACCTTTTAGATTAGATACTGAAGAAACAGTGAGATGGTGGAAGTGGATGTGTAGGTGTGCATTCATCTTCAGAACTCCAAATACTAACGGTGATGTTTTTGACGATGTGATTAAACCGTAACGGAGTGTATTTCTGGTTGGTGGACTGTTCTTGGTCCAGCAGTGACACTGAGGGGTCTAAACACTCCAGCAGCACTGCTGTGTCTGATCCACTCGTACCAGCAACACACACTAACACACCACCACCATGTCAGTGTGACTGCAGTGCTGCTGATGACCAAAAAGGAGAATTTGAGCCCCTTTAATATTTGATGAATGTCGGATATTTCACAATTCAGAGCTACAGGATCGGGTTTTCCTGCCTCTATCTACAGGATGGTTTCTGGTCTTTTCCGTCTGAAAATAGCCCAGATTCTATCTTTAGCAGCTCGAGGTGCTGGTCCCATCCCCCTAGAACCTAATGTCCCAGCGCAGGCACACTCAAGCGGAGCGTTACTGTATTAGAGAACTGGAAGTCCTGCGTGAGGTTTTAATTTGTTTATTAAACAACAGTCCTTTATGGACTGACTGTTCCTGCCTGTGTCCACTCGCTGTCCACTCTATCAGACACTCCTACCTAGCATCTTCTGAAAGCTGAACTCCAGTAGTCACCGTGGAGACAATGTCTCATTTCGTAGATAACAAAGTTCAGCAAATGTCTGGAAACAGCCTTGAGCAGCCAGTCAGAGTCTACAATCAACAGGTGGTAGGAAGAAGGGAGGGAGCGTCCCAGAGTGTCCTCCGCGGGAACTTTCCAGCAACTGCCAAGGCCAGAGCTGATGGGGAGCCGAAAAGCTGGTGATAAGAGTATTTTGGCTGGGACAGAGTAGTGTCCATTTTGCAACTACTCATCTCCTGGTCCAGTACGGTCTCCCAGACGATCCATTCTCCTTCGCAAAGCTGACGGTCTCTCCGAGATGTTCTCCGAGGTGCGATTTAAAGTCACAGTCTGAGACCCGACAGCCCTGCCCACCGCCTCAATCATCTCAGGCAGCTTTAAGGGGCTTTTGACGGCTGTCCTCTAATTTGACGAGGGGTTTAAGAGCACTGCTCCACTGTATCTGTACCGCTCGTCCCAGCGCAACACCCACCAACACACCACCATGTCAGTGTGACTGCAGTGCGGAGAATGACCCACCACCCACATCATATCTGCTCTGTGGTGGTCCTGTGGGGTCCTGATCATTGAAGATCAGGGTGAAAGGAGGAGAATAAAGTCTGCAGAGAAACAGATGAACTACAGTCTGGAATCATAGAACCACAAAGATCTCCTGTGTGGTCAGAGGAGCTGATAGAATCACTGCTGTGGTTGATTGGTGTACAGTAAATGCTTCCGGAGGTGGTTGTGCTGCCAGGTTTTTAAAGAAAACTGGTGAATGCATAAATGGACGCTTGATCAATATTTCTTTGATTTTCTGAAGGCTTTCTGGTGCCTGATTTTCCTGTTTCTCATCCTGCTGTGCTTGTGTATGTGTCTCCGCAGGGAAGCCGAGGGATACAAAGAGCAAGGCAATGCTTTTTACATTAAGAAGGAATATTCTGAAGCATTCAACTACTACACCAAGGCCATAGGTATGTTTGCTGCTTGATGCGAAAGGAATATTCACACTGTTCTCATTTTCCTGACAATAAAAGGCGCTACACGTGTGTAGGGTTGTTGTCCTGTTGCGTGACCCACATTCTCTTTAAGATTCAGCTCCTAGACAGATGTTGACTGGACGAGCTGTGCATTTGCACATCTGTGTCGGCAATGGGTGCCGAATGCATTGGGTCAAGGGGTGTCCACTGTCTTTCGCATATATACCTTTGCTTCATTAGTTTCACTAACTTGTTTCCAAATTGAATGAGGTTGGTTGAGATGCTCATTTGAGAACCTCAGACTCTTCCGTGAAGGTCAGATGTTGCTGTGCAGTAGAACTCTGAGCAAACTCTCCAGAGGCCACTGTATCTGCAGTCTCGACCTTGAAGACACTGTCAGACACAGTGTCCTACGGCAAGGGACACAAGCAAGCCTCAACAACCAAACCAGAATACTCCCACTCCGAGTCTCTGACCAGTGTGCATTACTAGATTACTCTCAGAGTCGGTCAGACTGAGTCTCTGACCAGTATACACTACTAGATTACTCTCAGAGTCGGTCAGACTGAGTCTCTGACCAGTATTCACTACTAGATTACTCTCAGAGTCGGTCAGACTGAGTCTCTGACCAGTATTCACTACTAGATTACTCTCAGAGTCGGTCAGACCGAGTCTCTGACCAGTATTCACTACTAGATTACTCTCAGAGTCGGTCAGACTGAGTCACTGACCAGTGTGCATTATTGGTTACTCTGTCAGGTGGAAAGAATGAAACAAGTTGCTCTGACTGCTCTGAAGGGCGACTGAGAAGCTGAAGATCAGAGTCTGTGCCCGTCACATACGACTCGATTCTCTCTGACTTTGACTGACGAAAAAATCTGCAGACTAGAGTCAACCAGCACAGACCGGTAGTGTCACCCTGGCTTAACTCCGGTGTGTTGGACCAAATCTTGCTCTGTGACAGGGTCTCAAAGAGATGAGGTCTACACTAGGACTTTCGGACTGGCGCTGTTCGGGTCCTAAACTGCAGTCCCTGGTTTGGAGGACATGTTTACTCATTGACTTCAGTTTTGCAGTCTCGTGGTTTCAGGGTTATCTAAGAGCGAAGCCAAAATAGAACTAGTCACCATGGCAACAGATTTGTTTTGGGTTGTTTTTGTGACCGTGTTCAGTAAAGACCAAAACATGGCCCAGAGTTATTTTCAGAAGCTGTTTCTCTTGAACCTCTGAATCTCTGTTCTGCTGAAATCCGCCGTTTGTTTTGATTTTTACAGACATGTGCCCGAAGAATGCCAGTTACTACGGCAACCGCGCAGCTACACTGATGATGCTGAGCCGCTACAGAGAGGCGCTGGAGGACTCCCAGCAAGCTTTGCGGCTCGACGACGCCTTCATGAAGGTTTGAGGTTTTAAAAGGCCTGACTGTTATCATTGAAGTCTGGCAGAACCAGCAGAGTCACAGGACTGAATTCCGTTTGGACCTCGTTAGGGTGCAGTTAGTGATGTAACGGTGTGGAATACAGTTTCAGGGCTACTGCGGTCAAAACATACAGTCTGAGCTGCTGTCCGTCACATGACCTGAGCATACGGATGTCAAAATAAGTCACTAATACAGTGTTAAAATAAAGGGCACTTATGCACACAAACAAACGGAGCATGTGAAAGTACAGGTCACTACAATAGAAGATACGTTAATAATGCAAATGAACAAACCACGTTAAAAAATCACTACTGCAAGCGAACAGCGTCAACGTAAAAGCTGCGAATGAAACGCAGTACCACAAAAATCCAACATGTGACTTAAAAACGGTGATCTGTTTTGAACTGTTTCACCACTACACAGCATTCTCGAGTCTTAGAAAGTGGATTTGTGCTTTGTTTCATGCACGTGGTCTCTCTCTCATCTGTCCTCCAGGGTCATCTACGAGAGGGCAAATGCCACCTGTTGCTTGGCAATGCTATGGCTGCCAGCCGCTGCTTCCAGAAGGTTCTGGAGCTGGAGCCCGACAACAGTCAAGCTCAACAAGAAGTAAGGCAGCCAGCTGTGACGCTGTAAATCATCATCTCAAAGCCGTGACCGGTCACGGATAGAAAGTGACGAAGCAGGTCCAACTCCCCTTTTAATGCTGACACAGTTGTGCAAATGCACACACAGCCTGTCTATCCCATGCACAGATGTACTACCAATAGAATAGGACTCTCTGGAGCAGATAAACAAACCTGTTGGCACCATGTCTAATGCCAGGTGTGGGCTGGAGGGGTGTAAAGCCCCCCAGCATTGAGGTGTGGAGCAGTGGAAGTGTGTTGTCTGGAATGATGGAGCTCCATCCAGTGCTTTAGGGATGTGTTGGGCAGCAGGTGGGATGTGATCATTCAGTATCCAGACCTCGCTAATGCTCTTTCCACTGAATGCAGTTAAATCCTCACAGCAATGTAGAGACTCCAACAGAGGTGTCTCAGTGCTTTTGTCCTCGTAGTCTGACTTGACTCTGGAGTAATTTTGTGTCCTCCTGAAGTGGTACGTTTGTGTTCTAGCTGAAGAACGCAGAGTCCATTCTGGAGTACGAGCGCATGGCTGAGATCGGCTTTGAGAAGAGAGACTTCAGAATGGTGAGTTCCCACCATCGTTCAGAATTAGTCGTGAGTCATATCCAGATACTTCACAAGAAGCAGATACTGCCAGGAGACTCCAGCTACCATCATGGGCTGTGGTGTGTCTGTGTGTAGGTGGTGTTCTGTATGGATCGGGCATTGGAGTCTGCTTCTGCGTGTCACAGGTTTAAGGTGCTGAAGGCCGAGTGCCTGGCGCTCCTCGGCCGATACCCCGAGGCCCAGTCTGTTGCCAGGTAACTGTTTCACAGCATCACAACATATGAAAGGCTTCATAGGCTTAAAGTTAGACGGAAGAAATATCGTAACATACAAGGACACAGAGAACTCTGGTTCTTGAACTGGTTCTGTTCAGTCTTAAAGGAACCTTGGTGTTTTATAGCAAACCTGCGTTTACACCAGTTTTAGTGGAACTGAGGATGCGTCACACGATGTCTTCAACAGAGGGCGCTGCACAGCATCAGGAAACGGAAGTGAGAAGATGGTGGTGCGTCTTCTGGTGGTGGACAATGAAACTGAAACACCGGTCATTGTAGTGTGGGAGGTTTCATGTCTAAATTGAAGCAGCCTGGTGGTCAATCTTCATTAATTGCACCAGTAAGAGCAGAGTGTGAAGGTTCAATTAGCAGGTAAGAGCACAGTTTTGATCAAAATATTGCAACGAACACATTATGGGGGACATACCAGAGTTCAAAAGAGGACAAACTGTTGGTGCACGTCTTGCTGGCGCATCTGTGACCAAGACAGCAAGTCTTTGTGATGTATCGAGAGCCACGGTATCCAGGGTAACGTCAGCACCACCAAGAAGGACCAACCACATCCAACAGGATTAACTGTGGACGCAAGAGGAAGCTGTCTGAAAGGGATGTTGGGGTGTTAACCCGGATTGTATCCAAAAAATGTCCTTCACAAGACGAATTGACTCTGTATTGGCCGCAAAAGGAGGCCCTAGTTCACCAAACTAATCAATTACTGTGGTCTAAAACCAGGTGTTTCAGTTTCATTGTCCAACCCCTGTAGACAATCTGTGTGCTGGCTCAACGTTTGCTTTTTTGGAGAAACACAAACATCTGTAACGACGCTGTATAGCGCCCTCTGTTGACATATTCTGTGACGTATTGTCGTGTGTGCATCACGTTAACGTAGAGTGCTGTGACTTCGTCCGCATGGTAGCACCGCATTCCCTCCTTCGTCGCCACTCGGCAGACAAATTTCACAAGGACTTTTATTTTTACATTTTGGCAGCAGCGGCCGTTGACTGGACTCGACTGGTCCTTGCTTTCGACATTCGGAAATGCTGACTTTTAAAGCTGGTGTGAAAAATGGCACTGCACTACGCGCTCCCAGCTGTGTGGTGAATGTCGCCAGGGTGGCACAGAGATTTATGCCCTCATTAGATGAGCGACTGCTCAGCGTCCTGAACCGTAAACACAGCCGTAAAGCAAAGGCTGAGCTAAATCTCTTCATGTTCCACTCAGGATTATGATGATCATCTAAAGTTTATCTGCACGACTGGATGAAAACATGACTTTTGCATTACTTTCTACCCAAGTTTCATAATTGGCCACAAGGTACACCAATCAACATTATGACCACCACCTATTTTCTACACTCACTGTCCATTTAATCAGCTCCTCTGACCACACAGCAGCTCTTTGTGGTTCTATAATTCCAGACTGTAGTTCATCTGTTTCTCTGATACTTTATTCTCCTCCTTTCACCCTGATCTTCAATGATCAGGACCCCACAGGACCACCACAGGGCAGATATTATATTATGTGGGTCATTTTAATAAAAAAATAGTAGTGTCTATTGGAGTGGACAGTGAGTGGACACGGGTGGTCAGTGGTCTGGTGGATTTGTGTGTCTGTTTATTAAATGGACCAATGAACACTAAAGACTTGCCCATCATGTCAGAAGCCCTTCAGATTCAGTCACACAAGACCTTATTATTATTATTATTATTATTATTATTATTATTATTATTATTTTAAGAGAGCTGATACCTTCTGAACATTGTAATCTAAAACATGAATATTATACGCAATGCTTTGGCCCACAGAGACGGAGACCACCTGCAGACCGCTATACTCTCTCTGTTCCTCTCTCCCACAGTGACATACTGAGGATGGACACCACTAACGGCGATGCCCTGTATGTGCGAGGCTTGTGTCTTTATTATGAAGACTGCATTGATAAGGCCGTGCAGTTTTTCATTCAGGCACTCCGCATGGCGCCCGACCACGAAAAGGCCCGTTTGGCCTGCAGAGTGAGTCGGCACAGTCAGTCTCACACACCTTCCTTTGTCTTTTTTTAATGAAGACAGATCTAGATTCATCACCACAGATCACCAGTCAGCCTTAACATTACGACCAGCATTGGTGTATTGACGGAGGATAGATGGACAAGCATGAGGGTCTGAGGCATTTTGACAAGAACCATGTTGTGATCTAGAGTACGTAGAACATCCAAATAGAAAGCAGGTCTTTTTGGTATGTTCCTGGTATGCAGTGGTCAGTACCTACCAAAAGTCAGCCAGTGCACCTGTGATACGGTCATCATTGCTCATTAAATGTACTGAACCTAAAATAACTGCCATAATAAACACCACACCCCTCAGAGGAGTCGTGGTGTCCATGCCTCGGCGAGTTCTTTTAGCAGAACGCGGGACACTTGCACAATATCAGGCAGGTGGTATTAATGTTATGGCTGATTGGTGTGACTGTGTGTGAAGGAAATGCTTTAAATCTCCTGAAGAATGCTGTGTGATCGGTTCCTTCTAGAATGCCAAAGCACTGAAGGCAAAGAAAGAAGAGGGGAACAAAGCGTTTAAAGAGGGCAGTTTCGAAGAGGCCTATGACCTCTACTCTGAGGCCCTGACCATCGATCCTAACAATATCAAAACCAACGCCAAGCTCTACTGCAACCGAGCCACCGTTGGCTCAAAGGTAAGTTCCTCTCATGCAGGTCCACCAGTGCTTTTCCCTTCACTTGCTGTGTGTAGATTATACTCACGGCCAGATTGTGGAAAGACAGCAGCACCAACATCTCCCAACATCTGTCCATGACCCACTGGATCTGCGACCTTTTACTAAAGGGACACATTAAGGTGCTGTTCTGGTCTTTTAACCCTGATTGACATTTTCAATTTTAATTCGGGACACTTTTGAAACTGAAATGTGATCCATATTTGGATTTGCGTTTATGCAGCTCAGTCTGCTCTATCAGAATTCGTGTGACTTTAATGTCAAGCTGACTCTGCGTTCCTCGTAAATGTGCACTACGGAGAAGAAAAAGGGAGAAAGCAGTGAGGGAGGTGTTCACTGCTGGGAAAACGAGGAAACAGACCTCCATGAATATTAGTGACCACTCCGTTTCTCACCAGATTCAGTGTCTGACAAGATTTCCAGGCTGTGAAATGCTTTTATGGTCCTTCCAAGCAAAAATTTAATCAAAAAAAGGTCAAATTCATCTGCATGTCTACATTAGGTCATATTTGGAGTAGCCTAGGATCTGGCATGTGTGACTGTCTCCTATTAATACTTAAACATCCTGCAAAACTGGCCTAGCGAATAAATTGCAATAGTATCAACAGTATCGCGATATCTTGAATTATGACCCTGGTATCGTACCACCTGTACACAACCCTGTATGTGGATTGCATATAAACATAAGGCTGCTGTCTTATTAATACCCTCTTCTGGTGTAGATGGAACTGACAGCTCATCAGCTGATCCATTCACTCTCACGAAGACCAAAACCGACATTCATAACCAAATTCTCTCGATCTCCTGTAGTTAAAGAGGTTGGAGCAGGCTATAGAAGACTGCACAAAGGCTATTAAACTGGACGAGTCCTACATTAAAGCTTACCTAAGAAGAGCCCAGTGGTAAGCAGCCTATTCCGTGTGTTTGAACGGGAGCATATGCATCGATTGAGTGTGTGTGCAAGGACTGATGTCCGTATTGTGTTTCCAGTTACATGGACACAGAGCAGTATGAAGAAGCAGTGCGAGATTATGAGAAGGTCTATCAGACAGAGAAAACTAAAGGTAAGACTTCTGAAAGCAGGGAAGGTCAGAGTGCCCTCGGTTCTCCAAGCTTGGTCCTGATGTGCGTGGCTTTTTTGAAATTTGTCCTGCAGAGCACAAGCACTTGCTGAAGACTGCTCAGCTGGAGCTGAAGAAAAGCAAAAGAAAAGATTATTATAAAGTCCTTGGAGTCGACAAAAACGCCACGGAAGACGAGATCAAGAAAGCGTATCGCAAACGAGCCCTCATGCACCATCCAGGTAAAGTCCCACCTGCTCCCACGGTTTGCTAGACATCGTGGTAACGTTCTCCAAAGTCATGTGATGTCACCAGTTTATCACGGTAAAGCTCAGTGGGTCGTGCTGAAGGCCCTTTTCATTCGTCTGCTCTCTTGCGCCCTCAGACCGTCACAGTGGAGCAAGTGCTGAGGTTCAGAAAGAGGAGGAAAAGAAGTTTAAAGAAGTCGGAGAGGCCTTTACCGTGCTTTCAGACCCCAAGAAGAAATCGCGCTACGACAGCGGACATGACCTGGAGGACGATGACATGAACATGGGTCTGTTTCTCTCAAATCAGCTTAATTAGCGTAATTTATCGTCCTTTAGTGTAAAGAGTGGCAGTAACACCGTTTCTCGTGTCCGTTTCAGATTTCGATGCCAATAACATCTTCAAAGCGTTCTTCGGCGGCCCCGGCGGGTTCAGTTTCGAAGGTAAGGCCTGCAGCACAACGCTGCCGTTACTCTGCTTTAATGGGCCAGTTCAGATTCAGAAGTTTGGACATACCTACACCGTTCACGGCTGTGCAGTTCTGTATAAAGCACAGCAATGTTCCAGTTCAGTGCTTCAGGTGTGAACTTCTATTTGCCCACAGACTGCAGACAAAGATTTTCCATTTCACAAAACTTTACATTTTAATTTATGAAATGATGTCGATTTAATGTGTTTTAAAATGAAATTTAGTGGTAAAATTTTCTGATTGTAATCAATTATCAAACTATTTTTATTGGGAGAATAAAAGGTAAAGCAGTGGAGATGAATGAGCAAATTAAAATCATTAAAAATAGATTTTTATTACAGAGAAAAAAATAAAGTGACACACACACAAGATCAGAAAGATGGATAAAGGTCACAATTAAATTCAGAACAAACCAAATGAGACAATTTAACACAAAAAATATAATAATAAAAATAATAAATAAAAACAAAACTCAATATTTTTTAAACAATAATAAAGAAAAAGATGAAATAACAGTATAAATAAAAGTAAATAATATAGTAAAAATATTTAAATTATCTTAAAATAATAGAGTTAAAGAATTTTTTATACAGTGATTATATACAGAAACAGAATCTTAATCGTACTGGGATATGAATTTCTGTCCATACTGGTCACTATTACCACTATTAACTATGTTTATCATTGCTGTTTTCAGTCGGTCGCCTGGGTGATGGTTTGGGTTGCACTTAACCTTTTCTCTGTTTCACAGCATCCGGACCTGGAAATTTCTTCTTCCAGTTTGGCTAACTGGGAATTCTCCGTCATGTATGCAGTAGACCCACACGACCTCCAAACTACCCCAAAACGGACTTTCACGCCCCCATCCCCCACCCGCACCCTATTCCGCTCCGCTCTGTTCTGTACTGGACCCTGAGTCTGTGCCATTGACTTGACTTGATCTGATGCAACAAGACGTTTACAGCCCGAATGTGATGATATTATAAACCACCGTCTGAGAACCGCAAAAGCACAGCAGAGTTCTCTCCGACTGAACCCTTTCCCGTCTGATCGCAGGCTTTCTTCCACTGCTGTATTGTGAACCGTAGTCTGCACAATTATGTCTCCGATAAGTACTTATATAAGAATGATCCTCGTTAAGAAACCACTCACTAAATAATGGCATTTGGCTTGTTTGTTGGTCCAGATTTTCTCATCATGTGGAATGTAAAAGTAATGTGCTATGGTTCAGGGCTCCCATAAACTGGAAGTGTCCCAGGTTTCCCGAAGGAGGACCCCCTCCCCTCGATTCTGGCTCCCTTTTTACAATAAGCCTCAGTTCACATTGTTTGCTTGCCAATTGGGTCTTGTGATGCTCATAAAGGGGGACAACCTCCCCTACGAGACGTCTCCAAGCGTTCAAAACGAGCGACGTGACGGTTCTCGGATTGCAGAGCTGTCATGTCTCCTCGTTTTGTCTCCTCAGATGCTGTGATGCTTTGTGAGTACACACGTCTGTCCCATGCCAAATTAGAATTGCAGAAATCCCACTGGCTGGGTTCAGGTCACTAATACTACTGTGTACACACTGAGCGCAGGGAGGGTGGTGATTCAGCACATCCTAGTGGTCTCCTCCCTCTGCAACATCCATGTTTCAATGTTGCCATTCACCCGTTGCTGCATTGTACATTTTACTGGAATGTAAAGTGTTTCTTTGTGTTGATAGTTGACTTTTTTTGTTTTTTAAACTATTAAATATATTCACTTTTTTGAAATCAATATTTATTGTAAATTCACAAAGCCAAGCGTGAGCCACAGAGGAGCTGTGGATGGATGAACTTTACATGCACCAGGATGTCTGTATTTAGAGGTGGCAGTGCCTGACGGAGGTATCTGGAGCTTCCTGCTTCTCCTCCTGGTTGTAATACACACTCATCGTCAATAAAATAATCGACCGTTTGAAATGGCGTCGTCCCAGACCGTCACGGAGTCACTCATTACGGCAGAGGGTCATCTCGAGTGACTTATCCCACTTGGTCCTGGTGGAGATGACCAACGAATCCACGTGTGGAGGCACCATGATCAGTGCGAAGAAGTGCATGTCCAGAAGGTCTGGTGTCATGGTGTGGGTGCAATTTCAAACAATACAAGCTCACCTTTGGTCTTCACCACAGGCACTTTGACAGACCAACGTCATGTTAATGAGGTCCTCCAACCAGTGGTCCTACCTTTTCTGAACACTCTCAGGACGACGCTCGTCCACATACTGCTGCTGTCCCAAGAGCTCGCCGTGGTCATTCACATTTCCAGACCTGTCCCTGATTGAAAATGTGTGGGATGCTCTATCCACCCCTACCGCACCATCTGCAGGAACGTTGTCTTCCCAGCAGCACTGCAATCCCACACTCCCTTCTTGGTGCAACTTATTTTTTGACGATGAATGTAGGTTTGTTACAACTGGGAAGCCGGAAGCTGAGCCTCTTCAGTCTGCCTTTGGCCTGCCTGATCACAGATAAGTCACTTCCTGTGAAGGGATCTAGAGCAAATAGTTGCAGGTGTAGCTCATGGACCTGGGAGCAAACTCCTGCCATGCCAGGAACCAGGAATTCAGGACGTTTGCTGTACAAGTGTGTCCCCTGCATGTGACCTTAAACATTACCTACTGTTTGCCTAAAGCCTGAAGTATGCTTCCTATGCCTGTCCTAAGATCCTTGTGGTGCAATCGCGAGATAATGTCCACATCGGTGTGGCTCATGCTAAAGGAACAGTGTTGACTATGGACCGCTTTCAAATAGCCATGTAAATAAAGTTCAATTTTCTGGTTTCTCCCCCTTCAATCGACTTGAGTCTTTTGTCTCTGTTAATCAGCATGTCTTATGTCTCATGGGAATTAGAAATCCAGGATCCCAAATTATTAGAATATATATCTCTTGGGATGAGACGTTACCGATTTCCTTTCCCGGTCCTGCTGAACCGCGAAATCATCACATACTGTGGAAACTTATCACTGGACTTCAGACACCTTTCTTTTCCAAATAAAAGGCAGAATTTACTCTCATCAGGAGAGAGGACATCTCTGAGCAACAGTCCAGTTCTTTTTTTAATCCCTAGTTCAGGTAAGACATCTCTGATGCTCTCCGAAGGGCGCTGACCCAACCTCAGTCCGCTCCTTGTGAACATCTCCCAAGTTATCGAGTCCACTTTTCTTGACCATCCTCTCAAGGCTGTGGTTGTCCCTGTTGCTTTGGCCTCTTGTCCCACCACAATGTCCCATTAATATCCTTGATTTTGGAAGAAAATCCCAGATTCCCAATATTTTTGTCTGTTGTGTATGACTATTACATCATTACTGAACGATGGATAATCCTGTGGGACACTACAGGGTCTTCTACAGCAGCCTGTACATAACATGAGTAGCCCAACTAACATTAAACAGGACAAGGTCCTTCAGGATTAAACCAGCTTTCATTTTAAACTGGTGAACTGGTTTATCTGGTTGGTGAACCCGTATGAACTGGTTTTTGCAGCATGGAAATGAATAAGAATGAATTATCTTTAAATCAACATTTATATTAAAATATGGATGTTTATATGCACCCATAAACATTAAGTACACATTAGTGTAATGATTTATTGGACGTTTACTGGGAGTTTATACGTTTTTTCTCCTTTTAAGGTTGATGTGGGGAAATGCTAACTGTGCTAACTAGAGGTGGGCGATACCGGGAATTTTGGTACCGATCCGATACCAAGTAAATGCCGGTTCAGTATCGCCGATATCGATATCGATACTTTTTAATATTTAAGCTTCATAGAACCAAAGGATCCAAAAGACATAGGATAGAGTTTTGTCAAACATTGTACGTGACAACAATCATAATCAACATTTTTGTTCAGAAACTGTTGTAAACTGTACTCGTTTCATTTTCTGCAATAAAAACGTCGCTTCTCTTCCTCTCACACACTTCAATACTCCGGCGGCGTCCCTAGCCGTACTGTGACGTGTCGACTCGAGGAAACCGCTGATTGGCGGGCTAGGCTGAGTGGGCGGGCCAGGCTGAGCCTGTCTGCATGGCTGATTGGCTGGCGCCTCTGAGCCACGTGACGTGAAAGAGTAAAAGGCGAGCGTTAGAGGGGGCGGGGTGCGCTGTTGCGCTGCATTAACACACAGAGGAGAGGTCGCTGAACGCGCGTGCGCGGGGTTTGTTTCGAGCGGTTGCTAGGCGACGGCGCCGGCGCTACAGCGCTCTCCTCAGGATTTTAACCTGCTTTTAGACACTTTTAGACGCTTTTTAGAACAAAATGTCCTTTAATGATGGAGACCAGAGTCCCAGAAGTACGTTCTCTGTCTATGTCGCCGAGGGAGAGCAGCAGTTTCTTAAAAGAGACTACACTAAAGCTGCTGAGAGCTACTCCACAGTAAGTCTCTGCCATATCAGGATGGAATCATCATTAATGCCAAAATAAGCTGTGATTTATTCATTCAGCAGCTCATATTCCTCCTTATTATGATAACAGTCACTCGATTTCATCATTTATGTCTCGAAATCGTCTCAGAACTGGTTAAAGGGGACATTTTGGTACAGAATTTTAAGGGAGAGTCCAGTGAAACACACCCCACACTGTCCTGGGTGTCCAGTGTGTGTCATTTAGGGACTTTCTGAGGTAAAGTGAGGGACAAAGTGCTGTAAAGTGACATCATTTAGAGGGTCTGTGAGATAGATATGGAGGAAATTCCGAGACCAGTCCTGTTGTTGTTTTCCTTAAAACAGCTTCTCTAAGGTAAGGTGTACATAGAGCCTCCACACGTAACCCATCCTCACAGGGGGCAGCGAGACGTTGGGGTAGACGTGCTATACATTGTGGGGACGGGGGACCACTGAAAAAGTCCTGTTGGTGAGAGTCAGTCAATGGAGACAAATTATTGGTGGGAACAATTCGCTGGATATTGGTGAGGAGAGGGGACCGCCAAAAAGGTTCTGTTGGTGAAAGTCAGTCCTCTACGGAGGGGACAAATTATTGGTGGGGAGAGGGGACTCCTGAGAAAGTCAGTAACTGGAGGGGACCGCCAAAAAAGTTCTGTCGGCGAACATTGGTGAACAGTGGGGACGCATCAATCCGTCCATGCTAATTCTATACCCTTACAGTGAGCATACGTGACCGGAGCGGTGGGCAGCGCTGTCCACGGTACCTGCGGAGCATCTGGGGAGTTGCTGTAATCAGAACCTCCCCAAGCAGAGACTCGGACGCACTGTCATAAACACACTATGGACCCACACCTCACTCTATCATAGTGCACTCTGTCACACACACACCACACGTATATGTTACCACGGGTCCTGATAGGTTAAAGCAGATGTTGTAAATGTACAGCACCCGTCAAACGTTTGGACACACCTACACTCTGTGCAGGACAACCTTACATCCGTCCAGTTCTGTATAAACCAAATGGAAGTGCTTGGTGTGATTGTGAACACAGGACTGGTCTGCTTGTAGTCTGTTGGTATTAATTTAACTGTAGTTTGGCTGTACTGTGTGTGTCTGTTTTAGGCTCTGTCTTTACAACCAGACGACAAGCACTGCTTGGTTGCCAGATCTAAGTGTTATGTGAAAATGGGGGATTCAGAGAATGCTCTCAAGGACGCGGAGGCTTCACTCAAAGAGGACAAGAACTTTTTTAAGGTAGGAAACAGTCTGAGACCACACTTTGTGGGCAGTTCCGTACCTCAGTTAGAACCTACTACTGTTCCAGCTACATGTGGAGTCTCAGCACATGGCAGCTTTTCTAAGAGGGCTTCTCGTCTGCAGGGTTTGTATCAGAAGGCAGAGGCTCTGTATACAATGGGCGAATTTGAGTTTGCACTGATCTACTACCACCGTGGTCACAAGCTGCGTCCAGAGCTGCAGGAGTTTAGGCTGGGCATACAGAAAGCTCAGGAGGCCATCAACAACTCTGTTGGCCGTG
This sequence comes from Acestrorhynchus altus, assembly GCA_034509495.1. Lineage (NCBI taxonomy): Eukaryota > Metazoa > Chordata > Actinopteri > Characiformes > Acestrorhynchidae > Acestrorhynchus > Acestrorhynchus altus. The sequence goes on along the minus strand of CM067520.1, from coordinate 25,832,214 downwards.
AGTACTTATTTACAGTGTTCTACTCTAGGCAAGGATGCATGAATGCTGACGTCCATGTAATCCAGACGTATACGTCTCCCACAATCCAATAATAAAGTACCAAGTTAAAGTGATGTCTCCTTGCATCTGTCTCCCTTTCCAGGTCCCTCATCTGTGAAGCTGAAGAATAAGGGCGATCTCTCCTTCAGCAAAGCAGAAGAGGCAAGTTCATACCTGCTTCTCCTTGGTGTTTCGGCTCTTCCAGGCAGATTATCATCACGAGTTCCACTGTAGAAAGAGCTGCTTTTAGTTCTGTATCTAGAACAAACCGAAGTATCACGTTTATTGTGCATTATTGAAACAAAATCATACAAAACTAAAAGTCCGTTTAAGCAGTTTATCGATTATCGGTGACTCTTTGATCTCTGCAGTAGAACTGCCGTTCCCAGTTTTGTTGCTCTCCTCGTTTCAGCCAGTGATCAGACTTTCTAGGATATGGGTTCGGACTTAGCACTCACTCATACAGTGCTCACAATTTGGATGGATCTGTTGTAGGACCACATATAAAATTGTCTTCTGTCTGATTTGAAAATGTCCATACAGTCCTGAGAAAGTCTTTTTCAGCTTCGTACTTTGAAAATAGCCTGAGTTATCAGCTCATTAGAGAAACTGTGTGTGTGTGTGTGTGTGTGTGTGTGTGTGTGTGTGTGTGTGTGTGTGTGTGGTTGTATGTTGGCTATAACCTGAAGAAGGTTCCATCAAAACCTGTAAAGAAGGTGCAGCTGAGACACCAAGCCCAGAAGACACCCAAGAGTGGGAGGACGGCTAAGCAGCTACTGGGAGAGCTTTACACTGACAAAGAGTACCTCGAGAAACTGCTCCAAGATGAAGGTGTGTGTGTGTGTGTGTGTGTGTGTGTGTGTGTGTGTGTACCATTACCATAACCATGTTTGTTGTCAATTTTAAATGGAAACCAGTTTTAAATTAAACCGCTTTACATTTATGGAGATTCAGGTGCAGTTGTGTCCGTCTGTTAAAAAAGAGGGTTCCCCGGTGCTCGTTTGTCCATTCATAATGTGTGTATGTGGGGTGAGGGGACAAAAGACCTGGGTCTATAGCTCTGGAGCCTGTGCATAGTACCAACCCTGTTTTATGGAACCTGTACACCTCTGTGTCCAACCCTGTCTCATTTTGTGTCCAGGCTAGAGGAGCCCAACAGGACACTAGAGCCTCCTTTCCGTCATATTTCCCCATGAAACTCGTCCTTTCACTCTAATATTGTAACGACTGTAACGAGGGTCTATGTTTTTGTTTGTCTCTAATCAAAAAAAAACAGATCTAATAAAAGGAAAGACACGCAACGGTGAGCGGCTACAAGACGTGATCCTGAACTGTATCTCATATCTGGACTCACGGACTGAATTCTGGCACCAGCAGAAGCCCATCTATGCCCGCCAGCGAGACCAAAAGCTGCTGCAGCAGCAGTGGAGACGTGCTCGCAACTACCCATCCTCTGACCCCACCCGCTACATCCTTAAGAACCTGGAGGAGATTGATGCGGGTGAAATACGCAGTCCTAATAAAGCACAGTTTAGACTGTAGATTTAGATCTTTTGGTTGACCAATGAGGTCGTAAGGCCTCGCTGTCACAGTGAATGTCTCACACGCAGATCTTTGAATGAATGTTTACTTTGCAGCACTGAGTGAGGGCAAAACTGACCACTACTTGAAAAAGGCCCAGGAGGTCCTGAAGACGGTGCAGGGCTGGTCCGAGGACGTCCTGCCCGATAAGAGGGAAGTGATGGAAAATCTATACAGCTGCATCGGTAAGAGTGGCCAGCCTTTAGATTTGCTTTTTCACGTAGACGGAGAAGATAATGGATCACGAAAAACCACTCACACATTAGACGAGATCAGTGGAATTGAGCTCATATGATCAGATTATCAGACTTAATGGACCAGAGAAGGAAAATGAAGGTTATCTGGATCATGGTAACCTTTATCGATCTTCTCAATGATCAGTATTTATTGATCTACACACACCTCATTAATGTAACGTTGGGCTGTTAAAGGTTGTGAGGTGGTGTTTTCTGAGTGAGGTTGAACACTGGTCAACTGGGGCTACATGAAGTCCATGAAGGGCTGTAAATGGTCACCAAGCAGTGAAACAGCACCAGTGAATGGTGTTTAGGCAGACCAATCCATGCCATGAGAAGACACCAGTATGGAACCTCCATCAGCCTGCACAGTGCCTCGTTGACAACTGGGGTCCATGGCTTCATGGGGACCATGGCTTCATGGGGTCCATACTGGTGTATCTTCTGCTCCAATATCCTATTAAACCTAAAGAACGCTGTACTGAGCTGTGGGGCTCCTGCATCGAGTTGCTCATCTTTAGGCACCCGTTGATGACCACTGTGCTGTCCTCTGTATGTGGTGATGTCATGTTTGCTGAGGCATGAGGTCAGTCTTCACTGTCTCTTTTCTCTGGACCTCTCAGGTAATGCACTGATGGATCTGGGAGACATGGACAAGGCACTGGAGAACTACCTGAAAGCCCTGGAGCTGGCCCAACAAGGGTGAGTCTTCAGAATGGTTCAGAAGATCTGTGATATCTGTTAAGTGGTTGTGAGGTTGCTTTAGAGGAGAGGAGCCCAAACCTGGTCCTGCAGATCACCGTGGAGACCAACACCCCTGGCTTTAATTCTGAGATGCTCCTGAAAGCCTGGATCATGTGTTGGATTGGTGTTGGAGCAAAATTGGGCTACATCTTCAGAGCCAGGACTGAGCATCCCTGCTGTGGTGTGTGATTTGATCAGTATTTGTTTGATTTTCTCCCAACAGAACATTGATGGACAACGTATCTAGGGCTCTGGACAACATCGGCCGAGCATACACGCGTGTTGGCAAGTTTCAACAAGCCATCGAAGCGTGAGTTTTTCTCATCTGTTATGTTCAGAACATTATGGACACGGTGATCGACCTACAGCCTAACTGTGTGTGTGTGTGTGTGTGTGTGTTCAGCTGGGAGGAAAGGGTACCTTTGGTGAAGGAGGACACGGAGAAGGCCTGGCTGTTTCATGAGATAGGCCGCTGCTATCTGGAGCTGCAGCGTCACACAGAGGCCAGAGATTATGGCGCCCGCTCACTACGCACAGCTGATGACATCAGTGATGAGAAATGGCAACTCAATGCGAGTGTGCTGGTGGCGCATGCTGAGAGTGAGTCCAAACTACATTACCCATAATGCACGAGTGTCATATAAATAACGCAGGTGAATCGAGGAAGATCTATAATTCCAGACTGTAGTTCATCTGTTTATCTTCAATGATCAGGACCCCACAGGACCACCACAGAGCAGCTATTATGTGGGTGGTGGGTCATTCTGGTACGAGTGGATCAGACACAGCAGTGCTGCTGGAGTGTTAAAACACTGTCCACTCACTGTCCACTCAATTAGACACTCCTACCGAGTGTCTCCGCCTTGTAGATGTAAAGTCAGAGACAGAAGCTCATCTGTTTCTGCAGTTTGTGTTGGTCGTCCTCTAGTCCTTCATCAGTGCTCACAGGACGCTGACCACAGGACGCTGTCGGCTGGACATTTCTGAGGGACTGTTCTCGGTCCAGCAGTGACACTGAGGGGTTTAAACACTCCAGCAGCACTGCTGTGTCTGATCCACTTGTACCAGCACAACAGACACTAACACACCATCACTGTGACCACCAGGAACAGGGTGAAAGGACACTAATATTTGGTAATAATGCTGTGTGTGTGTGTGTGTGTCAGTCAGTCACATTGTAGATTTTTAACAAACCATTTTTGGCGTTATATAGAACCCTTTTCTTGTTCTCGTGTTCTTTTGGATGTCCGTTTAAAAATAGTTTTATTGGGAGTTTCTGTTATTTTGTCCACCCCGGTCCACAGGCTCTGTTACAGATATGTTGTTAATTTCTGATGTCTTTTCTTTGTCTATCAGAGAAACTGGGTAACTATAAAGACAGTGTGTTACACTTTGAGAGGGCACTGGACCGGGCAAAAGTGCTGCAGGACAACGCTGCCAGGGACGCCATCCAGAAGGTCAGGACAGACGTTCCTTTCTTCCACACTGAACAAAATGAACCTCCAGCTTCAAATAATGACAAAGGGAAATGTTTCACAACGAATGGACCAATAGAAATTCTCCTAAATTACTTTTAAATTGATTAAATGTACTTTAATTACTAAATTACAAATACAATATTTGCTTGACAACGTCTACATAACTCAAGCAGACTGGTTTTAGTCACCTTAACTGAAAAACTGTAGTGCTGTTGAGGCTCTGTGCAGTAGGGGGAGCTGTCCACTCGTTGATTGACCCCAAAGTCCACTTATGAGGACAGCCATTGGCTCATGAACCTGTTGAATACTTCCTTTCTATTGGCTTCACTCAAAATATATGTGTAACATTATGTTTAAAGGATGAATTTGTGCATTAAGTCAGACACTAAGCAGTTCATACATCAGAATGAATTCAGGTATCTCTCTGTGGTGAAGGTATCTCTCTGTGGTGAAGGTATCTCTCTGTGGTGAAGGTATCTCTCCATGGAGAAGGTGACTCTATGGGGAAGGTATCTCTCCATGGAGAAGGGGACTCTATTGAGAAGGTGTCTCTCCGCGGTGAAGGTGTCTCTCCACGGGGTACGGTGTCTCCAGGATTAAACTGACCTCTGCTTTTCTGCCTCTGCAGGTTCTTCGTGAAATGAGGCAACAATTAGCACAATGAGAGGAAACGGTTTGCTGCTACTGAAGGACTGTTCTGCAAATAAAAGCCAGCGGGTTCTAATCACACTTCAGATTCATGGTTCTGTGCTCTTCTGAAATAAAGCTGGTGTGGACAATGTACCTGTGTGTGTGTGTGTGTGTGTGTGTGTGTGTGTGTGTGTGTGTGTGTGTGTGTGTGTGTGTGTGACACATTTGCTGAGGTATTGAGATCAGAGGAGGATGATCTGCTGAGCTATATGTTGTATTGAGCTACTTTAAGTTGGATCCATTGCTGATAAATATGTGCAAATGCACACACAGTTAGACACAATGCCGGGTGTGGCCTGAAGGGGCATGAAGACTCCCAGCATTGAGCTGTGGAGCAGTGGAACTGTGTTCTCTGGAACGATGGCGCTCCATCAAGAACGTTTGATGAGTTTTGGATGAGTTGGAGTGTTGGGGATGAGATGGGCTGGTGATCATCGAACATCCTGACCTCACTAATGCTCATGTTGCTCAATGCAATCAAATCCTCACAGCTGTGCTCCAACATCTAGTAGAACGTGCTTCTAGAATGTGGTTCTTTTAAATGCTCATAACATACCGCAGTCAGTGATGCCGTGGTGGCAGTTTGAAAAGGCACGTGCATGTCTTCACCCTCCTGGTGTCAAGAGCGTCCTAAAAGGGTTGGGTAACTGGCGCTTCCAAACTATGGGGGACAAAAGAATTGTCTCAAGCATTGACCAAACACTGGCATTCTCTAAATGAGGTCACATGATGTTCGCTCTATGTCACTGAGGGACTTCATGAGTTACAAAGGAACTTTCCACAGCTTTTAAAGGGTCTCTGACATCTCACAGTGGGCTCTTATTGGTTAAATCACGATCTGACATGTTTTTGCTGTGTATTGTTTGTACGGTCTCGTCTGTCTCGATGTAGCGATGTGATTGAGACTTCCGAAAGCAAAACACCGAGTATATCGAAGTTCTATTTTTTGAGACAAAATGTTTCAACACTGCTTCAGCAAAAGGATAATATAGCAAAATTTTATTTTTGTCTTCAGGGTGTTTCAATATCAAAGGTTTCAAAAATTGATTGCATAACATGAAATGCTCTGTGTGTGTGTGTGTGTGTGTGTGTGTGTGTAGTCTGTGTTTGTGAGAAAGTTATGCAAGGACATCACATACCAGTACCTGTGAAAAGGCAGTTTCAGCTTGTCTGTATTTGTCCCACAAAGGACTGGGAAACCCAGAGATTTAGATCAGCTGATTAGGCCTTAGTGCTTCATATGAAGTCCAGGCACAATAACATTGCATTGCTTAGCACACACTCATTTTATCTTCTCTGAACACAGATCCAAGCTGTTCCAGCACTCATTCACTCTCACCAAGTCATTATCTGTTGATCAGGCTCCTGTAGTTACTGACACTGTATCAGAAACACAGTCCGGTAGCCGGTATTAAAGATCGGCAGTGTAGTTACTGAAACTGTATCAGAAACACAGTCCGGTAGCCGGTATTAAAGATCAGCAGTGTAGTTACTGAAACTGTATCAGAAACACAGTCCGGTAGCCGGTATTAAAGTATCTGTCTTCAAGACAAGCTCTGGAGACGGCAGCAGTATGCGGACGAGCATCGTCCTGTTGGAATAGACGACTGGGGTGCCTGTTATAAAGATTAAAGGTGATCTGACATTGTTCGAAATTGCACCCATACCATGACACCAGGCCTTCTTGACGTGTGACTCGTGACAACAAACATGCTCATTGACAACCAACCAGTGCCTCCAGTATGAAATATGACAGTTTATCTCTTTCAGATAACTTCTGAAGAACCTGAGCAGCTCTACAGCAACGATTTCAATAATAAGAGCTTACAACACACTGACAAGACCTGACTGGTGGGCTGGTGTAGGTTGTGTAATTAAACGGTTCCTTACGGCAACATCTGAGTGAGTTTTTTCATGCCTTACAATCAGGGCACTTCTGAGAACCTTGACTTGGTGGCATCAATCATCTTCAGTGGTGTGACCAGCAACATCTCGACTGCACATTCATTGTGTTCTCAAATCAAGGGTATTAAAACAGTTTATCCTGCTTTTGTTGGAGTAACCGTCTCTACCGTCCAGGGAAGACTATAATAGATTCTGGAGCATTGCTGTGAGCATTTGATTGCATTCATCCACAAGACTATAACCGAGGTCAGGATGTTGGATGACCACCACCCAACCTCATCCCCAACACCCCAACTCAAAAGTGTTGGATGGAGCTCCATCATTCCAGAGAACACAGTTCCACTGCTCCACAGCTCAATGCTGGGGGGCTTCATGTCCCTCTAGCCCACGCCTGGCATTAGACATGGCATTCTATTGGCAGTACTTCCCTATAGGGACTTGACTAGTCAATGGGTGCAGCTTAAAGTAGCTGAATGCATTCATTAGAAGGGGTGTCCACAAACTTTTGGGCATAGAATATCACCCACGATGGACAACACAACTTATGGGTGGTTTCAGTGGTCTTCCGTTCCATCACTGCTTTTACGTTTCCAATTAATAGATTATTTACCAAACTGTATAATAGTGTCAGTCACGAGATGTCAGTTGGTGTTTCCAGAACCGTCTACCGTCTCTGACATCGACTGGAAGAACGGCGTTCCCACTCCTCCATGTGGAATTCTTTCAGTTCTGTGATGTTTCAGCGTCAGTCTTTGTACAGACGCTCTTCCGTTCTCCTCAAACCCCCTCTGATACAATAAAGATCTCATAGTGGTTTCTATGATGGAGAGATCTCCACAACCTATCTATCTATCTGTCTGTCTGTCTGTCTACCTATCTGTCTCTCTCTCTTTGTCTGTCTCTATCAGTCTCTGTCTGTCTCTCTCTCTTTGTCTGTCTCTATCAGTCTCTGTCTGTCTCTCTCTCTTTGTCTGTCTCTATCAGTCTCTGTCTCTCTCTCTTTGTCTCTCTCTGTCTATCAGTCTCTCTGTCAGTCTGTCTCTATCTATCTATCTATCTATCTATCTATCTATCTATCTATCTATCTATCTATCTATCTATCTATCTATCTGTGTGGATGTAAATATGTAATGAAACGGATGAATAAACAGAAACATGCCCGCGGACTCTGATTGGCTGAGCCGCCCACTCAGCTGAACTCGTGGCGGGGTTTATTTGGAGGCGGGACCTTTTCCCTGCTGACCACACCCACCCCGTCCGTCCGTCCGTCAGTGTGGTGTCCACGCTGCGTGTCCGCGCCCTCCGGAGTCCGCTTCGTGTCCCTGATCTCCTGTCGGCCAGGAGGGGTCTGCAGAGGAAGACCACCAGCCCGGGTAAGCAGACCCCCCGCCCCCTTCCTCCCTTTCTCCCCTCTGTCTGTCTCTGTCTCTCGGTCTCATGTCTCTCCGTATCTCTGTCTCTTCCTCCTCTGTATGGAGGTGTTCGCTTCTCTGCAGGACCACGTGCTTGTGGCCTGAGTTCTCCCAGACAGTGCTTTTCCTGCCCCTCTGCAGTCACCCCAACCTACCCCCCACCCCCTAAACCTACCCCTAAACTACCCCCGGTTTCCTGATGTTACCCCGCGCGCCACTTTGCCCTGTTCCCCCAGTGTGTTATTTCCAGATGTTTGCAGCTGCCCTGCTTTAGTGACGTGTGTCTGTGTGTGTGTGTGTGTGTATGTGTATGTGTGTATGCGCGCGCGCGCGCGTGCGTTTCTTTGTCTGATTATGCGCGCGCGCCGCGTGGCCCAAATCTAATTTGGTCACAAAGAAGTGACGCAAACCGTCCGCAGGTGCTGGACTCTCACGCTGGTCTGTTCCCTCCTGTCCCCTCCTGTCCCCGCGGTCTCATATCCGCCCCTCTCTGTCCCCCTTTGTGTTCCTGTTTGGATTCAGCTGAAGGTAAAACTGCAGTTAAACTGGAACTGCTTTAAAGGGCCGCCGACTGGGTTTACTGGGAGTGATTAGGGGCCTAGTGGGTCTACTGGTGCATGTGGGTTGAAGTGGGTCTACTGGTGCATGTGGGTTGAAGTGGGTCTACTGGTGCATGTGGGTTGAAGTGGGTCTACGGGTGCATGTATGGGTGAAATGAATCCTTGTGTTTGGGGTTTTTTCCAAGTAGTGTGACTGGGATTCGAACCTGGGAGCCCTGTTCCCAGGGCTAATGGGTTTACTGGGTGGTTATGGGTTCCAGTGGGTTTACTGGGTGAGTGTTTAGTGTGTGTGTGTTCTCTGAAAGGACTAGTTGATGGATGGTTGTCTGTGCCTGTGGGGCGGTACCTAAAGCTGAAGTGTGCTGAACACTGCACGGCAACACTGGTCAGCTGATAACTTCGTGTTGGGCCACAGCTGGTTCTGACCGCGGCTGTAAAATCGAGAAACGGACAGTTGGCTGTTCTTGAATAGAAAATGTGTTGGAGATAAAGGGTGATGCATTTTGCTCTGGCCCTCGATCAGCGGCTGTCTGTCGGGAGGGAGGCTTTTAGGGAGGGACCGTGGGTGAGACAGCAGGAGAGAGACGGCCAGGGAGGGGCACACAGCAGGCTGTGGGAATTGTACTGACCGCATCGGAGGTGGTTCCTCAGATTTCAGCCTGAAATCCCTTCCGAGACAGAGGAAATTAGCTTTTTTGACTTCACCTGAGGAGGCAGGCGTGCGCCGAGGCCTCGGTGAGCTTGTGTCTGCTGGGCTGTGTCTCATAAGGTTTAGGATTCAAGTGGACGTGGAGAAATATGTCCTAGGGACTGTGTTTATTCAGTCTTTGTCTTTTTGTCTTTAGTGTGTTAAAATGAACGCACTTCACCTTTCAGCACATACCCCTCCGTCCTCGGTCCATATCAACAAACTGTGGTGTAGTGGGTTTACTGGGAGCATATGGGTTCTATAGGGTTTACTGGGAGGATATGGGATCTGTAGGGTTTACTGGGAGGATATGGGATCTGTAGGGTTTACTGGGAGGATATGGGATCTATAGGGTTTACTGGGTACATTATGGGTTCTTTTTAGCTTACTGCAGGCATTATGGGTCTATAGGGTCTATATATGGGTTCTATAGGGTTTACTGGCTGCATGCATCCCAGTGGGTTTACTGGGCACATTATGGGTCTTTTTGAGCTTAGTGGTGGCATTATGGGTCCCTATGGGTTTACCGGGAGCATATGGGTTCTATAGGGTTTACTGGCTGCATGTGTCCCAGTGGGATTACTGGGCACATTATGGGTTCTATAGGGTTTACTGGCTGCATGTGTCCCAGTGGGATTACTGGGCACATTATGGGTTCTATAGGGTTTACTGGGAGGATATGGGATCTATAGGGTTTACTGGGCAATTTATGGGTCCATATTGGTTTACTGGGTACATTATGGGTTCTTTTTAGCTTACTGCAGGCATTGTGGGTCTGTATGGGTTCTATAGGGTTTACTGGCTGCATGCATCCCAGTGGGTTTACTGGGTACATTATGGGTCCATATGGGTTTACTGGGCTGGCTATATTTTAGATCACCAGTCCATCACCTGTTGCTTGGTAGACTTTTAGTATGAACAATGTTACATTCTTAAAAATGTAGGTGCTTTTTTGAGTGCTGCCAAAGAAGAACTGCTTTTGGTTCCATAAAGAACCAATATGTGGGCGAGAAGAACCATTTAATGGTCTATCACACCTCCACTTCATGTACACTCTTTTACCGATAGCGGTTCATCTATGGTATTGCTCACAGAACCACATGAAGCACCCTCCCTTTACTCTGAATAAAACGAGCCCTCTCTGTTTCTAAACATGGTGTTGATACGGGGGTGGTTTGTGGTTGCGTTTTGACATTTCCTGGTCGGTTGTGTCTTAAAATAAAGAACAGCTCAGTTTATCTTCGAAACGCAAGCGAGATCCAGGCGCTGAACGAGGAGTCTGGATTAACACCTCATGGTGACAGATGTTGGATTATTAGTTTTAATAAGACATCCGCTGCAACACTGAGCCTCTGTGACGGTAAGTGAGGAAGGAAATAACCGATTTGTGTCTCTACGGGTCTTCATTTCTGCGTACATGCGGAACAGTTACAGTGACTTAAAGGGGAATTCCACTCGGTTCTCAAATATCTTTGTGCAGAATTAAACCATTAAGGCGTGAACAGAGAAACTGGTGTTCAGGGTGGGTTTTGTGCGACTCCTTTAGCGAGCAGGTCGTCTTGAAAGTTACATTTTCCTGAAAAGCTGTGTGGGTTTTTTTTTCTCCACCACAAAAAAGAAACTCTACAATTAGGCGTTTAAAAACACCAGCAGCACTGCTGTCACCATGTCGGTGTGACCGCAGTGCTGAGAATGACCCACCACCCACATAATATCTGCTCTGTGGTGGTCCTGTGGGGTCCTGATCATTGAAGATCAGGGTGAAAGGAGGAGAATAAAGTCTGCAGAGAAACAGATGAACTACAGTCTGGAATTATAGAACCACAAAGAGCTCCTGTGTGATCAGAGATGTTTAAGTGCCAAGTTTCTCAAAAACCTACACTTAATTTTAATAATGTGAAATTCGGTGAACCACAAAGCTCTGTGTTCTAGATTAACTACCAGCCGTAAGGCGTCTATTACTGACGGATGAACCAACATGAACCTGTTGGTACCATGTCTAATGCCAGGTGTGGGCTAGAGGGGTATAAAGTATCCCAGCATTGAGCTGTGGAGCTGTGTTCTCTGGAACGAGAACTTGATTTCAGAGGAACCAGGAAGGAGCAGGTGTCCTAATACTTCTGTCCGCATTGTGCATTGATATGAAACACCGGCTGTGTTTTGACTCCTGTCTGTCGCAGTAAACATCACAGGAACATGTTCTAATCTCATGTTTTGCATTATTTTCTGTTCTTCAGACTTATCTGATCCTGAACAATGGAATCCGATCAAAATCAAGAAGTTCCAGAGGCTGTTGCCGAGTCACAGGTGGAGGAGAAGGAATCGCCTGCTCCTGAACAGCCCAGTTCTGAGGAGGTGAAAGAGACACCCACAAGTCTTCCAGAAGCAGAGGTGAAAACCTCTGAACCAGTGGTGACGTCCACAGAGGAAGCACCACAGGCGGCACCTACTGAAGCCCAAGCACCTCCAGAGTCAGTCAAGGTGACTGAGAACATCGAAGCAGCAGTAGCAGTCGAGGAAGTCCAAGCTAAGACTTCAGAAGTTGAGAAGCCTGCTGAGAAACCAGCTGAGGTTGAGAAGAAGCCAGAGAACGAAGTAGTGGAGCAGAAGACCGCCGAAGAGCCGGAGAAGAAACCAGAAGCTACAGAGTCAGAACAGAAGACTGTAACAGGGGATGCTGGGAATGCAGAGGCAGCTGCACCAGAACCTGCAGCTGCAAAGGAAGGGGAGCCAACGGAGGTTGCACCGGAGGTTGAAAAGCCGGCAGAGGCTGGCGGGGACAAAGCTGAGCAGCCAAAAGAGCCAGCACTTCCATGGTTCTTTGGCTGGTTCCTGCAGACGGAGGATGAGGAGAGGATGAAATGCTCCACTATGGACTTCCTCAAGACTCTGGACACCCTGGAGGCCTTCAAGAAACATCTTGGTGATTGTGAGTAAACAGTTGGTCTAATTACCAGAAAATATCGTCATACTGTCCACCGATATCTGACAATCGTGATGAATCTTGTCGCGATATCCGATATGCTAAGAATATCGACGCGTTACTGAACCTGATTGTAATTGTTCCAAAAGTACCAGTTAAAAAAGACAGCGGTATCAGATTTCTTCCTTTGTCTCCTCAACTATGCTCAAATTTCCTAAATGAGAATATTTTGCTTTATAAAGCCACCAATAATCAGAACTTCCTGAGAGCATTTTTCCACCCCCAATTTTGCTTCCCCCGATATGCATGACGTCAGCCACCGCCTCTTTTCAAACTGCCTCCATTTGCCTCCTTGCTGTACAGCCAGCGCACTCGGAGGACAGCGCTGGGACCCCAGCTCTGATACAATGGCTAACAGACGCCTGTGCCGACCAGCATCACTTTGAGTGAGAGAGCTGGCCAATCTCGTTCTCCCTCTGACTCCAGCAGCCAATGGCAAGCAGCATAAGATCGTAGTGGTGACGCTTTAGACCGCTGAGCCACTCTGAGTCTCCTGAGTGCATAGGTTAGACCTTTCATTCTCATTGGCTAAGTAAAGATTTTCTCCAATCCGATTCTAAAGTCAGACCGAAGTGTTTACATGCACACTGCAAGTTAATCCGATTCAAATGACGAACATGTACCACTGTTCACGCAGGTCGTCAGCAATCTGATCGTGGTTACATGCTCTTCAGAGTAAGGGTTTACGTGAGTCTGCCAATCAGACGTTTACTTTGAGTATGCTGTTTTCAGGAACTCTTGAATAATCAGACAACTGCAGAATTCTGTTTGAGATCACATTTCTTTGGAAAAATGAAGTAATTGCTGATTATTTGAACAATTAAATAAGAAGAAGTGAGCAGTAGTGAAACGTGCGTAGTAGAAACGGGCTCCATATCAATGGGAAATGAGGCGGTGTCTGTAGAAAATGCTGAATCTGATCAAATCCTGTAACAAATCTAGTCTAAAATAGCCACATTACCCGCACGGTCATGTGAAGAAGTGTGTTTTTTCCTGTGGGCGTAGTGTTGCAGCAGCCTGAGCGTGGTGACTTACTTTTACATCCTCATTATCAGTGCATTAGTATTAAAAACAGCCTGTTTTAAAGCTTTTCATTAGGAAATGGGAGGGGCCAAGTTCATAAGAAGTGACTGAAAAAGCCCCAAAATATTGGTTTTACGATAAGTTAAAATATAAAAATGATAACTCTGTTTAATGAAGTCAAGTTTGAGTACTTATGGCCTTTATGGCTTCCTATCAAATCTGTCCCTCTGTTTGTAGTTACTGGGGAAGCAGAGAAGGAGGTGGACCTCGAGCAGTACTTCCAGAACAAGGAGCCGCTCCACTGCACCACCATGTTCTGTGACTATGGGAAGGTAGAAGGGTCAAAAGAATACGCTGAACAACAGGTCAGTTTCTGAGACAGTCAGTGCCTTTTGGGGGAAGTTCTTTCCTTCCCAAGACAGAATTAGGAAATTGAATGTGCAAGTCAAGGGTTGAGAAAACGGCATGTTGAAACCCCACCTGTTCGAGTCTGGACCTTGAATCTGGTTTCCAGTCCTAGATTTTGTTGTTGGTTGAAGATAAGGGAACAGTTAAGTAACTGATTGGCCACAGTGTTGCACCTATCAACGATTACAAAGTTCAGCTCTTTACTTGAATTTGAATAGATTACTCATTGACAAATTTCACACCAGGAAGGAGTTGTTGGACTGTACATGTGAAATAGTGACGATCTATTAGATATTAGAGTGAAAGGATGGGTTTATTGGGGAAAACTGTACTATTGAAAGGAGGCTCTAGTTCCCTGTTTGACCTCTAACCTGGAGACAAGATGAGATACGGTTGGTCATGGAGATACAGGTTCCGTATGGCATCCTGCAGCAAATTTACCCATATGTTTCTGCTGGGCCTGTAGATCCTGCACTCGTAGGCTGCCCCGACTGGCATCACGGTTGTTCCCAAAGAATTGTTGCAGGCTGGTGGAGACATTGCTTGGAAACCCTTGCTGTGCGTGGGAGCATTATCCTGCTGAAAGATGCCATATGGAAGCCCTGCCATGAGTGGCAACACGTGTCCGCAGGATGTCCTGCATATATTGATGATCTGTTAGTGTCATCACACCAGCAGTTGGGGCAGTGTGTCACTCCATAGCAAAGGCAGGATTGAAGCCTCACCACATGGAGTCCATACTCAGACTTGACCGTCAGAACCTGGACATGAATGCAGTTCCAGTCTCAGTTGGGTAAAATGCCCGAGTGTGTCCTAGAGGCATGTCTAACAGATCTCTCACCAAGAGGTACACTACCCAAAAGTAGCTATCAGCATCTTTGATAGGGCAGTGGGGGAAACACTTCACACCCTCTTGTTCAAAGACCCGGTGTCTCATCAGACCACACCTGTAATAATTTACATATCTGTCTGAATTGCATGCTGGATATCCATTCATCTACAGCTGATCCCTCCCTTTATTTCCTCTCCTCTTCAGGTGGTGAAGGACTCCCTTGGCAATTCGGCAGAGCTGTCCGTTGTGGGTCTCATTGTTACTCCCCGTACATTTGGGGCACACGTGGCACTTACCCCTGAGCAGTTAAAGCTCTGGCCCACAGGGGCTGACACAGTGGGTGTCCCTGAGGCCTCCCTGCCCAGCGTGGAGGCTCTCCCGGTGGGCAGCCGTGCCCATGTCACCTTGGGTTACGCAGCGAATGTGGAGGCGGTTCAGACCGGCCTGGATCTCCTTGAAATCCTGGCCCTGAAGCAGGGGGGCCAGGAGGCGTTGGCTGTGGAGGAGCTGGAGCTGGGCACGCTCTCCTACCTGGGCCAGGGCCGCTGGTACCTGACCTTAAGGGAGACGGTCACATGCGACACCACATTCTCCAGCTTCTCCGAAGACAAGCGTCCTGACGAACCAGCCAAGAAGGAGGGTGGAGAAAAGAAGAAGAAGCCAAAGTGCTCCATTCTGTGAGGGAGATGGAGAAAAGGTTCTGCCCATTTGCCTGAGGGTAGTTTTCTGTATGTGTGATCATTACTTTTTCTTTTCTTTTATTTCTTTTTTTTTTTGCGTGGTTGCCGTGGGTTGTGTGTGAATAATTTCAGCTTTAGTGTACGCGTAGGGGCTGGGGGCAGGGGTGTTTAAGGTACCTACTGCAAGCCCCGATCATTCCAAAGCAGCCTCCTGACTCCGACCCCCAGCCCTCCCCTTTAGCAGGTGCCTTTTTCCCGTCCTTCCTCTCGCTTGGCAGCACAAGCTCCGAGGCCTTAGAATCTGCCTTAAGGTCATTTCTCCACCCTGCTGTAGGTCATAGTTCACTCGATAGGTGCTACTCTAGCTCACTCGGCTTTGGCCACTGCACTATCCCCGTTCTCTTCTGCACTGCTGTATTCAGCCAGTCTTCCCTGCACTTGATATGAGGTTAGCTTGCTTACTTACTGGGACGTGTTTAGCTCTGTTACTAGCAACATTTGTGGTCACTTCTCGTTTAGTTTTGTTTATTTGAGCTGACTGGAGCTCTAGAAGGTCTGGTTGGATTCTGCAACTAGGTCACCAATATTGGTGCCAAATTGGCGCCACGTTGGCTTGACTCGTTAATCCTCCAGTTTGCTTCGTGACTAGTGTGTATGACTGTTTTGAGGGCATGTGTGTTTGGAAGGCGTGAGTGTTTAGTGTGTTTCTCCACTCTGTGCAGTAGTATTATGACTTTTATGATGAACTTCGTTAAGACTGCATGCCGCATCAAATTTGAAACTGCATCCACCCACCCCCTGACTTCATTGACACCCCCCCCCCCACACACACACACACACACACACACTTTCCCTTTCTGTATCCATCATGACCATGTTCAGTCTTTATCTCCATGAGTGAAACTGTGAATGTCTTTTCGGGAAGTCTCTACGGGAGCTTTCCTTCTGAATGTGCCGTCTGCCGTGTTGGCCAACACACCAACCACCCTTCACATAATCATGATCATGACGACATCCGTCGATGATGACTCGGCACTTCCCTACTGTCAGTTTAGCTTTAGAGCGAGTCTCGTACGTTCTCTCCCATCTCGCTGTCACTTTCGACAAAAAGTGCACTCTGAATACTGTGACTGGCGGCTGCCTCTTGCCTTTCTCCACAGTAGGGTGCTCGAAGGCAGCGGCCATGCTCATCTAGGCCTCTGAAACGGAGGTTCTGTTTTTTGCACTTACCTTTTTTTATTTGTCTGTTTGTTTTGTACACTTAATAAAAGAATTTGCTTGGCTCTGACGACCGGCTCTGCTTCTTTGTTTTCCTTCTTGTGCAGTCAGCTGTGGTTTTAACGCTTCCTCGCCTTCCGAGGATGTAACGGGTCACCAATTGTTTAACATGGGTGAGGATGAGCTCCTCTATTGCTTAGTGGCAGGATGTGGACGCGAATCGCGACAGCAGAAAGTATTTCCTGATATCTAAATGTATTTTAAGCAAGTAGCTGATCTTCTCAGGCTCCCAATTTGCATTAATGTTCTCCCAAACCAGGAGGTGCTACCCAACTTACCTGTTATGCAAATTAAGTCAAGAATTTGCAATTGAATTTCTGCAATTAAATTCAAATACTGTGTGTAATTTCCAGGTGTCTCCACAAGAGGACACTGATCAGTCCTGTAGTCTTGGTTAACGGAAGATCCACAATGGTTCCACACACCAGACAATCGGGTGTGGGAGCAGGGGAAAGCTCTGCAGGGCAGGGGTGCCTCCAGGACCAAAGTCGAGGAATACTGTTCTACAGCAGGGGTCACCAAACCTGCTGCTGGAGATCTACCTTCCTGAAGGTTTCAACTCCTCCCTAAACCGAACGCCTCATTCAGTAAATGAAGACTTTCTGAAGGCAGTAATTTCAGGTTGGATCTAAGTCTGCAGAAGGTAGCTTTCCAAGAGAAGGGTTGGTGACTCCTTGTCCAGAGCAGTGTTTCTGCACATTGTTGTGGATTTCCTGCTTTAACACACCCCGAGTAACTCCAAAAGGCTTGTTAATGAGCTGATTAGTTGCATCACGTGTGCCGGGAGTGTGGAAGGCTCAAAAATTTGCAGGGCAAGGCTGCCATTGGAGCAAGGTTCAGAAACTGCTCTAGATCTTGTCTTCAGATAGTCTGTTTGGCCAAAGTCATGGAATCTCATGATAATTCAATTAAATGAATTAAGTCCTCAGAGAGAAAACTTGTAAACTGGTCCAGAACATGATCATAATAACAGTTAAAAAAGTAACTGCCGTGTGGCGTGGTAGTTTTATTTGAAAGGGGTATTTTATAGAGAACTATATGGGTATTGTTTTCCCAAAAAAGCGGAAAGTTCTTAAGATAATTCCACCGTGGTGTAATTGTCCTGTGGTGGGACCGTACTGTCAGGGTTTTTTTTTTTAATATGTCCTGTGGTGCGACACAGATGACTGGTTGTTTCAAAGGGATGTGTGAAGGACAAATATAGTGTTCCATTTTTACTTCTGTCCTTTTCATGTACCCGTAGTTTTTTTGTTTTTTTTGTTCTGCGGTGTGACCCGGGCCATCGGGTGTTTTTAAAAGGGATATTTGATGGACAGAATCAGAAAGTCTTATTAATTTAACAAATGACTTACTTTCTATTAAATGATAAGTATCCCTTTTTGTTAGTCCTGTGGTGCAATGGTTCCACTTTAAAAAAAATCAAATATGCCCGTTTGATGTTGGCTACATAAGCCCATGATTCATCATTGTGCACCTAATCACAAATATATACTGGGCCATATATACACACCGTGTTCCAGAGTGCATTTAAGTGTCAAAGATGTGTCTTGTGTCTCTTTGGATCACTGAAATCAGTCTCAGGCACCTGTGATAATTAGTTTGCCAGTTGAGACCAATTAAAGGAAAACTTGTTCCACATTATTAAGCCACAGGACAGAAAAAGGATCTCTGCTGCTGAAAAGCCTCAAATAGGGCAACTCATTGGACAAGGTATGAAAACATTAGATATTTCACCAAAACTTAAGCGTGATCCTCGTTCTGTGAAGAGGTTTGTGGCTGATTCAGAGCACAGATGGGTTTGTTCAGATAAAAGCATAAAGAGGAATCATCAGATTAAGAGAGCAGCTGCTAAAATGACATTACAAATATGCAAATAGATATTTGCCTCTGGAGTCCCATGAACTTCAAGGTGTAGGATCCCACAGAGTCTTGCTGTTGGGCATAAACCAACTGTTCAGCCACCGCTAACCAATGCTCACAAACAGTTACAGTCGGCCCTGACGTACGTGAAGACTAATTATCAAATGGTCTTGTTTACGGACGAGTGCTGTGCAACCCTGGATGGTCCAGATGAATGGAGTAGTGGATGTCCCAACAAGACTGACCTCAAGTTTTGGACTGGAATCAAGGGGTGAGAGTTAGGGTCCCTGAAGGTGTGAAAATGACCTCGTCAAAGTATATAGAGTTTCTGACTGACCAATGTCTTCCATGGTACAAAAAGAAGGACCTTCCGTGCCTTCCATAGCAAAATCATCTTCATGAAGAACAATGTGCCATCTCATGCTGCAAACAATACCTGTCATTGACTGTTATGGGTAGAAAAGAAGAGAAACTCCAATAAAATTAGGTTTATCCTCAATGGTTGATGAGTTGAAAAATAAACTGACGGTGTATAATAGAAATGACTTCAGACAGCTAAAATGAAGCCCTGCTCTTTGGCTCTATTGATCGGTTTCAACACTGAATCCCTGAAATCTGGTGGTTTCTGGCCTTTACTAACTCAGCTGATGATTCCCTGCCAAGACTGGCCTACCTAATCTCTCTGGATGTGTGTGAATGACCACGCCTGTTGGACAGACAGACAGACAGACGGGGGGGACAACACTGCCCACTTAACTTTTGTCTGTAGATGCAATCGCTGTATTTGTTCTGTAAAATTTATGCCAGATAGTCTCTAGTATTTTCATTTCTCAACATATACTATTTGGACAGTAGTATTGGGACACCTCTGCAAATATTGGGACTACCCTGAAATCATGGGTATGTAATAGGGTATGTTCAACCAGGGAACAAGGTGCAGAACCTAAATGTGTAGAGATCCACTTGCACACGTTTAACCCATCCATGCAGCAAAACACACACTAGGGGCAGTGAGCACACGTGCCCAGAGCGGTGGGCAGCCCTATCCACAGTGCAGCAGGGGAGTTAAGTCATGTCTTACCAGTTCAGGGAATCAAACTGGCACAAGGCTGGTTCCCTAACCACCGCCCATATAGGTGCCCGTGCTTGTATCGGTAGACCACTTGGAAACCTGAAAGTTTTGTCCAAGGGTTCCCTGTTGGTCTTACATATGGTTGCCCACCAGGGTTGTAACCGGGTTGTCAACTGCATATTGGGTCCTAGACAGACGGGCCAACCTGGATCCCAGTAAAAACACCTTTACAAACCCTCTCAGAACCCATATCCACCTGGAACCCACCTAGCCCAGGTTTCACCCATGTGAGCCACTCATAAGCATGTTCGCTGAGTACAGTCCAGGGAAGGATTTTTACTAGCTTTCGGAACATTGCTATGAGGATTTGATTGCATACTGTACTAAATGGAGCTCCATTGTTCCAGAGAACATTTCCACTGCTCCACAGCTCAGTTCTCTCAATGCTAGGGGGCTTTATACCCCTCTAGCTCACACCTGGCATCAGAGATGGGGTCAGTAGGTTCATATTTGTCTATCTTCTGCTGCGAGTCCTATTCTACTGGCGGTACTTCTCTACTGAGACGGGACAAGCTGTGAGTCATGTCCAAGCTGGTCAAACAGCTTGACCACCATGACCAAGATCAACTGTAACACACTATGATCATCAAGAGCTGGTTAACCAGTATAGGGTCTACTATCACCTGGATGACCAGCTTGTTAAAGACCAACTTATACAAGTTTCGCTTTCATATGGTGGGCAGGGGGTTGATGAAACAAGGTTCAGGGCTTCTTAAAAATATATGGCGCAGTAGCTCCAGAAGCCCAGGCCAGGCCACACCCCTGGAAATGCATAGATCAGAATTTTCCAATCACAGAACTTTAAGACATTTCTAGGGGGACAAATTCAGGAACGTAGTGACGACCAATTGACAAATAGCACCTACATAAATAAAAGACACTAAAATCAATAAACAGAATATGTTGAAATAAGTCACTAATACAAATGAAAACATGCCAAAATAAAAGTCACTAATACAAATGAAATCATGCCAAAATAAAAGTCACTAATACAAATGAAAACATGCCAAAATGTCACTAATACAAATGAAAACCTGCCAAAATGTCACTAATACTAATGAAAACATGCCAAAATAAAAGTCACAAATACAAATGAAAACATGCCAAAATAAAAGTCATTAATACAAATGAAAACATGCCAAAATGTCACTAATACTAATGAAAACATGCCAAAATAAAAGTCATTAATACAAATTGAACATGTCAAAATAAAATTCACTTAAACAAACATAGCTTTCAGGTTGAATGTATTATTTTCTGCACTCGCACCTCACAAAAATTACTGTCCCATTTTTTAGCTGATGCAAAAATTTAAGGGAAATCAGATTTTGTTTTATTGTTCTATTTTAGCTTTTATATTAGCAGGAAATATTCATAAAATTCATAAAATGTCTGCAGGCTAGATTTACAAACTGATAACCCAATAATATTTATCGAGTGATTCATAATCTATTTATAATCAATTATTTACTTCAATCATCTAAATAACTATTTGTTGCAGCCATAAAGTAATTATTATGATTAAAATTTATTTCCTGTTCAATAAAAAATAAATACATTTTTGTCCCATCATTTGATCAGGTGACGTGTGAGGAGGGGTGTGGGGACTTTTCCTCCTGTTAAATCACCTTTTCCTGCAGTGATGCAGTGAAATTCAGACCCCAGTCTGATGTACTCATTGCCACATTTGTCTTATCTGTCTTATGAAAATGTTTAATCTCTGTCTTTGCTTAGTCAGAGTCGCTGCCCGGAGATCAATGAGATCAGTTCTATTTAAAGCTTGTATCTGTTTTTATTAATGTCTCCTGGCCCGAGTCCTCAGACTGCATTAAGTAATCATAGTGCAGATAAAGAGCCAGGCTGTGCATATGCATCCCAGTCAGGCCTGCCCGCTTTAATGGTCAACATTCTGCAGAGGGTCAGTATAAATCCTGCACTGTGGACAGGAAGAAATGACACTTCTGTCACTTAAAGTAAAAAAAATATATATTTTAAAAATTAAATATTAGAATTTCCAATTTTAGATTTCTGAGCCATATGGTTTGATATTTCTCTTTACGTGTAATAAATATAAAATATGAATGAATGTGGATGGAATTTTGAACACAAATGCACCTGGTCCCCCACCAGGTCCCTCACCAGGTCCCCCACCAGGCCCTTAACCTGGACCCTCACCAGGTCCCCCACCAGGCCCTTCTCTTGGTCCCTCACCAGATCCCCCAACAGGCCCTTC
This sequence comes from Acestrorhynchus altus, assembly GCA_034509495.1. NCBI lineage: Eukaryota > Metazoa > Chordata > Actinopteri > Characiformes > Acestrorhynchidae > Acestrorhynchus > Acestrorhynchus altus. The sequence goes on along the minus strand of CM067520.1, from coordinate 25,810,452 downwards.
ACCTTGACCCTCTCCAGCTCCCCCACCAGGCCCTTCGCCTGGTCCCTCACCAGGTCCCCCACCAGGCCCTTCACCTGGTTCCTCACCAGGTCCCCAACCATGTTAATGTTGGCAGACAGTTCAGCTGCATCCGTCCCCCCCCCCCCCCCCCCTCAGGAGGAATCTCAATCTGATTGGTCAGCTCAGCAGCGTGTATGATATGAGCCAATCAGAGTCTGATCCGATCAGTGAGTCACAGGTTAGGCAGGTGTGTGCTCAGGCGGAACGCTGATTGGACAGAGCCAGCCAATCAGACGGCGCAGCCCATCGTCAGACACGTGGGGGGCGGGGCGGGGGGTAAAGAGAAGGAGCAGCGAGGAGGAGTGCAGAGCGCGCGCACAGAGAGGAGGAGAGTGTGCTCTTTTCATCTGCCTGGAGTGAGAGCCTCACTGACCATCACTGACCCTCACTGACCCTCACTGACCATCACTGAACCATCCATCCATTCACTGGTGAGTCAACTGGGATTTTACTGCACTTTGACTGACCAATGAAGATCCAGATCATTATGGTTCCATGGCTTTAATAGTGTGTCTGAGATGTTCCTGTGTTCTGGTTCCAGTAGAAACCTGAATGTTAAGTGTTGAACACAGGGCACATCTGAGATCTGAGGGTTCTTCAGTAAAGAAAATGGTTCTATATGGTACCATTAATTCTGTGCATGATTATGGCACCAAAAAGGGTTCTACACATTAAAAATGAGGGTTCTTCTTGGACTCTTTAGTAAAGAAAATGGTTCTGTATGGAAAAATGAACCCATGATTAAAGGCTTCTTTGCATCATGTAAAGGTTCTTCAGACTGATGGAGAACGTGCTGAGGGTTCTATATAGAACTTTTGTTGAAAGGGTTCTACTATTGTTATGGTGTCAAACTTATGAGGCAAACCTTTTTTGGTGGCATGCAGAACCCTTGTCTATATGTATAGAACCCTCTATCCTTAACAGTCACGCAGGGGGTTCTTTGCATGTTTATGGCTCTGTATAGAACCATTTTCTGTACTGAAGAACCCTCGTATCTAAGTGTGTGTAAGGAGTGCATCCGGCAGGTTTGAGGAGTGTCCTGTTCTGGAGTGAGTCACCTTCATAAGGAAATAATGAAGTGAACTGTGTTTTTATTATCATATCATTAAATCCAGTATAACCAGTATAACCTTCCTCATACCAGTCATACTGCAGACCCATGAATCACTCACCATAAACCACCATCAGATGCTTTCAGATCCCCTGAGCTGGTCTTTGGTGGTCAGGGTGGTTGAAATGCTGGGCGTCCAGGTGAGAAAGTGCTCTATACTGGTGTGGATGCTGGATCACCAGCTGTTGACTGGTAACGTCAGTATAATGATGCTGCATTTTGCTCATGCTGGTCAACACCGGAAAAGAAGACCTTCCCAACACCCTCACTGGAACAATCAACATCAGGGATCTCCAAGGAACATCTAATGCCTTAAACCTTCACTGAGACACTCGTACCAGCAACACACATTAACACACCACAACCATGTCAGTGTGACTGCAGTGCTGAGAATGAACCACCACCCACATCATAGCTGCTCCGTGGTGGTCCTGTGGGGTCCCGAGCTCTGATTGGTCAGCCTGGTTTGAACACATCAGACGTTCTGGCTCTGGTCGCAGTCCATCAGTTTTCGTAGGTAAAATCGTTGTGAAGGGGCCTTTAACGTGATATTGATTTGGGGTCATATCCAACACTCGGTCCGATTGTTCGTTCCTCTGTTCTTCGGTTTGGCTCGGTCAGATACAGACACACGTTTGATGGACGTTATTGCAGCTGCAGTTACAGGATTGAATATTTAATAACACCTTCAGGCTGCTCAGAGGGATGTGTGATTGATTGGCAGTGGTGACCTCCAGCCCCCTCTCTCTCTCTTTCTCTCTCTCTCTCTCTCTCTCTCTCTCTCTCTCTCTCTCTCTCTCTCTCTCTCTTTGAGCAGAAGAAGCTCCTAGCAGCTGTGAAGCATGGTGGTGGGAGTGTGATGGTTTGGAGCTGCTCTGCTGCAGCAGGGTGTGGAGATCTCTCCATCATAGGAACCACTGAGATCCTTAATGTATCAGAGGGGGTTTGAGGAGAACGTTAGAGCGTCTGTACAAAGACTGACGCTGGAACATCACAGAGCTGAAAGAATTCCTCATGGAGGAGTGGGAACGTCGTTCTTATTGAATCTTTTGAGGATGTTCTTGGCTTTGCAGTCGGGTTCTGTCCATTTTTATAGCTGGATTTGCTTGGACATTGCCTACGTAAGCCCTGCTGTTATGTCTAGTACCATGAAACAGTCTTGACTTTGGCGTGAGATTGTGTTAATTTGATAAGTCAGTCACGTTAAGACAGGACAGGACTTCCGTCGGTTACTATGGAAGCAGTCTTGTGCAATAATGTGCAAGTTTTTTGGTCTTGATGTTATAATGTTGTGTGTGTGTGTGTGTGTGTGTGTGTGTGTGTGTGTGTGTGTGTGTGTGTGTGTGTGTGTAAGAACATGCTCCAGCATCTCACGCAGCCTCATTTCTAACACTTAAAAGGCTGACATGGACTGACCTTCTCATTGCTTCTGACCGGTGATTTATGATGGTCTCTTGGCTGCTGGGCTGCAGCTGTTTGTTAATCAGTTGATTGCTCAGGTCAAGGACTTGCTTGTGTCTTCTCAAACACTTGGGCCTTAATCACTTTCTTTGATACCATCCAACCTCATGCTTTGGGAGAAGATCCATGATAGGGTCCTGGACTACCAGTCTCATAGGCCCCAGTATGTGCAGCTGGGAACCAGCCAGTCTGATCTTCTGGTCTGCAGCACTGAGGTATCTCAGGGAACTGTACTCTCCCTCACTGGAGAGCTTTGAGGTAGAGGTGGAAAAGAGGAACCAAAACAGACTGACCGCTATCCTGGACAACACATTTCACCGCTTCTATGATTTACTACTCATAACAGCTCATTATCTCATCCATCCATCCATCCATCCATCCATCCATCCATCCAATACCTGCAGAAACCTAGAAAACACCATGATCCTGCCCAGGAAGTGCAGAACTCGGGTTCTAAGTGTTTTTATTCCGCGGTGAGAAGTGTCGGAGATGGACGAGTCAGCGCGATGCCCTCACTGACCGCCCCCGTCCACATTATCCTGCAACACCCTGACAGAGTTCAGACGGGGGCTGTGATGTGCTCGGAGGAGGGTGACGGCCTGCCTGTCACAGGGCTGCTCATGTGTGGAGCTCTTAGGCTTGTGTGTGTGTGTGTGTGTGTGTGTGTGTGTTTTCTTGCTGAATCCATCACAGTTTTAAAAAGTAAAACCTGGCCCCCAAGTTAGGCTGTAATGACCAGTCCTTTGCTGTGTCCACTGCGCTTGATTGCACTGCATGAGCATCAATCAAACCCCGCCTGCTCAGTGCTGTCTGCAGCACAATGGGGTGGAGGTCCAATCATGTGTTCTAGTCGTCGATGCTATTTTTAGTGTTTTGTTTTAGAGGAAGGTGGAGAAAGAGATGAGCTGGCAGAAGGCAGGTGGATGGGTGAGGAGACGTGGCTGTAATACGTTATTCGTTAACTGGACAGAGGAATACAGGTGGGCGGAGTTTAACGAGACGTTCTGGACTAAATCACGGTTTTATCGTGTGATTAATATCGGTTAGTCCAGTCTGACTCCCTGACCACTCGACACTGGAATTCAGATATTCCGTTATGTTCCCGTGTTCCGCCGTCTTGGGGGCACTTGTTGGCGCAGTGGACATCATGACTCGGACCTGAATTGAGATGAAACCGGCCGAGACCCGATCCATGAAAATATTCCTGATACACTGATTGGGATCGGTGATGTCCAGGGTCCATTAGACAAATACACCGAGCAGGTCCAGGAGAGGGTGTCTGATGACTGTATGTGAGACCTGACAAACTGACCATCAATCAGACTTGTGGGGGGTTGGTGAGGGTTGTGGGGGGTTGGTGAGGGTTGTGGGAGGGTTATGGGGGGGGG
>CM067520.1:25802527-25805027 GCA_034509495.1 Acestrorhynchus altus | reverse complement strand
TTATTAAAAATTGTCTGATATTTTTATCATATATGTGTGTAAATGGCCATGTATTCGATTTTTCACTGAATCACTCTAATGTCCCCCATTTGGCTCTTGTCCCCGGAGGCTCTTAAGCGGCTGCGGACTCCGATCTCAGCTTTTCATTTGTCCTCCTCGTTACCGTCCCTCGCTCTCTCTGAAATGTCACCTCACTTCACCGCTTTTCTCCTTTTGATTTATATCTGGAGACCCTTGCTCCACTGTGTTGGCTGCACGGCAAATTAGGTGTGTGTGTGTGTGTGTGTGTGTGTGTGTGTGTGTGTGTGTGTGTGGTGTTGTGTGTGTGTGTGTGTGTGTGTGTGTGTGTGTGTGTGTGTGTGTGTGTGTGTGTGTTTCAGAGACGCTTGCACTGACAGCCATTCAGTTTTTCTGTTTTTTTCTCTGAACCCTTGGGTCTTCAGGACCAGTCTTTCAGCTTGTATTGTGGTGTCACTTTCAATTCACCAGCTATCGAGAAGCACACTGAGACAACACTGTGTCCTCACTGCGCACCCTATAAAGTGTAAGGACACCCTCTCCCTAGTATTGGCCATTTGCTTGTAATGCCTAGTTCCCTTTGCTCCCTTCGCCAGTGGATTTGAGTCCTTCCTAAAGGCGAGAGGGGACTTGAGTAAGACCCCGAAGTGGCTGATTTTTGGACAGGTCAGTAGTACGGACCGGACACTGTCCTAAAGTGTGTGTATTTACCTGCTCATTCAAGCTGAAGAGCAGCGCGGCTCCGATTGGCTCAGCGATATAAAGCTATGATCCGAGGATCGTGAGTTCGAATCCCACGTCACGTCGCTTGCCATCGGCAGCCGGAGTCCGAGGGAGAGTGAAATTGACCTCCATACTCAAACCTGACCCCCAAACAGAACCTGGATTCGTGGCTTGGTCAGACCCTTCTGCTTCTCTCAGTCCAATAATGTCCCCTCTCAAAGTCTGTCAGCTGACCAAACGGTCTTCGAGTGCGTCGTAGAGGCACGTCTAACAGCAGTCTCTCACCAAGAGGTACACGACCCAAAAGTAGCCCTTTTACAGGCCAGTGGGGGAAGCACTTCACACCCTCTTGTTCCAAAACCCAGTATCTAATCGGACCACACCCGTCCTCATTTCCATACGTGACTCAGTCACAGCTGCCTGCTGAGGACAGGGTGGTGTTGTGTCGGGGTGTTCGATCTCATTCTGATACAGTGATCTCATTTCTCTTTAAGGTGGGGAAGGCCAGAGGCATTCTGAAGAACTTCCTCATAGAGCCCTTTGTTGCCCATAAGCAGGTAAAGCCCAGCGTTCATCTGCATGAAGGAGAATGTGGAATGAGTTCTTCAGAACCTTCTCAGGAAGCTGTGAGATCCGGATTTAGGATGTTTAAATGAAGAGTCAGATGATGCTGCTTAAGAGCTGAGATGATGTTTTTAACCCTGCTGAGGTGAAATTACCGTGTACTGGAAACGAGTGTGTGTGTGTGTGTGTGTGTGTGTGTGTCTGCAGGAGGAGGAGTTTTACGTGTGTATTTACGCAGCCCGTGAGGGTGATTACGTGCTGTTTCATCACGAGGGTGGTGTTGACGTTGGCGATGTCGACTCGAAAGCTCAGAAGCTGCTGGTGGGTGTGGACGAGAAGCTCCAGCCAGAGGCTGTCAAACAAAAGCTCCTGAAACACGCCCCCGCTGAAAAGAAAGAGTGAGTGTGAGCACACGGGGGGTGAGGTGGGGGGTGAGGTGGGGGTGCAATAACAGGGACACTTCCCTCGTCTGATCTGCTGTGAGTTTATACTTTAAGGTCAGAATAAAGGAGGACGTTCAGAGCTCTTTTGGTCCTTAAGAGCCAGAAGTGCTGACTGAGGAAACACGAAGACACAGAGGAGGAGTGCCAGGACGAGGGGGGGACGGGTGGTGGTGGAGAGGGGGACGATGTCGTCAGAGTGCTGTTAGGGGTGGGACTGGTGGAGGTGGGGAGAAGTCCATTAGCAGATGAAACTCTCTGCTCCCTGTTTACCATACTGTTATTCTGATCACGGATCAGAACCCCCTCTTAGTTCAATGAGACACACACACACACACACACACACACACACACACACACACACACACACACACACACACACACACACTCTCTCTTTCTGGCTGTACTCACTGTCTTGACTGACATTGAGATTGACTATCGTCCAGGCAAATCTGCCTTTCATTCGTTCTTTCCTTTCTTCTTTCATTCTTTACCTCTTTTATTTTCTTTCTTTCCCTTTCTTACTCACTCTCTCTCTCACTCTCTCACTCACTCACTCACTCACTCACACTCTCTCTCTCTCTCTCTCTCTCTCTCTCTCTAGGGAGGGTAATGGGAACACAATGCCTCTCCGAACACTGAACAACCACAACCTTACTCACTCTCTCACTCTCTCTCTCTCTCTCTCTCTCACTCACTCACTCACACACTCTCTCTCTTTCTCTCTCTCTCTCTCTCTCTCTCTCAACCAAATG
>CM067520.1:25762527-25797527 GCA_034509495.1 Acestrorhynchus altus | reverse complement strand
GTGAGGTCAGGAGGTTGGATGATCACCCCACCTCATCTCCAGCTCCCCAACTCATCGTTGCGCTCAATGCTGGGGGGGCTTTATACCCCACGCCTGGCATCAGACACGGTGCCAATAGGTTTGTCGTTCTTCATCTGCTCCAGACAGTCCTATTGTATCGGCAGTACTTCGGCCATGTGTCAGCAGTGGGTGCACCCGAAAGTAGCTGAATGCATTTACGAGCAGGGGTGTCCGTAAGTATTTGGACACCGTGCGTGTCATCTTGCATTGACTTCATATATGACGTGTATGAGTATATAAGGAGTCAGTGAATGAAATGCTTGTGTATTAATGATTGTTTCGTTAAAACGAGTCTCATATTTACAGGCAGAGTTTATGAAAATGCAGGTTTTGATGTCTCAGGTCTTCGGGAGCAGCGGTGTCTGCGTGGCAGATGCCGGGGCTCATTAGCTGCGAGGGCTGAATAACATTAGACAGTGCATGTCTGAGAAAGCTGTGTCTGGAGGAATGAAGTCTGGGCTCGTTACGCCAGCCCTCCCTCGCTCCGTCTGTCAAAATATGGGACTGGAGAGTGTGTTGGGACTTATTAGTGTGTACTGGTGTGTGTACTGGTGTGGCGTCATCTCACAGGGACCCTCATACTGCCTTGATGTGTTTACGCAGTTGTATGAAAAGGTAATTGGCGTGAAGATGGTCTCAGAGACGTGTGGATGATTTTTATCGGCTGATTTTGGGTAGTTTACCTCTTGGTGAGGGATCTGACCGTTAGACATCCTCGTCCAGATTGGAACTGTATCGTCTTCAGCAATGAATCCCAGTTTGTTTGGGATCCGACAACGGTCAGGTTTGAGTATGGAGGCCTCGTGGTGAGCACTTCAATCCTGCCCCCAACTGCTGGTGTGATGATCTGGGGATCATCGTATATGACAGTTGCTCAGCTTAAGTAGGGACATGAGGGACACGGACAGCTCAGCGATGTGCAGAACAACCTGCAACACGTTGCCTCTCATGGCAGGACTTCCAACTGGCAGGATAGCGCTCCCACACAGCAATGTCTCCAGTTTCATTCCAACAACTCCTCCGTGGTGCATCATCTCCAAAACATCTCCAAAACATCAGACAGGTCTTGTGGGGTGTTTCCGGTATGCAGTGGTCAGTACCTTCCAACAGTTGTCCAAGACACCCGTTTTACTGAAGTGTCCTCAGCACACTCGGAGGGGAATGCTACCTGCCAGTACTGCAATGCCATCTGACCAATGCTGGATAACTGGTGTCACAGTGGGCTATCTTCATCCTAACTTGACTTTTTGTTTCCATAGTGACACAATCTGTGACCTGGGCGGAGTCAATGAGCTGGCCAATTATGGAGAGTATTCAGGTGCTCCCAGCGAACAGCAGACGTACGACTACGCCAAGACCATCCTGTCCCTAATGACCAGAGAGAAGCACCCAGAAGGTATGACCTTTTGGTGCCAGCCTCAGTTAGATGTTATAAAGAACTTTAGAGGAACATTATGATGTGAGAATTGGTATTTGTATGTCCTCTTGTCCTGGATGTGTGTCCTCCTTTCATGATGTGGAAAATGGGTGTGGCTGGGATTTGTAAATTCAAAGTGTCAGCGTTTGGTTATACGGTCATTGTACATTGTACACCTGATCTACGCTATATGGACAAAAGTATTGGGACACCTACTCATTCACAGTTTTCTTCTGAAATCAAGAAACAGTTCATCCTGCTTTTGATGGAGTAATTGTTACTGAATGCAGAATTAGATCCTCACAGCGATGTTCCAAAGTCTGGTAGATCTTCCCTGGACAGTAGAGTCAGTTGCTCCAACAAAAGCAGGATCAATTCTTTTTAACTACAATTGAACTGAGAAGAAAGCAGGTGTCTCATTACTTTTGCCCATATATTGTATATAGCACAGCATCCTGTGTGGTTTTCTCTGTGCACACACTGAAACCCTGTGCGCTGTTTCCTGAAGGGAAGGTGCTGATCATTGGAGGAAGCATCGCAAACTTCACTAATGTAGCCGCAACGTTTAAGGTACAGAATGAACGAAAACCATGTTCTGTGTCAGGAAAATATCAGGTGTCGTCATATTACTGATATATTGTAATTGTGTGTGTGTGTGTGTGTGTGTGTGTGTGTGTGTGTGTAGGGAATTGTCAGGGCAATCAAAGACTATCAGGAGCCTCTGAAGGAGCATGAGGTCTCCATCTTCGTGCGACGTGGAGGCCCAAACTACCAGGAGGGTCTGAGAGTGATGGGAGAAGTGGGTACGTCTGTGTGTGTGCAGTGATTCTCCAGCTCAGTTCAGATAAGCTGAGGGTCACTTTTCTACTCGTGCATTTTAAAGAAACGTTCGAATAGAATTGAATAGAATAGAACTTTATGGATTCCTTGGGAGGGTTCCTTCAGGGAAATTAAGGTTCCAGTAGCAGAACAAATAAAATACAACCTGCCTTTTTTACTTGAAGAGAAATAAAGCAGTTATTGGATTCTTTGTGGCCTTTATCTCATGAAAATCAGATGATTAGAAATGATTATAGGTGCACTGTAGTCGCAGCCTGTCAGTTCAGGTTCTCAAAACGGCAACTTTCAGTCAGTTTCACTCACTAGAGCTCACAAGAGCATCACTAGAGCTCACAAGGAGATCACTAGAGCTCCCTGGAGCATCACTAGAGCTCTCTGGAGCATCACTAGAGCTCTCTGGAGCATCACTAGAGCTCTCTGGAGCATCACTAGAGCTCTCTAGAGCATCAGTGGAGCTCACAAGAGCAACCATAGAGCTCACAAGGAGATCACTAGAGCTCCCTGGAGCATCACTAGAGCTCTCTAGAGCATCAGTGGAGCTCACAAGAGCAACCATAGAGCTCACAAGGAGATCACTAGAGCTCCCCAGGGTAGGAGAGGAGCTGTATGAAGGGTCAGGACTTCAACCCAACACTAAATGAGCCACTGTGACCCCAAACTTAACACATCGACTAATGATTATTAGTTCAAATTTGAAACAGATGCCTCGATAATTTGATATATTGATATATTCCTTCATCCCTTATTACCTCAGAGCTAAAGTCACACTGTGCTGCTCGATTTACTACATTTTTGTGTGTGTGTGTGTGTGTGTGTGTGTGTGTGTGTGTGTGTGTGTGTTTGTGTGTGTGTGTGTGTGTGTGTGTGTGTGTGTGTGTGTGTGTGTGTGTGTGTGTGTAGGTAAAACCACAGGCATCCCCATCCATGTATTTGGCACCGAGACTCACATGACAGCCATCGTTGGGATGGCTCTGGGCCATCGACCAATCGCCACTCAGCCACGTGTCGCTGCCCACACTGCCAACTTCCTGCTCAACACCAGCGGCAGCTCCTTGGTATGTGTGTGTGTGTGTGTGTGAGAACTTGCCCTCAGGGCTCAGCAACCTTGCTCCTGCAAATCTAACAACACACCATTCAATCAAGAACTTCAGCCTGCAGTTCGGTAGCTCTCGAGGAGCAGGTTGTGGAGTATTTCTGTAACCCCTGACCTTGTTGATGAGGAAAACGGAGAATGGTCAGACATGAGCTGACCAGAGCAGAATGACTACAGTGATTTACAGAACCACTCTGTACAACTGTGGAGAGCATCTCAAAATAAGCACGTCCAACCTCAAGGAGTGGATTAAAACATAGTCTGATCTGATGAATGGATGAGGTTGATTTCTGCTGATGACCACAGATGTTTCAGAATTTGGCACCAAGAGCATGAATCCATTGACCGACCCTGCCTTGTGTGACCAGTCCAGTCTAGTGGAGATGGTGTAATGATGTGGGGAAGGGTTTCTCGGCACACTTGGAGCTGTTGATACCAATCAATCATGGCTTGAACGCTTTGAGTATTATTGCTGACCATGTGCATCCCTTCCTGAACACAGTTTACCATCTTCTAATCTCATCAGTGCTGCTGGAGTGTTTAAACACTGTGTCCACACACTGTCCACTCTATCAGACCCTCCTACCCAGCGTCTCCACCTTGTAGACGCAGAGTCGGAGACAGGAGCTCCTCTGTTTCTGCACAGTTTGGGTTGGACAGCCTGCAGTCCTTCACTGGTGAGACGGAGGGGTTTAAACACACACACCACCACCTAATACAGGATTGATGAGGACAGTACATCCCTACCACGTCTCTGTACTTCAGAGGAGTGCTTTAGCTGGCCGTGCCCTCGAGGGGCAGTCGTTTGCAGCAGGTCTGTCCGTTTGAAAAGCCCGTGTTGGCAGTAAGGCTTCCTGTAGCCTCCAGCATGCCATTAGAGTGTTCGCTGAAGTGCATCTTCATTATTTCTGTTCCTCTTTCCTTCGTTTCCTCCCGTCGGTGCCCAGAAAGGCCTTACTTTTGCGCACTCCGCTGTAGAACCACAGGACGTGGTCAGGCTGGACAGCGCATTGTTCCGTTTTCATTCCTAGAGTATCGACCGTTACAAGACCAGGTTCTGGGTGACTCATCGGGTGCTGTGAGCGTTCTGAGCATTCCATGGATCAGGACGTTCACGTGATCCAACAAGGACATATTGGAAGCCAATAATGCAATCACGATATGGACAAAAGTGGTGGGACACCTGCTCATTCACTGTTTCTTCTGATATCAGGGGTATTAAAGGGTTGTGTGGTTCATCAGGGCTCACAGGACGCTGTCGGCTGGACGTTTCTGGTCGGTGGACTGTTCTCGGTCCAGCAGTGACAGTGAGGGGTTTAAACACTCCAGCAGCACTGCTGCGTCTGATCCACTCGTACCAGCAACACACACTAACACACCACCACCATGTCAGTGTGACTGCAGTGCTGAGAACGACCCACCACCCACATAACAGCTGCTCTGTGGTGGTCCTGGTGGTCATTCCTTTCTCTCGCTGGAGTGGTCCTTCATCATCCTCATCAGAAGAATATCTTAAATATCACAGTGTGGCCGTTGATGTGAAGTCAGTCCTCCACTGCCAAGGATTGCTGGGAACGTAGCCAAATGTGGCATCTGCTGTTTGTGTTGAGCCAGACATCTGGTGGGCTTCCAAACCAGTGAGGAACAACAACAGTGTAACAGCAGTAACAGCTTCCACGTTTCTGTTTCATCGTTTAAGACTGGACTGTCTGTCTGTCTGTCCCTCTGTCTGTTTCTCAGACCCCCAACTCCAGCCGGACCGCATCGTTCTCTGAGGTGAAGTGTGGAGCGGGGTCTTCTCCGTCCAATCAAGCCACACCAGGAGCTTCTCAAGGTCAGAAATATATTCGCATGTACAGGAAACACGGTGTGCAAGTGTTAAATCAGGTTTGGTGCTCCCCCTGCTGGCCACTAAGGGTATTAACCCATATGGGTCACGGAGGGGTGTTAAAGCGACGCCATCAGGGCTCTCAAACCCGGTCAGAAACAAATAATGTCCATTGTTGCTTCAATGTTGTAAAAGCATTGAAACAGTGTTTAATGGTGAAAGGTTGTGAAAAGGTTAAAAATCCCGTTTATAAACTCGATAACGGTGTTATGTTATCAGAACTGATTCACTTTTCAAAATCAAACACCGATTTAACGTTGGTTCAACCATGACTGGGGTTGACAAACAGTCAGACAAAGCTGAAACACAGTGAAAACCTCGAAGCAATGTTGAAACAACATCGAAACAGCATTGAAACAAAGCTGAAACACTTTGAAAAGGTTGGAATGTTGGAGCAATGTTGAAACGGCGTTAAAACAACGTTGAAACAACGTTGAAACGTGTTGAAAATGTTAAAACGGCATTGAAAGAACATTGAATCAATGTTATGTTATTTTATCATTGTTTCAATGTTGATCTCAGTCTCTTTTTTCAGTATTTGCTCGTAATCAACATAGAATATGAACATCATTATTGACTATATTCTGATTTTTTGAGACTTTATACTACATTTTGGTTCTCTTTTGGTTCTTTATGGAATCGCGGCTCTTGTATGACATCACTCGGACCCTTTATATTTATATAGTTTGATTGTACTTGCTTGGCTTTTCCCGAATGGCCGTGCTGTGGGTGTGACCTGGAGTCCAGACCTCTTCCAGATCTCATGTCCAGGACTTTTGTCTTTAATGAGAAAAGACACGTCCAGCCCTGCTTTGCGTCTCCAAATGTGAACGTTGTTCTTCTCTGTTGGTGGTGTTGTTGTTTTAGGGAAAGCCACCACTCTGTTCAGCAAACACACCAAGGCCATCGTGTGGGGCATGCAAACACGGGCAGTGCAGGGAATGCTGGACTTTGACTACGTGTGCTCTCGGACAGAGCCCTCAGTGGCAGCGATGGTCTATCCCTTCACGTAAGTGTCCAGTTTAGTCTGTTCAGAGTCTTTTATCTCTCTGTTTATAAAACCTTATTTATTTATACACCAATGCTTCTCTCGCTGACCACCACAGGACCACCACAGAGCAGCTATGATGTGGGTGGTGGGTCGTTCTCAGCACTGCAGTCACGCTGACATGGTGGTGGTGTGTTAGTGTGTGTTGCTGGTACGAGTGGATCAGACACAGCAGTGCTGTTGGAGTGTTTAAACCCCTCAGTGTCACTGCTGGACCGAGAACAGTCCACCAACCAGAAATGTCCAGCCGACAGCGTCCTGTGAGCAGCGTCCTGTGAGCACTGATGAAGGACTAGAGGACGACCAACACAAACTGTGCAGAAACAGATGAGCTTCTGTCTCTGACTTTACATCTACAAGGTGGAGACACTCGGTAGGAGTGTCTGATAGAGTGGACAGTGAGTGGACACAGGGTTTAAACACTCCAGCAGCACTGCTGTGTCTGATCCACTCGTACCAGCAACACACACTAACACACCACCACCATGTCAGTGTGACTGCAGTGCTGAGAATGACCCACCACCCACATCATAGCTGCTCTGTGGTGGTCCTGTGGGGTCCTGACCATTGAAGATCAGATGAACTACAGTCTGTAATTGTAGAACTACAAAGTGCTCCTGTGTGGTCAGAGGAGCTGATAGAGTGGACAGCGAGAGGAGGAACACCAGATTTATCACTAATCAAGAATCTACGAGTGTGCAGGATCTACAGGCCCAGCTGCAACATCTGTGGGTAAATGTTCCACAGGATGCCGTACGGAACCTTGACGCCTTCATCACCAACCGTTTCTCATCTCCCCAAACTAGAGGCCCAACAGGGTTCTTAAAATCACTTAGACAGATCATCATATTTCAGAACCCCCCCCCCGGACCACTACCACTGTCCAACAGTAGCCTGCGTGAGTGGTTTGTGGTTGGTACTTTGCTGTGGTGAACTTTGTCTGTCTCGACATGACAGAATGAAACTGAATAGTCAGCAGGGTGATCACATGCACACCCACAGACCTCTGTTAGATTATGCTTAGATAAGGTCCAATCTAAGACCAGAGTAGGACTAAAGGGGAAGGAAACTCGGCCTTTCAACTTCTGTTCACACACACTTCCACCCACAAGTGTCAGCTTTCTCAGTGGTGTGTGTGTGTGTGTGTGTGTGTGTGTGTGTGTGTGTTTCTGCAGCGGAGATCATAAGCAGAAGTTTTATTGGGGTCATAAGGAGATTTTGTTGCCAGTACATAAGAACATGTCCGATGCCATGAAGAAACACCCGGAAGTGGACGTGCTCATCAGCTTCGCTTCCCTGCGCTCTGCCTTCGACAGCACCATGGAGACGTTGCAGCACCCACAGGTCCGAACCAGGAGAACACAGTTATCTCCATACGGTACCACTAGAACACTCGTACCGGATCAAGGCCTGCGTATTAACCCTTTAAAGCCACCATTTTAAATACCACGTGAGCTCACATCACTGTGATCATTACATCACTGCCTTAAAAATGATGACAAAATATAGTTATAATGATAATATTTAATTAATTAATACATACATAATGACATATAAAGAAGGAGATGCGTGTTTTCTGCCCCCTGGTGGTTAAACCATGTTGTGTTTTGCATGGCTTAGTTTGAAAAAGCTGCTGTGAGCAAATAAATCCCTGATGTTTTAATAATAATAATAATAATAATAATAATAATAATAATAATAAATGTTATTGTTATTTGTATCCACAGTTTTAGAAATGAGAAAGAATCTGTTCATAAAGCATCAAATATAGAAGTAAATAAGTCATGAATGTAAATACTGAGTCAGATGAAATCAAGAATTCAAATTGCTGGCGGTTGTTTACACTGTTTGGACGTGTGTGTGTGTGTGTGTGTGTGTGTGTGTGTGTGTGTGTGTGTGTGTGTGTGTGTGTGTGCAGATTCACACTATTGCAATCATAGCTGAAGGCATTCCCGAAGCGTTGACCCGCAAGATCATCAAGAAAGCAGATGAGAAAGGAGTGACTATCATTGGACCAGCGACGGTAAACACTACCATCCGTTCCATCCATACAGTGTTTAATCCCATCATCTCTCCTCCGTCTGTGATCAATAAGAGTGATCAGTGTAGGAACTCCAGACCCCGTTACAACAGACGCAGGTAAACACAGTGAAGAGGAGAAGATGTTCTCATTCTGAAGAAAATAGCTGAGATCTTCTGAGCTGGTCTGAAGAACAAAGATCCCATATTTCTCCTGGATGCTTCCAGCCAGCTCCTGGATGTGTTCAGTTCCATCAGCAGCACACCTGATTTAAAAGCAGGTGTTGATGAGACTATAGATAATACTAAACTAATACAGGCCTGTGTTGTAGTGGTTCCTGGGTTGTTCTTGACCATCCCAGTCAGGGGGCAGTTTGGATCTTCTTCCAGACCCTGGAGAAAGGGCTTCACCTCCCAGTAACTGATCATTTGTCAATCTGTTTCTGTTTAAAATGGCTCAAATGGACATTGCTGACCCGTGGAAACCTGGTCAGTCCGAGTGCTGTCCAACAAACCCCTATTACGTACTCGGTCATTACCCGTCTGACCACTACGTTATGAACAGACACTGCTGTGTGAAAGACGTGGGTGTGTGTTCGTGTCCTTTAGGTGGGAGGTATAAAGCCTGGCTGTTTTAAGATCGGTAACACGGGTGGGATGCTGGACAACATCCTGGCGTCGAAGTTGTACCGGCCTGGCAGCGTGGCTTACGTGTCTCGCTCCGGAGGCATGTCCAACGAGCTCAACAACATCATCTCCCGCACCACTGATGGAGTGTACGAAGGTGTCGCCATCGGGGGAGATAGGTACGTGTGTGTGTGTGTGTGTGTGTGTGTGTGTGTGCGACTTACCCCCGAACACGGGAGCCTGCTGTCTGCACGTATACATGTGTGAGGGTGCGTAAACCGTTGTTTTGTGCCGCAGGTACCCGGGCTCCGTGTTTATGGACCACGTGTTGAGGTACCAGGACTCCCCAGAGGTGAAGATGATTGTTGTGCTGGGAGAGGTGAGACCTGTCGCACTTACCTTAGACATCACACGGCTCAGTCACACTTACAATCCTCGTTGAGAAGAAGCTTGATCGGCCTGACCAAGCTAGTCAGCCAGTATGACCAAGCTTGACCAGGCTGGTTGACCAACATGACCAGCAAGACCTTACACAGCAGGGGGGTCAGTGTGGGGTTCTGTCAGTGTAGTGTAGGTGTGTAGTTTAAGTGCGGGGAGGGTCTGGGACACCGGTACAGTCTTGTTGCAGCTCTACGATCCGAGCATCAGAGGTTCAAATCCCAGGTGATGCTGCTTCAGAGATGGCAGAATTGGACATGCTCTCTCTAGGCAGGTAGATGGCGCTGTCTCCCCACGTTTGAAGTTTTCCCGAACACAGCCGGTTCTGTCCTCTGAGCACGTCCTTATACTGTGTTCGGGTTTTCAGCAGATCCTATTTCACTCTTTCAGTCATAGCTCCCAGCCCTGCTCTCTGTCCACAATGTATCCAAACACTGCTGTAGGTAGAGGCCTGGCTGATGTCCCCGCTGGAGATCTGGGGGTTTGTGGGAGTTTGAGGTAGAATATGGGTGCAAGGACAAACTCTGAGAACCCGTTTCTTTATTTCTAGATCGGAGGAACGGAGGAGTATAAGATTTGTCAGGGCATTAAAGAGGGACGGATCAATAAGCCTGTAGTCTGCTGGTGCATCGGCACCTGTGCTACCATGTTCTCATCGGAGGTGAGTGTGTGTGTGTGTGTGTGTGTGTGTGTGTGTGTGTGTGAGTAAAATTGTCTAAAGCAGTTGCTTGTCTATGAAGACACCTGTAACCCAGTTTGTACTGGTTTTGTGTGCAGGTGCAGTTCGGCCATGCTGGAGCGTGTGCTAACCAGGCCTCTGAAACCGCAGTGGCCAAAAACAAGGCCCTGAAGGAAGCTGGTGCCTTCGTCCCCAAGAGCTTTGATGAACTTGGCGAGATCATTAAGTACGACATTCATACAGTGAGGCTCAGATCATGTTATCAGGGTTAAAAATAACCCCGAAAACAACAACCTTCCTACACGAGAACGTAGTGTTTTCTCTTCACGTTACAGAAAGACCGCGTTTTTCCACACTAAAGTAGAGATTATGGTGATCATGTGTGATTGAGGTGATTACGGTGATTTTCCATTTTTTCCAATCTTGGAGACGCTCATCTGCTGGTCCTGATGGCAGTTTTGCTCAGTTTGTTCTCCACAAAACATCTAACCGGAAGCAATATTAGGTTCCCAGGTAATGAAATTCACCAGAAGAACATTAAGCATGGCTTCCATGCGCCTGGTGCAACACTGGAACGGCCACAGATGCACTCACACCTACGGCCATTTATGGGAGAGGGGAGGACACCTGCGCAGACACCTGGAGAACGAACCAAACTCCAAACCGAGCAGAGATCGAACCCACAGCTCCAGTGCCCTCAGACTCCAACCATAAGACAGTGAGCTGAACGGGGTCACGGTTAATCGGGTACAGGGCAGGAATACCCCCTGGACTGGGCACCAGTCAATCACAGGGTACCACAGATGCACTCACACCTTCGGTGCGTTCTCCAGGGGTTCTCTGGTTTCCTCCTGTCTCCCAAACTCCTCCCAGACAGTGACCTGAGCAGGGATCGAACCCACACACCCACCATACCACCTCGTTAATGTTGATAGTAATGAAACGAACGTGTGTCGGCCTGTTTCAGGTCAGTCTATGATGACCTGGTCAGCCGAGGTGTGATCGTGCCTGCTAAAGAAGTTCCCCCTCCCACTGTTCCAATGGACTACTCCTGGGCCCGAGTGAGTAGACCACCTTCATACTGCGTCCTGTGACCTGTGATGTAACTATAAACCACGAGCATATTCACTGATGTTCCTCAGACATTCTATGGAAACTGTATGGACAAAAGTAACAGGACACCTGCTTCTCCTCAAATCAGGTGTTTCTCTTGCTTTTGTTGGAGTCTCTACTGTCCAGGGAATTGTGGAGCATTGCTGTGTGGATTTGATTGCATTAGTGAGCTTCAAAAGTAGTGGATGGAGCTCCATCACAAAGTTCCATTGCTCCACAGCTCAATGCTGGGGGGGCTTTATACCCCTTTAGTCCATGTCTGGCTCCTCAGAATCCACCAAAAAGAGCAGGACTATCTCTACCATCTCCTACCAGTGTAACATTATTCCAATGAGATGTTCCTCTCCCTCTCCTTCTCTCCCTCCGACCCTGCCTGCAGGAGCTGGGTCTGATCCGTAAGCCGGCATCCTTCATGACGAGTATCTGTGATGAGAGAGGTCAGGAGCTGATCTACGCTGGAATGCCCATCACAGAGGTCTTTAAATCAGAGATAGGTCTGGGGGGAACCCTGGGCCTGCTGTGGTTCCAGAGGAGGTGAGTGTGTGACTCTGCTGGGAAAATGAAATAGATCCTTAAATGATGTCAGTATTCCCGAACCTGCGTCTGTGACAGGCTGCCCCGGTATGCGTGTCAGTTCATCGAGATGTGTTTAATGGTGACCGCGGATCACGGCCCTGCGGTGTCTGGAGCTCATAACACCATCGTCTGCGCCCGTGCCGGTAAAGACCTCATCTCCAGCCTGACGTCCGGCCTGCTCACCATTGTAAGACCAGTTTATAATATATTACCTTCATTCTCCTCCTGCCACCCTGATCTTCAGTGATCAGGACCCCACAGAACCACCACAGAGCAGATATTATGTGGGTGGTGGGTCATTCTCAGCACTGCAGTCACACTGACATGGTGGTGGTGTGTTAGTGTGTGTTGCTGGTATGAGTGGATCAGACGCAGCAGTGCTGCTGGAGTGTTTAAACCCCTCAGTGTCACTGCTGGACCGAGAACAGTCCACCGACCAGAAACGTCCAGCCGACAGTGTCCTGTGGGCAGCGTCCTGTGAGCACTGATGAAGGACTAGAGGACGACCAACACAAACTGTGCAGAAACAGATGAGCTTCTGTCTCTGACTTTACATCTAGAAGGTGGAGACACTCGGTAGGAGTGTCTGATAGAGTGGACAGTGAGTGGACAAAGGGTTTAAACACTCCAACAGCACTGCTGTGTCTGATCCACTCGTGCCAGCACTGTGTGGTGGTTCTGTGGGGTCCTGGTAATTGAGCTTTGAACATTTTTGAACCTTAAATTAATGTTAATGTATGTGTGTGTGTGTGTGTGTGTGTGTGTGTCCAGGGGGACCGGTTTGGTGGTGCTCTGGACGCCGCTGCGAAGCAGTTCAGTAATGCGTTTGACAGTGGAATGCTCCCCATGGAATTCGTCAACAAGATGAAGAAAGACGGCAAACTGATCATGGGTATCGGACACAGGGTCAAATCTGTGAGTAAGAACAAAGAAACTGACCTAAAGCCGACCTAATGAGGTCCAGAACATCATGATGTCTTAACTCCATCAGTTTGTTGTTCACTAGCTTGTAAGTGTGTCTATATGCACGTCGGCGAAGTCGATCAGTGATCTATGCTGTTTCAGATCAATAATCCTGACATGAGGGTGCAGATCCTGAAAGAGTTTGTGAAGCAGCACTTTCCCGCCACTCAGCTCCTGGATTACGCGCTGGACGTGGAAAAAATCACCACGTCTAAGGTACTGAAGTGTGTGTGTCTCGGATTCCTGTAAGGAGCCGTGATGGGAGACGTGCTGAGTAAGAGTGTTCTGTGTTTCTGTCCGTCTCAGAAACCGAACCTCATTCTGAACGTTGATGGTTTTATTGGTGTGGCGTTTGTGGATCTGCTCAGGACGTGTGGAGGATTCACACGGTGAGCACTCATCTTTCAGTCTCTCTCTCTCTCTCTGTCTGTCTGTCTGTCTGTTTGATTATATGGACGTGTCCTCCATTCCGGGAACACCGGAGTTTTGTCTCTGTAAGTGTAAGTGTAAGATTGGACTTATTGAACTGCTGGCTCCAGCAGCGTGTGGTGAAGTTCTCTCGCGCTGTTGTTTTACAGAGACGAGGCGGACGAGTTTGTGGAGGTCGGAGCTCTGAATGGAATCTTCGTGTTGGGACGCAGTATGGGCTTCATTGGTCAGTGTTCAGTTCAAGGCTTTTCGAGTGTTTTGGACCCAAACTTTTAGAACAGTTTCACTGAAATTCTGTGGATCAGTTCTCATATTTATTCTTCTCTCTTCTTCTGTCCTTCTGCCTGTCTTCTGTCACTCTATCATTTGTTTTTTCTTTATTTCATATTGCATATTTGCATTATTCTTTAATTCTTTCTATATACTTTCGTTCTCTTTTTATTTCTGGTTTTGGTTTGGTGTCCCTCTTCCCTTCCTTCTTCCCTCTCGCTCTCTCCCTCCCTCTCTTTTTCTCCTTCCTCCCCTCTGTCCACAGGTCACTACCTGGATCAGAAGCGTCTGAAGCAGGGTCTGTACCGTCACCCGTGGGACGACATCTCCTACGTCCTGCCTGAGCATATGTCCATGTAACCGTGGTAACCACGCAGCCCCATCACCTTCACCTTCAGCTGTGCTTACTGTAAAGTGTGTGTGTGTGTGTGTGTGTGTGTGTGTGTGTGTGTGTGTGTGTGTGTGTGTGTGTGTGTGTACTCTGTGACCAGCTCTGAACTGCTGAACGTGAACATGTAGGTGTGGTGTTTCCTGCAGTCTATAAGTCCAGTTGTAGTAAACGTAGTGTGTGTGTGTGTGTGTGTGTGTGTGTGTGTGTTTTCCTGTAGTGCTGGTGTGGAATGTTGCCGAAATGTTAACGCACACATTGTCATAAAGGTCTCATAGCTGAAGACGGAGTTCACTCAGATGGTGTGTGGAGGGGAAATGGTGCTACAAAGGGTTCTGAGTGTCCTACAAAAAACGCCTGACCAAACACCTGGTCAAACGCACAGTATAGGGATAGCCGGAATGGTCAGGACCCCACAGGACCACCATAGAGCAGCTATTATGTGGGTGGTGGGTGATTATGGTACAAGTGGATCAGACACAGCAGTGCTGCTGGAGTGCTTAAACACCGTGTCCACTCACTGTCCACTGTCTCTAGCCTAACGCTATGCAGTGTAAAAGTAAGGCATTTGATTGAACTCTGTCTTTGGATTATCATCAACGTTCTGCAGCCGTGTTCATCCTAGTGCAATAATTCACCGTATTTCCAACGAGGCCTCAGCTTTCCCGTGTGTCTAACTGTCCGTCGGAGTTATCCGTGTTGGGAAAATCACTCTGTCCTGCACTATTTTGAGAGTAGACGAATGTATATAAAGAAAACGAATATTTTGAACGGTGGTATTTTTAAGACGTGCCATAGAGTTATCAGTGTTTACATTACGAGTCATTACCCAGTGTGGTCTACCTGACCAAATGTTCTAGATATCTGTGTCCACTATGTGATGCCGTTCCATTTATTTGTTTTTATTCCTGTACGCCTTCGATAAGCTGTGATATCCTGGACTGTGAAGCTCTCGAAGCTCATTATCAGCTGTGTGTGTATGAAAAAATAAAGAAATGATTTTCTCCAACGCACCAGATCTTCTGTTTGTTGTCTGTTCCGGTGGTTCTAGATTGTCATTTCCTTGGTAGTTGAATAATACAACCATTTCCAGTGGAAACCACGAACTTCAAACACTGTGTGCCTGGTGGCTCAAACTGGGCAATCAGTATGACCAGTATCTCCAACCTGATTGACCAGCATAACCAGCATCAACAAGATGGTCAAAGTGCATGAAGAGCATCATGAAGTTGGTCAACCAGCATGACCAACATCACCAACCTCTTTTAATGGGACACATCTAGACCAGGGGTTGCCGACCCTGCTCATGGAGAGCTACCGTCCTGCAGACTTTCGATTCGACCCTAATCAAACCACCTGATCCAACTAATTCCTTCAGAAGTTCTTGATTGGCTGTATGGGGTGTTAGATTTGGGATGGAGCTGAAACCTGCAGGAAGTTCACTCTCCAGGAGCAGGGTTGGTGATCCCTGCTTTAGGTTTTACATACAAATGGATTGATCACACAATATTAGACACACAACCTTCCACCAGTATTCAAACAGCATCTCCAGTGACCTTGGATGGTACATAAACCATGGTTATACTTATGAAACCACACTGGGCTGACTGGCCAACTGGGAATGAGCTCTAGATGCCAAAACCTCGGCGTTTCAGAATCACAAATTGGAGCAATCAACGGCTAACTCGCATTTGAGTGAGGGTTCGAGCTTTTTAAAGTAGGACCACTGGACCTCCTGATCAGGAGACCCAAAGTTGAAGAATTCATCTGGGAGCCAATGACGGTCTTTCTTTGTTTAAGATAAAACCCCTGAAAAGCAGCTGGGACATGTGAGACTTGGTGGCTTTGTGGGAAAAGCCTTGCCTCTGAAACATGAGGTTGCTGGTTCAAATCTGGCCAGGTATCTGAGCTGGGAGTGGGAGCTGGAGGAGAACAAGAAGAGAAAGAGTAGGATGAGAGCAAGCAGGGATCCCTTAGCTGGAAGAAGAAAAAGTGTGGTGATAGTTTTTAAACCCCCAGGTTAAAAAAACTAAGTCAAACCTTTCGTTCTCGGGTTCATAACCCCTGCTGGTCCTCCTTCTGGAGACCCCAGGGGGGAGCCTAGGATGTTTCCCCCCTTCTTGGGTTTTGCCCTGAGGCTTTCCTCACCTCTCACCAACTGTGACCTTACAATCCTGATCAGTACTTGAACTGATGACCTCCTGACCACAGAGGCACGGCATCTACCATTGAGCCACAGGATCTGACAGTCAGCAGCCTTTTTTTGGACATTTGTCTTTCGTAAGCGCCTGCAGGTGGTGTTTCTGCTCATACTCTCCAGGGTCCTAAGCCAGGATTTCTTGAAGAAGGGAGGCTTGAGAACCTATCCTTGGCTTGGGAACGTATGTGTGGATGCCGAAGGTGGACTTTGTGAACAAAGCATTGCTTCATGTCCTATAATTAACTACATGTGTGGAGGCACCATGGTCACTGCCAAGATCAACCATCAACATCCAGAAGGTCTGGTGTCAGGGTGTGGGTGCAATTTCGTACAATGCCAGATCAACTTTGATCCTCATTACAGACACTTTGAGTCCAACGTTACGTTAATGAGGTTCTGCAACCAGTGGTTCTACCTTTTCTGAACACACACTCCGGTGCTCTATTCCAACAGGACGACGCTCGTCCACACACTGCTGCCGTCTCAAGATCTCACCTTGAGGACACAGATACTACGCCGTGGTCGGTCTCATCTCCAGACCTGTCCCTGATTGAAAATGTGTGGACGCTATTGGACGCTCTATCAACACTCCACCCCTACCACACCATCTGCAGAACTGAGTGAGAACATTCAAGCTGCATGAGATGAATCATCACAGGACTCATGAGGTGTGGTTTGTGCACAGCTGGATTTATTGATCCGGAGATCTTTATTAAACTGAGACTTTTTGATGGACCATGGCTGTGAGAACTAATGGTCAAATGATCTATCGTCCACATTTCTGAATCTTAGCAGACCTAGAAGAGTGACCTGCTTCATATTTTGAGATATATGTAACATGTATGTATGTATGTATATATATATATATAGAGATCATCTATATCAAAATCTAAAAGTGTTTAAGACATCAGTCTGAATCTTCCTCCTGGTCCACCACAGTGAGGTTGGCAGAGCACAGCGCTTCCCCGTGGATGTTGGTGGCTCTGCAGGAGTACGTGCCATTGTGCTCCAAGGACACGTTCTCCAGCATCAGGGTGCAGGTACCACCCTCCTCGTACTCGACCTGAACACTGCCCTCTTTCTCCTCCAGCACCTCTCCATCCTTCAGCCACACCACCTCAGGATCCGGATAACCTGAGAGAGGGAGAGAGAGAGAGACCACTATATGAAGTAAACTGTATGGACAAAAGTATTGGGACACCTGCTCATTCACCGTTTCTTCTGTCCATGGAATGTCTACTACTTTTTGGAGTATTGAGGATTTGATTGCATTCAGTGAAATGAGGGTTCCAGTGAAGACAGGGTGTTGGATGAGCACCATCCCCCAAGTCATCCCAGAAGTATGATGGAGCTCCATCATTCCAGAGAACACGGGTCCACTGCTCCACAGCTCAGTGCTGGGGGGCTTTATACCCCTCTAGCACGGAGGGAGAATAATAGAATCAGTCTCTCCACTGTTCCTGTAATTGATTCAGACCATCTGCAGAACGACAGTCGGCCAGTCACTGAAGTACACTGGCATTTGGCCATTTAGGGAAGTCATGACAAGTGAGGTTCTTGGAGATCTACTATACCCAGGGAGGCAGATCTCCAGGACTAGGCTGCAGGATAAATATTTTAATACCATTGGTTATGGAAGAAACATTGAATGAGCAGGTGTCCCAATACTTTCCATTCAGTGTCCATTCAGGTGTCCATTCAGTGTATGTTAATAAATGAGAAGACTATCTATAGTATATCTAACCTGTGACCTGGCAGAAGAACTCTGCTGTGGAGTCCTCAAATGTAGACAGGTCAATGGGGGTCTTGGTGAACTCAGGCTTGGTCTGCATCTTCTTCTCCAGAGACATGAGAGCATGTTCTGTTTCTGTACAGGACCAGAGAGAGAGGCAGAGAGAGACAGGTCAGTGACTGTGTTAGAATTCAATGGCTCACTATACAAACAAATTGAACTCTTAGAACCCAAGATCTGCTCTTTGTGGGCAGTTACAAGCCGTTTTCCAGGCTTCATAGCTCTGTCCACGTGTACATGATCAACCTGCATACAGACTCTGACTGATCAGAGAGAGGGGGCGGGGCTGATGATCAACCTGCATACAGACTCTGACTGATCAGAGAGAGGGGGCGGGGCTGATGATCAACCTGCATACAGACTCTGACTAGTATGTCAAGTACGTAAGTATTGTCAAGTAATTTGAAAAATGTATTATTATATATATCAATGTAATTGATATGTAAAAATGTAATTGCAAATTAATTACAATAATAAATCAATTACAGATTAATTGGACAAATTAATCAATTTTCAGCTCAAAAACATTCTGGAAGATCAATTTCGTCTTTATAACCTAAAGAAATTTGTAGATGCAAGTAACTTTTTGACTTTAAAAGTCGTAATAACTGTGGGTGGTTAAATGATGTGATTATGGTCAGTGTATTTTACCGTCCACAGGGCTGGACAGAGAAGCTGAACTGTCAGCCTTCGACAGCAAGGCCATCCTCTTCAGGGCCAGCACAGCTTTGCCTGTTTTCTACACATAAACATAAAAATTCCATTCAGTCCAGCTCAGACTCCATCATGAGGACACAGAACCTAAGAGCAGCCTTTATGGATTGCTGTAACGTGTTGTGTGCGAGTACTGTTGTAGTACCTTCCACTTCTGCCTGGCTAAGAACTTCTTCATCTTGTCTTTGGAGAGATTTTTGGCGGTGCTGGGGTTCGCAGACTCAAACGCCACCATCCAGGGGTGAGACAGAGCTTCTGCACAACACAGCCGGCGCCTTGCAGAGACAGAGAAATGTGTTTTAAATGTTCTCCACATGTAAACGATTCTCCGGACAGTGGAACGTCTGCTTTCTAAATGTTCTGAGATCTTTTGAAAACCCCTTAAATCCCGTCTTCTGCATTTACGACCTCCTTTCTAAAGGCCGCAGAGAGCTCCACGGATCTCGTCATGGTGATCCTACTCCCTTCACAAATCAAGAGCAAACCAAACTAATGTCTGAGGTTTAAATACTTAACGACATATCCAGGTTCTGTTTGGGATCCAACAATCGGTCGGATTCAAGTATAGAGGCCTCAAGATGAGGCTGTGGAGCGACACACTATCCCAACTGCTGCTGTGATGATCTGGGGAAGCATCACATACGACAGTCGGTCACCCCTAGTAGTGATATTAGGGACACTAACAGCTCGTGTGAAGGACAACCTGCAGACATGTGTGTGGTTTCCAATGGACATTTTCAGCAGGATAATGCTCCCACACACAGCAAGGGTTTCGAAGGAGTGTCTCCACCTGATCACCAATGGAGCATTTATGGAGCAGCACCTATGAGTGTGCAGGACCTACAGATCCAGCTGCAACATCTGTGGGTAAATGTGCTGCAGGAGTCCATATGGAACCTGTCGGCCTCCGTCACCAACTGTATCTCATCTTGTATCCAGATTAGAGGCCCAACAAGATACCAGAGATTCACTTTTCCCCAATAAACTCGTCCTTTCGCTTTAATTTTGTCAAATCGAATATATCATCGTCATATCCACAGACAGAACGATTCAGTCAGTGAGTGTATGTTCAGAATGACGTGTTTTTTCTTCTTCGCGTGTCTGTGCATGAAGGCTTTGCCTAACCTGACATCTTTGTGCAGCAGAGAGCTGATGAAATGTTTGGCCTGCTCAGTGATGTCCTCAAAGCTTTCCTCATCAAACTCCCACTGGGCTGCGGTCACTAGAGCCAAGGTTTCTGAATCACTGTCGCCGAGGAACGGAGACTCACCACTCAACCTTTATACACGCAAAACACCAGACATCCAAATATTACTGTCACATTATTACACATAGTGTTGTATATATTACGAGGGTTAATGTATGTAAGCACAGCAGGGACTCCTAGAAGGAATCTCAATGATACTAAACGTGGACCAATCACAGTCAGGGGGAGGTCTTAGAACAATAATAAGGGGATTGGAACCAATCACAGTCAGGGGGAGGTCTTAGAAACAACAATAAGGGGATTAGAACCAATCACAGTCAGGGGGCAGTCAAGGGGATTAGAACCAATCACAGTCAGGGGGCAGTCTTAGAAACAATAATAAGGGGATTGGAACCAATCACAGTCAGGGGGAGGTCTTAGAAACAACAATAAGGGGATTAGAACCAATCACAGTCAGGGGGCAGTCAAGGGGATTAGAACCAATCACAGTCAGGGGGCAGTCTTAGAAACAATAATAAGGGGATTAGAACCAATCACAGTCAGGGGGAGGTCTTAGAAACAATAATAAGGAGATTAGAACCAATCACAGTCAGGGGGAGGTCTTAGAAACAATAATAAGGAGATTAGAACCAATCACAGTCAGTGTATAACTCACAGTATATAACAGATCACTCCAATACTCCACATATCAGTCGCCAAACAGATGGGTTCATAATTGATGACCTCTGGGGCCACAAACTCAGGAGTGCCATGCATCACCTTCACTGGGTTTAAAGGATCTGGAACCACACACACACACACACACACACACACACACACACACACACACACACACCAAACCTCTATTCAGCATTAGTCAATACACCCACACTCCAAGCTTGGTGATACACCACACCAGCACATCCTCACACTCACCCAGTTTGGCGGCGAGTCCGAAGTCAATGATTTTAATCTGAATGCTGGTTCTGTCCACACACACTATGTTCTCAGGTTTGAGGTCCAGGTGGATGATGTTCTGCTGGTGCATGTATTGGATTCCATGCAGGATCTGACGCATGTAGCCCACACTGGACGGCTCGGTGTGCTCATAATTATCATCCACAATACGCTCAAACAGCTCGCCACCTGCAATGCTACACACACACACACACACACACACACACACACACACTGTTCTGTGAGTGTAATCTTAAATTTGATCTCTTTAAATTATAAATAAGTTCTTTTTTATATTAAAAATGGATTAATTTGTTTCTTTAACCTATTTTTTGCTTTTTGAATCTTTACATTGTCTCATAAAAGGACCAATAGAAACTCCATAAATACTTGTTAGATGTTCTAATTGATTTCAATTAAATAAGTATTTTATATTATATGACGTAAACTATTAGATAAATAACAAACCGAAGTGAAGATCATTCCTGAGAGCATCAGAAAACGACCTGTTCTAATCGGTTTGGCCTCTGCTGAGTAAAATCAGGAGGTAAGGAGCCTCTGACGATCTGGTGAACAGGTACTCACAACTCCATCACCATCACTATCTCAGGCTTGTGGTCATAGGCTGACAGGCATTGCACCAGTTTAGGATGGTGGAGGAAGTTCATCAGTTCTATCTCCTTCTTAGCTGCCTCTCTCTCCTTCGTCCGCCGACTCTTATAGAACTTCCCGGCGCACACTCGGCCCGTCTCCTTATGGGTCAGCCGGAAGACCTGACCAAACTTCCCTCTGAGAGAGAGAGAGAGAGAGAGAGAGAGAGAGAGTGAGAGAGAGACACAACAGTGGCATACAACAGTTTGGTCACCCCTAGTAGTGATATGAGGGACACTAACAGCTCAGCGATGGGCAGGACATCCTGCAGCCTTGTACGCCTCCATCACCAACC
Source organism: Acestrorhynchus altus (assembly GCA_034509495.1). Lineage (NCBI taxonomy): Eukaryota > Metazoa > Chordata > Actinopteri > Characiformes > Acestrorhynchidae > Acestrorhynchus > Acestrorhynchus altus. The sequence goes on along the minus strand of CM067520.1, from coordinate 25,775,884 downwards.
ATATCTCATCTTGTATCCAAGAGGCCCAACAGGGTTCTAGAGCCTCCCATCAACCGTACAGTTAGTTTGTACTTGTGTGCAAAGCTACTTACACTCCTAGTTTCTCCAGGACATTGTAGTGGTCAGTGACCTTGTGGACATCATCAATGGTAACTGTGGCATACTCATTGATCCTCTCCTCGTGATGCTCCCCTGTGAGGCAGAGCACAGAGCACACTGTCAGGACTTTAGGCAGTACGGATATTTTATAATTCCTTACATATAAAGTTAAATAATTCAATATTTCCTTTATTAAATTATTAATTTTTGATTACTTGCAGCTTATAGTAACCAGACGTATGACCTACACAACCCACAGCTTTAGTTTCGGGGTCAGCTGGGACAGTGGAAAATGAAACAGATACCAAGGACCAAGGCTGAGAAGAGTGGACAATAGTGGACAGTGTAGTGGATGTTGATGTGTGTGACTCGCAGTCTCCAGCTAGAATTGTCCATGTGAACAGATAAGCAACTCTGGCAGAAATCACATCCCCATTCAATGCAGGAGGTCAATGCAGGTCAGTGCAACGTCCTTTCATTTCCATGGGACAAAACCAAAAGTCTAGTTCCAGTTAAAACTGGCGGAGGACACCTGGCAGTTGGTTCAGATAATATAACCTTTCTCACCTGAGCTGTCCATCTTGATCACCAGAGACTCCTGGCTGGGTTCGCTGACCCCCACTGTGTTACAGGCCCTCACTCTGAAGCGGTACTGTCCCTGTGGCTGGAGTCCGGAGCTCACTCTCAGGGATGTGCTCCTGCAGTTGGCTGAAAGCTCCGTCCAGTGGCTGCTGTGGCCAGAGCCAACAGACTGAACCTCAACCACGTAGCTGGTGATGGCCGAACCGCCGTCGTAACAGGGGCCGGACCAGGAGAGGACGACTGAGTGCTCGTTGAGGACACACGCGACTGGACACGATGCAGGGGGCTGGGGTCGCTCTGAAACACACAGTCATACGAGTCTTAATATTATATATCTGCATATATAGACGTGGCTGCTGTATTTTCGGACTCTTTCAGATGGTGTGTTCTGGGTGGAGCTCACCAACGACAGACAGGGTCAGTGTGTGTTGGGTCGAGCTATTGCGATCTCGTATGACCAGAATGTATCGTCCAGAGTCTTCTGGCTGAACGTCAGAAATGACCAGAGTGCTGCTGTCACTACTGCTCTCTATAGAGTACCTACCACCCTCCAACACCTACAGAGAGAGAGAGAGAGAGAGAGAGAGAGAGAGAGAGAGAGAGATACATAGAGAGAGAGAGACACAGAGAGAGAGTTATTGATATAATACATGTATTAAATAAGCTTACGTACATAAAAGTTTGCATGTGTGTGTGTGTGTGTGTGTGTGTGTGTGTGTGATTAATGACCTCCTTCCTGTTGTGGATCCAGCAGGACACGACTGGGTAGCTGCCTTTAAACTCACAACTCAGACGCACACTCTCCCCGGCCAGAACCTTCACTTGATCACAGGGGGAGACCACCTGCAGCGGGACAACTGGACACAGAGAGCAGTATGTTCAGAAGACATTAATACATTCATAACAACATGTCACATTCACAAACACCTTTATTAACACTAAACAACATCACTAACACATTTACTAACATCGAACACTGTCACAAATTCCCGTATTAACACTAAACACCTTTAGTGGTGACACCATCAGCCCCGCCCCCTCTCTCTGATCAGTCAGAGTCTGTGTGCAGGTTGAGCATCAGCCCCGCCCCCTCTCTCTGATCAGTCAGAGTCTGTATGCAGGTTGAGTATCAGCCCCGCCCCCTCTCTCTGATCAGTCAGAGTCTGTATGCAGGTTGAGCATCAGCCCCGCCCCCTCTCTCTGATCAGTCAGAGTCTGTATGCAGGTTGACCGTAAGCCCCGCCCCCTCTCTCTGATCAGTCAGAGTCTGTATGCAGGTTGATCATCAGCCCCGCCCCCTCTCTCTGATCAGTCAAAGTCTGTATGCAGGTTGATCATGTTCACGTGGACAGAGCAGTAAACATGCACTGGAAGCTGCTTTGGTATTCAGTTTAGTGAGTGAATTTGTGCTGATGGTTGACAGAGTAAGTCTGTAGTTTGTAATGAAATGTGCATCATGTCTGTAGGTTACTCTGATCCTGAGATACAGGCCTAAAGTTAGTCCTGAACTTCTGAATGATTCTGAGATTCAGAGCTTCTTCATGGTTCCCTGAAAAATTGATGGGAGGCTGGATTCACAGCCTCCTCCCTGCCCATATTTACCTCTACATTTTACAGCTACATAATCATCCCCCCAACACACACACGCACACACACACACACACACGCACACACACACACACACACACACTATCTGCCTTTATGGTCCTGCAGCAATAAAACACTCAATTCTCGCCAAGAGCCAGAAAAGTTGGCATTATTCAAATCAGAGCAATTAACTTCATTTGACTGCACATCACAGAAACCGGCCTCATGCCTTCACTGACCACACGTCGTCATACCTGGCATCAGCTATCAGAGAGTTTTACATAAATGACCAGAAAGGCTTAAACCAACACATGTAGCACTGTGACCCCATTCAGACCAATCAGCATCTTCTGGAGTGCAGTTGAAACAGAAACAGTTCTGAGAAACAGAGGCTGAAGAACTAGTCTCTGGATAAACTGATCTAATCTGACGCTCGGCCGCCTGCTGCCTACATGACGCTGCACGCCTGCCGTTACCACCAAACATGACATGAGAAAACAGTATCTGTGAAAACCTGCTTCCTCTGCGATCGTCCTGCAGCTCTGCTGTCAGTGTTCAGAGAGAGTTCATCAGAAAGGAATCATCTAAACATCTAACTCCTGAGTCTAAAACCTAGATTTGCAAATGATTACAGCTGTGGTCTGATTAGACTCTGGGTTTTGGCACAAGAGGGTGTAAAGTGTCTCCCTCACTGCCCTCTAAAAAGCACTCAGAGGCTACTTTTGGGTCGTGTACCTATTGGTGATCGTTGACAGCTAGACACGCCTTTACGACACACTCAAAGACATTTTACCCAGCTGACAGACCACCCAGCAGGACGGTCGGTTCACCAAATTGCCCACCATCTAGTCCGTTCTGCCCAAGCCATTGTCACCTTTCTTCACAGTGGTGTCATGAACAAGAAACGTGGAACTGTATTGTCTTTAGCTATGAATCCAGGTTCTGTTTGAGGTCCAACAACAGTCAAGTTTGAGTATGGAGGCCTTCAGTCCTGCCTTTGATGTGGAGTGACACACTCCACCCACTGCTGGTGTGATGATCTAGGGAGCATCCCATATGAATTGATCCCCTAGTAGTGAGACGAGGGACACTAACAGCTCAGCAATTTGTGCAGGATGTCTTGCTGCCATGTGCTACCTCTCGTGGCAGGACTTCCAACTGGCATTTTCAACAGAATAATGCTCCCACACACAGCAAATGTCTCCAAGGTTTCCCAGGAATGTTGCCAGATATATCACCAATCAAGCATTTATGGAGCCTGTACCTCCACGACCAACTGTATCTCATGCTGTATCCAGGCTAGAGGCCCATCAGGGTACTAGAGCCTCCTTTCGACTGTATACTTAACAGATACATCAAGTAATGAAGCGATTCCTCAGTGCTGCTGCTCTAAGAACCCTCCGAAATACCATTATTTGTAAGGTTTCCCAACACAATCCTACAAGCTGTCACGGGTGGGGATGGTGTAACCATAATATCAGCTAAACGTCCTCACTTCCCAAACTACTTGATGAGTGGTGTGGTTTGTGGTGTTGTCTGGTTGGCATATGAAGTCTGCTTCTGGTTCTCCACCAAAACAGAAGAAATTGCCCCTCCAGACAGCTGCTGAACGTCAGTATATGACATCTGAACATCTGGGCAACCCTATTCGACTGCCAGTGTCTATAGACTAGTACAAGTTAAATGGTAAAGTCGTTTTTTTTACAAGATCGCATGATCTCAGGTGGTCCGAGAGTGGAGAGCAGAGTGTGCTCTGTGCAGAAAGTGCAGAATCAATTCACCAACCAAAAAGAGGTCATACTGGTTACAGTTTAACTGACTTTGATAGACAAAAACATGGCATTACTAGGTTGAAACGATGCATGACTGACCATTTCAGTGAAATGCAGCTTTGCTCCAAAGCAGAAAAACAGCCAGGGCCAACAGAAGAAACATCTCAGAATAAAGTCACTGATGTTCATTCAGAACTTTGAATCGTATTAAACAAATACAACGTAAAAATATACAGAACATGGTTTGGGCCTGTTTTGCTGCATCTGGACCAGAGTGGCTTGCCATCACTGAAGGAGCAATGAATTCTGAAATATCCCAGCAAATTGGAAAAGGAAAATGTCATGAGGTGAATCTCAAGAGAACGTGGGCCATGCAGAAAGACAACGACCCTATACACACGTCATTCCACCTACAATGTTCAAAGAAGGATAAAGTTAATGGTTTGGAATTCAGCCAAAGCCCTGACCTTAATCCAGACCTTAAAAATGTTGTGGAAGGACCTGAAGCAGCAGGTCATGGGAGGAAACCTACCAACAAAGGTACACATACTTTTGCCCTCACAGGTATGGACTATTGGGTCATTTTCCTTAACAAATAAAGGAGACAGAGACATATTTTCATCTCATTTGTTTGATTAGGATCCCTCACTTCAGAAATATAGAAAAATCCAAAGCACCAGTGTATCTGCAAAGCCTCAAATGACAGCATCAGTGAGGGCCAAGCTGACAAGGAAAGACAGAGTTGAAATGATGGGGAGGTGGAGAGATGGAGATGGTCTTACCTGTCCCTGAGCTGCTTCTTCTCTTCCCAGTCACCTCTAGGACAAGTGAAGAAGACACATAGGTGATCAAACACACACACACACATATGCAGGGGAGGGGTTGAACGAGAAGGGCGGGGTGTATTTGAGGTAGTGATATGCATGAGGGAGAAACAGGCAGTTCCCTTAAAAGGGAAAAGTTGAGGAATGTCTGAATAAAGAGAACAGGTAAAGCAGGCACTGCAGTATAAAGGGCAGTCAGAGCACGGCTATCTGCAGCTGGACCACAAACACACAGGCTATTCATACACAAACCTCAGATACAGGCCGTTCCTGCTTGACCGAGCGGGGATCTGAAAGTAGGTAGCAATAAAATAACAGCCTGGCCAGATCAAGCTGCACAAACTGGTTGACCAGTTTAACTTTTGACCAGCATAGGGTGCGTTATAATCTGAGATTGATGGTTTAGCCAGTCTACAAGTATGACCAGCATGGTCAACCAGTACTACCAAGCTGTTTGACCAAGCATGAGCTAAACGGTCAAACCACAGAGACTCCCCATTTGGAACTGGACTGTTAAGGCCAGTTCCCATATTTTCCAGGGTGCTGGTAAAAGCAGCTTGGGCTTAATCCCATATAATACTGGCCAACAGGCATGTGGCACTTGGTCCAGATGTGAGCCAAGCATTTGGGCCACAACTGGACATAGATTCAAGCCAGGTCTGGTCAACATGTTGTATTGGGCCCAAAACTGGCCTAAGTGATTTTTGCTATCTTGGCAACCAGGCTGGTTCATGAGTAAGTCAACCAGTAGGACCAGCATGACCACAATATTTGACCAGCATAACTACACTGACCTACAAGACAGGACGCTGACCACAGGACACCGTTGGCTGGACATTTCTGGTTGGTGGACTGTTCTCAGCCCAAAGGGGACACTGAAGGTTTAAACACTCCAGCAGCACTGCTGGGTCTGGACAATGATGAAGATTCCCCTAGTATATCAGTAGGTCTACCTTTCCTGTGTGTCGGAGTTTGAGGACTTGCTGCTTGAGGAGATCCTGGTCCTCTGAAAACACTGCTGTTGTCCAGAGAAGTCTGAGGTGAAGAGCTGCCGTGCTTCAGACAAGGAGCCGGAGCTTGAGACGAGTGGGAGTTACTGTGCTGGACTGGGATAGCCATGTCTTGGATTTTTATATGGAGAGAGAGAGAGAGAGAGAGAGAGAGAGAGAGAGAGAGAGAGAGAGAGAGAATTCAGATTGAGTCAGATAATGAAGATTCGTTGAAGTGGCTGTTCATCCATCCATCTCATCTGCTTCTTCTTGGTCAGAGTTGTCGTGGGTCAGGAGCCCACCCAGAATCATTGGACGCAACCCCCCCTGGACAAATATGTCCTGGACAGGGCACCAGGCCATCACAGGTTGTCCCACTCATCTATTCTCATCTACACCCTTCAAAATGAAGTCATAGCCATAGAAGAACCATTTTTCTGTCTTGTGTGTAAAGAACCTTTAAATTGGTAAAGAACAAGGTCAAGATTACAGAACAGTCCAGGAGAAGCAAAAATCCTTGGCATGTGGACGAGCGTCATCCTGTTGGAATAGAGCACCTGAGTGTGTATTCAGAAAAGGCAGAACCACTGGTTGAAGGACCTCATTAACGTAACATTGGTCTGTTAAAGTGTCTGTAATGAAGATCAATGCTGATCTGGTATCGTACTAAGTTGCGCCCACACCACGATACCAGACCTTCTGGATCTCAACCACGATGCCTCCACACATGGATTCATTGGTCGTCCCCACAGTAAACAAGTTTACTTTGTTTATTTTGATGAAAACGTTGGAATCACTTCAATAACCCTCCGATTTCCGTTAATAAAACTCACATTCTCAGAGCAGCTCTGGATCTGGCTGGTCTTACTGCTGCCTCAGAGGACGTTGAACTTCCCCGAGTTCAGTGTTCCCTCTTATCTGTTTCCTCATGAAATGTTCTTCGAGTTGAGCTCAGTGACAGAGGCTCATCTCACTAATCTGCCTGTAATTCACATTGTACACACACGAACAGTTACAGCCTCACACCCTCTTAACCTTTAGAACTCTGGACCAATTTTGTGGTATGTTTTTGTAGTTTGACACTCGTGCCTACTCATGTTTGTGTTTTTATAATAATACGTTCCTCAAAATACTTGACAAATAATGTAAAAAAACAACCGGAAAGTCTTTTATTATTTATGTATGAATCCGTTTTATCCCTTCTTGTAACTTTTATTTTGAAATTTGAACACTGGGTGAGTAAAAAAGAGAGCAAACAGCCCCTCCCTTCTCTTTTTCCTCTGTAACTCTGGACCAGTGAGGTCATTAGCCACGCCCCCTCTCTCTGATCAGTCAGAGTCTGTATGCAGTTGAGCATCAGCCCCTCCCCCTCTCTCTGATCAGTCAGTGTCTGTATGCAGGTTGAGCATCAGCCCCGCCCCCTCTCTCTGATCAGTCAGTGTCTGTATGCAGGTTGATCATCAGCCCCGCCCCCTCTCTCTGATCATACATCACACAATAATTTATGATCTGTGTATCACATCTGTAGGTTACTCTGATCCTGAGATATGAAGCCTAGAAAACTGCCTGCAAAGTGCGGATCTCAGGTTCTAAGCGTTAAACATTGTTCATACTCACAACAATGGTTCTTCTATGGCAGTGTTTCCCAAACGTGGCCTTGCAGTGAGAGGCCTGACTTCATATCACACCTTTAAGTCTCTATTCTCACCCCCACCGACAGACACACCCACCAAATAGAATACAAGTGACCGTGTGAGACCACAAAGGCAGGCGAGCCCAACGCATCGTTTCAGAGGAACTCATGCATGTAAATCCATTTATGCAATAATGTACAACCCCTGTCTTTACTGCCCTCTAGAAGACTGACTTATCTGTCTCACTACATGATGTTGGGTGGAGTTCAGTAAAGTGCATGATCATTAACCTTTGTGCACGTGTCTCCTGAAGACTTTCAACATGTACAACTTCCTCAACATGTCACTCGCCGTTCGTCAGGCCTCTTTGGTGAAGCTGCATTGTTTACTTCCATCTCTGCAGACTTCATTCTCCTCCTTTCACCCTGAACTTCAATGCTTTCTGGTACGAGTGGATCAGACACAGCAGTGCTGCTGGTGTGTTTAAACACTGTGTCCACTCACTGTCCACTCTATGAGACACTCCTACCGAGTGTCTCCACCTTGTAGATGTAAAGTCAGAGACAGAAGCTCATCTGTTTCTGCACAGTTTGTGTTGGTCGTCCTCTAGTCCTTCATCAGTGCTCACAGGACGCTGCCCACAGGACGCTGTAGGCTGGACGTTTCTGGTCGGTGGACTGTTCTCGGTCCAGCAGTGACACTGAGGGGTTTAAACACTCCAGCAGCACTGCTGTGTCTGATCCACTCGTACCAGCAACACACACTAACACACCACCACCATGTCAGTGTGACTGCAGTGCTGAGAATGACCCACCACCCACATCATATCTGCTCTGTGGTGGTCCTGTGGGGTCCTGATCATTGAAGATCAGGGTGAAAGGAGGAGAATAAAGTCTGCAGAGAAACAGATGAACTACAGTCTGAATTATAGAACCTGTGTGATCAGAGGAGCTGATAGAAGGGTGTGTGTGTGTGTGTGTGTTAGGAGTGAGCTGACGCTGACAGATGCTGTGGTCTGCAGTACTCAGGGGTGGACAGGGTTTGTGGGTGCTGATGGGTATTGATCTGGAGATTGTATCTCAGGCTGAAAGCCGGAGTGGATTTACATCCACATTCACTGAGGTCCTCCTTCAGCTGCTCTCGTCCACACTGATTTACAGAACCGTGCCGACAGTGCGCATTAAAACTGGACACTTCTCCGCGCTCCAGACACTGTAAATTACACTGGAGTTTTACTGGTTTTAAATTTCCATAGTTATTCTGGGTTTACAAGAAATGGTGTCTCTCAGTGCGGCGTCGGGTTTAACACAACACGCCAGACGTCTCTGCATGGAGGTGTAGAGGTTCCTAATGGTGTCCTGTGATGATCCATCCCATGCAGCTTGAATGTTCTCACTCAGTTCTGCAGATGGTGTGGTAGGGGTGGAGTGTTGATAGAGTGTCCAATAGCGTCCACACATTTACAATCAGGGACAGGTCTGGAGACGAGACCGACCACGGCGTAGTATCTGTGTCTTCAAGACGAGATCTTGAGATGGCAGCAGCGTGTGGACCAGCATCGCCCTGTTGGAATAGAGCACCTACATCCTGACACCAGGCCTTCTGGATATGTGATAACAAACCATTGATTCTGGTGCTGACAAAGATTGTCTTCGCAGTCGGTCGATTCTTTCTGGGTGCAGCTATTGCTTGGAATTCTGGAAACATGGTGGAACAATGGGACACTAGGTGACATATACACTCATGAGCCATAACATTATAACCACCTCTTGTTTTAACAAGGATGACGATTAGAAGCAATAGAGGGGTCATGCTGGACCACCAGCTGGGTCAAGCTTAGACACAATGGTTGCCTAGTTTGATCAGGTTGATCATACTTAGACCAGTTAAACCATTAAATCTAAATGAAAACATACTCTATACTGGTCAAGTTGTTCAACCACTAACCAGCTTGACCAACATCAGCTGGACAGGCTGTTTTTTTCAGCAGTGATCTGACCCATTACTATGAGAGAGAGGAATATTGTCCAGGTCACCCATTCTCAACTCTGAAGATGGAGAAACATCAGCAACAGAAGATGGAAATTAAAGCACAGGTAGACAGTCCTACACTACCAGTCCTGCTGGGTTGGGTTTGGACCGATCCAGACGGACATAAACGGCGTGGGTTTGGGCTATTTTAAGCCCTCTGCCTCTCCTGAGTTAGAGCCGTGATTTCCCCTGGGACTGAAACACCCTCCTCATTCACATCTTCACAATAAACAGCATGAAAGAATGATGGGCTGAGGGTTCTAGATTAACCTCCGGGGACGTTTTTATCTTTCACTTTTAACTGGAATTCCAATATGTTCATTTAATTTAATAATTTAACACAAAAGGGTTCATCAACTGATTATACTGATGAAAGTGGAAAAACAATAACAAACACTGAAACTTTACACAGTAAAAATAGTGCATTTATAGTTGATGTTATTAAAAAACATTAAAAAAACATTGATATTAGAGATTCATTCTGGATATTAATGTTATTAGAGATTCTTTCTGGATATTAATGTTATTAGAGATTCATTCTGGATATTAATGTTATTACAGATTCATTCTGGATATTAATGTTATTAGAGATTCATTCTGGATAGTACAATTGGATCTGATCTACTCCAGGACACCTTTAGATTTCTAAAGCTTACATGTCCTACAGTATATGTCTTTCGATGTAATCCAGGTGTTTGGTGTTAATAACAGTGGGCTGTGATGACCTGGTTCATCTGTAAACCCCACTGGGGTGTGTTCACTCTGTGCCCTGTGGCGGCTGTTCTGTAAGTACCGATAGAAAAGTGGGGCAGGAAAGTGCTGGAGTGTGCAGGGATATGGAATGTGTGTGTGTGTGTGTGTGTGTGTGTGTGTGTGTGTGTGTGTGTGTGTGTGTGTGTGTGTGTGTGTGTGTGTGTCTTATGAATATGCAGCACTGCAGACACAATCAAATCAAAGCTTTGAATCAGAGATTCTACTCCATAAATAAACACCTACATAAACACTCCTGTACACTAGAATATGAGATATCAGTCCATAAACACCTCAATAAACACTCCTATACACTAAAATAGGAGATATCAGTCCATAAACACCTCAATAAACACTCCTATACACTAGAATAGGAGATATTAGTCCATAAACACCTCAATAAACACTCCTACACACTAGAATAGGAGATATCAGTCCATAAACACCCCAATAAACACTTCTTTACACTAGAATAGGAGATATCAGTCCATAAACACCTCAATAAACACTTCTTTACACTAGAAAAGGAGATATCAGTCCATAAACACCTCAATAAACACTCCTATACACTAGAATAGGAGATATCAGTCCATAAACACCCCAATAAACACTCCTATACACTAGAATAGGATATATTAGTCCATAAACACCTCAATAAACACTCCTACACACTAGAATAGGAGATATTAGTCCATAAACACCTCAATAAACACTCCTATACACTAGAATAGGAGATATCAGTCCATAAACACTCCTGTACACTAGAATAGGAGATATCAGTCCATAAACACCTCAATAAACACTCCTATACACTACAATATGAGATATCAGCCCATAAACACCTCAATAAACACTCCTACACACTAGAAAAGGAGATATCAGTCCATAAACACCTCAATAAACACTCCTATACACTACAATATGAGATATCAGCCCATAAACACCTCAATAAACACTCCTGTACACTAGAAAAGGAGATATCAGTCCACAAACACCTCAATAAACACTCTTATACACTAGAATAGGATATATTAGTCCATAAACACCTCAATAAACACTTCTTTACACTTTTTTGAGCTACAGGAATATGAATGTATAGTAACTGATAAATGTTTTTGGAAGGACTGATTGATTGATTGATTGATTGATTGATTGATTGATTGATTGATTGATGTGCTGGATCGTGATGGACCTCAGAGGTGGCAGAGCTCAGAGTGTTTACTGTAAAGCTCTGTTAGAATTACAGTACCTTGAGTGGAATTTTCCAGAGTGAAGTGACACTGAAAGCCTGGTCCGTGCCAGCACTATGCATTTGGAGCAGCTAAAGAGGAGCTGGCTGAGTGAAAGTGAAAGGGGAGCTCTGAGCAGGATGGATTCAATTAGTAAAGTCTGCTGCACCACTGAGAAACACACGCCAGAAGAAGTGGCCATTAGGACACCCAGTGTGGGCCATACAGCTCGTAAAGCTTTGTATTAAAAGGACCTTCTAGGTGTTCAGATGATTTCTGGGATGTATTATACTGATCAGGATCATCTCTGAGTGGCTAAACCAGCCCTCCCATTGGTCAGGACTTCACTAGTGGAACTGAAGGCTGTCAGATTAACCACCAACACAATCACCAATTAACCAATCACGCTCTGATTCACAGTGGGTGGAGCCTGTTTTCTTGGATCTAGTCACTCTAGTCCTTCTAGAGGTTCGAGATAGGCTGTAACCATATCCCTCTATCCCACGCCTGGTATTAGACATGGTCCCAAAAGATTCATAGAGTCCTATTCTATAGGCTGTACATCTCTACAGGGACTAGACAAGCTGTGTGTGCATTTGCACATCTGTGTCAGCAATGGGTGCATCTTTAAAATGAATGGGTTCATTAGGAGGCGTGTCCTCAAACATTTGAACAAATGTTGGAAAAACAGCTGGGTCAAGTTTCAGAACCTCGATCAGTGACACTCGCTGGACCACCTGATTCTGTTCTTTCAGAGGTACTGAAAAGGGTCTCCTAATCACTGTTTGATGCACTGGAGAAGAAGACCACCTGGACAAGACCAGAGTCTTTAGTCTATACCAAATAGACTTGTCCAGATGAGACTGAGACTGAGTGAAGACCAAGTCCAGATGAGAGCAAGACCACTTCTAGACTGAGTCCACATGAGAGTGAGACTGAGTGTAAACCAAGTCCAAATAAGAACAAGACCTCATCTTCAGAGAGTCCAAGACCCAGTGAGTTGAAATGGAAGTGAGACCTGTCCAGATGGGTGAGGCTGAGTTAGACCAGAACAAGACCAAGGGTGAATTGGTGGTCTTCTCATTTTAGTGTCAGTGAGTTCAGTTTGCTGTGGCTTAGGGTGGTCAGTAGAGTCAGTGTGGTCAGTGGAGGTAGAGGATTCAGTGGTCAGTGGGGTCAGTGTGGTGAGGGGGCCGAGTGGGGGACAGGGTCAGTGAGGTCAGTCGGTGTGTCTGTGTGAGCTGAGCTGGACTGCAGGAGCACAGCTACGTTCCAGAAGATGGAGCTGCACTGAAATATTCATGCAGGAGGATATTTTAAGCTTCTGCATTCATCTACTGAACAGAACCACACACACACACACACACACACACACACACAGATATTATAATGTTTGGTATCGAGGGGTGGGGGTTTGGCTCAGTGTGGGTTAGAATGAGAGACATCACCAAAGGGACTTTCCAGACTTACGATATTCCTGTGTCTCCAGGACAAACAGAAAGACAGTGTTTATCACATCTGTGAACATTTTTTAAATACATAACCTGTTTAAGATATTTAATTACAGTATTTAGTCTAAATATTTAGTCTAAATACATTTAGTCTAAATAGTATAGTAATACAGTATTTAGTCTAAATACATAACCTGTTTAAGATATTTAATTACAGTATTTAGTCTTAATTATTAAATACATAACCTGTTTAAGATCTTTAATTACAGTATTTAGTCTTAATTATTAAATACATAACCTGTTTAAGATCTTTAATTACAGTATTTAGTCTTAATTATTAAATACATAACCTGTTTAAGATCTTTAATTACAGTATTTAGTCTTAATTATTAAATACATAACCTGTTTA
>CM067520.1:25742824-25745324 GCA_034509495.1 Acestrorhynchus altus | reverse complement strand
CCAACTGCTGAGCTGATTGAACGGATGGATACCAAAGTGAAAGGCTATACTTAGTTGGGAGAATCTGAAAGCGTGTTTTAAACTGTTTTCTTCTTTGAACCTCCAGCAGTTTTCCGGGATGTTCTACCCTGCAGCTGATGGGATGCTCCGGTAATGATAACACAAGCCTCGATCACAGCTGGATCCTTCACTACTGTTTTAGAAACAGTCACGGATTCTCGATTTGATGCGACCATCTGGGCAGCTATGCTGGGCTACACCACGGAGTCCGCGGATAAGACTCCTAACACTACTCTGTAATACGAGTAACCGTGGAAGGTTCTGGAGTGTCACCGAAATGCCGTAAACGTCATGCATTTGTTCTCCTACATAAATCATTCCGATCTGGCCAATCTGATGATACACCAAATCCCGGAGCTCGTGCATCCAGCTCCATCTTCTCGGCTTTGAAAATGAGGCGTCTAGTTGAACGTGTGTGTAAATTAAGCCACTTTTGCACAACTTGCATGAACCTAGTTTCCATTTTTTGAAGAGCATTTTGAGGTACATGGACGTTAGGAAATAGATGCTGAATTTTAGCTAATGCACACACACACACACACACACACACACACACACACACACACACACACACACACACGCCACTGCCTCGCCTTGAGCAGTACATTTCCACTCCAAACTCTGTTGGGACAGTGTGGCTGTGTTAACTCCCGCCCCCTCTCCTCCTGCTCTCCTGTGTGTGTGTGTGTGTGTGTGTGTGTGTGTGTGTGTGTGTGTGTGTGTGTAGAAGCAGGATTGTAAATTCCTCAGGAGCTGTTTTAAAGGCCTCCATTAAAGCAGTCACCGACTGACTCGTCTGTCAGGAGCCAGGCTGTAATCCATCACCTGCGAGCGCCACAGGCCTCCAGACCAGGGGCTCGCTTTACACCTCCAGACCGCCCTCCGGCCTCCGCAGCTGGGCGGCCCACGCCAGCCTGTGGGTCTCTTGCTGGAGCACATCCTGCAATGCGACCACAACCACACATGTTTTTATGCTTCTAAATGGTTTTGCACTTTGAGCTTTTAAAGGACCCATATTGTCCATTACGGCACTCGGTTTGTACTGAAGATCACGTACAACTAAACGTTTCCAGTAACTACTGATGAGTCCTGCACTCGTTTGAGCCCATTCAGCCGCTGTTGGTGGGTTTCCTCCCATTAACTGCCTGCTTCTGGTCCTTCCACAACATTTCTATTGGATAAGGTCAGGCCATTCCAATACATTAACTTAATTCTTCTTAAAACAGAGTCGTTGTCTTGTTGCACGACCCATGTTCTATTAAGATTCAGCTCATAGATAGATATCCTAACCTTTAGGATTTGTTGGTTTCATTCAGAATTTACTGTTCCATCAGTGATGCCAAGCTGTCCTACCACCACCACGTTTCACAGATGTCACAGGGTTTTTATGCAGGAATGCAGTTTCTCCAAACCTAACACTTCTCATTTAAACCACCATGACCTATTTTGGTCTCACACATCCACGAAACCTCATGTCAGCAGTGTTCTGGTTGGTTCATGTGATCTTATCAAACTGCAGATGGGCAGCAATGTTCTTTGTGGAGAGCAGCAGCTTCTCCTCGCAGGCCTGCCATGCTCACCGCTGTTGTTCAGTGTTCTCATTAACATTAACATTAGCTTGTGTGAGAAAGACCTTTAGGTGCTTAGATGTTCCCTTGGGTTCCTTTGTGAGCTGGCGGACTATTACGCACCTTGCTCTTGGCATGATCTTTGTTGGTTGACCACTCCTTGGGAGGGTAATAATGGTCTTAAATTGTTTACTTTGTAAAGCTCTAATATGAGAATGAATACACATACCACGTTAACGTGTGACATCACAGTTCAAAGCCAACAAAATCTCCATGTCAGCTGTCGTCACTTTTCAAACTGCCTTTAGCATTACAAATTGCCATTGTTACCACACCTTTAGGAGTTTGTGTTTTGATTGGCTACACTACATCATGCCTGGATTGGTTAAAACACACAATATCACACAATATGTCCAGCCTATCAGCTCCTCTGACCACTCAGGAGAACTCTGTAGTCCTGTGGGCAACGTCCTGTGAGCACTGATGAAGGACTAGAGGACGACCAACACAAACTGTGCAGAAACAGATGAGCTTCTGTCTCTGACTTTACATCTACAAGGTGGAGACACTCGGTAGGAGTGTCTGATAGAGTGGACAGTGAGTGGACACAGTGTTTAAACACTCCAGCAGCACTGCAGCGTCTGATCCACTCATACCAGCGCAAACAGCACAATTCAGGACATTAGAGCAGCGAATGCCATAAATTCCCACATTTACCACCAAAGATATTAATATGAAACCAGTATTTTAACTTTTATTTGACATTAGTTTAACAAAGTGATTATGATACAGATGATTTTACAGCTCCAGTAAAAACCATTAGTGGTTTTAAATACCATTAAAAATGAAGTTCATATTCTACATACATTTAG
>CM067520.1:25687824-25737824 GCA_034509495.1 Acestrorhynchus altus | reverse complement strand
TGTGTACATGTTGATGTGCTTTTTTTATGGGAAATTAAAACTGGATTTCATCCGTTCACACTAAAGACATTTTAGTGACACGTGAAAATGGAATTTGGCCCAAATAGATTCGGATTCTATCCGCACGGTAAAGCCGGGTGTGAAAGGAGTCATAGAGACTCAAAGACTGCATTCACACAGCAGGGAAAAGTGAGTCAAATCCACTTTTCGTCAGTGATCCACTCAATTTTACACATACAGTTCCAATTTGGGCCACTTTCATATGTGGTGTGATTGACTGATGTGTGTTATTGAGGATCATAGTGACGTCTCAGGAAAAGTGAATTCAAAACAGACTTTTTGCAGATTAGAAAATGGTACTGCGTTCAGTACACACACACACACACACACACACACACACACACACGCACACGCACACACTCTCGTTTTGTTGGCGAACCCAATGGCGCAGTAGCTAGAGCCCTCTTCACCCCCATCATCATGACATTTTTATCTTTCCAGTGAGATGAAGGATCATCAGTTAAAGTGTCTGGATTCAGCAGCCTGAAATCAAACCAGACTCAAACGAAAAAAGAGGCCGAAGCAGGAAAGAGGGAAAAATGTTGGCTGGTGAATTTCTGCAGGAATTTCTGACTGCTGCATGACGGTTATGGATGCGCATTAGAGAAAAGCTAGTGGCGCCAAAAAAAAAAAAAAAAAAGTTTTGAAACTTGAAACTGGACGGCGTCCAAGTTTCTTCTGCTTGGCCGAGCGAGTCGAACCAATCACTTCAATATGCCTCAACCTCTTTTCACTTCCATGGCTCGGTGTGCAGCTCCGAACACCGACTAAAGTGCTGCGCCTTGACTCGATTCAAGGGTTTGACTCGTTTCTGCACGAATTAGCAGATCATATCAACACAGCGAGATCCAGGAGTGAGTGAACTGAGAGGCGGAGATGTGCTGATGTGAAGTATCTTATTAATGTGGGAATTCAGATCAGTACGTTCCCAAAGGGAACACGTCTTACCTAAGATCAGCTTCTTTTTGTTCTAGGAAAGTCTCTACCGTGAGACTCCAAAGCTACGCCCCCTTTTCTCAGCCAATCAGCTGCCTCCACCTGTCTTTTAAAGGCCACCCCATCCTCCACATTGCCACCATTTTGGCCGTGTTGGTCACCCAGGGGGGTTGGCGCTGTGCCTGCCTTCCATGCATGACTGGAAGATCAAGACAAGACTGGACGTGGGAAGCACTAGACATGACAGGGGACTGGGTATGAGACATGACAGGACCAGGTGATGGAACAGGAACGAACACACTGATCGAGAATGACAAAAAACCAGTTCCACGAACAGAGACATGAACAGAAACTGGAACATAAACTGGAAATCGATGCGGGAACAAAAACAAAAGCAGGCACAGACATAGGTTGAGACATTTCCATGGATATGGGAATGGACGAAGGCCCAGAACTTGATAATGTCCCTTGTATAGTTCTAAGAGCCAGACTCGACATAGTTCTGGAGGCGTACAGATAGACTATCTTTTTGTCCACCCTGAGAAAGACGCAAAGGGTACAGCAGGCACTGAAGTGGATGTGGTTGGTGCCACTAACACTGAAGCTTAGTATGAGTGGATCAGACACAGCAGTGCTGCTGGAGTGTTTAAACACTGTGTCCACTCACTGTCCACTCTATCAGACACTCCTACCGAGTGTCTCCACCTTGTAGATGTAAAGTCAGAGACAGAAGCTCATCTGTTTCTGCACAGTTTGTGTTGGTCGTCCTCTAGTCCTTCATCAGTGCTCACAGGGCGCTGCCCACAGGACGCTGTCGGCTGGACATCGGACTGTTCTCAGTCCAGCAGTGACTCTGAAAATACAGAAGCAAACTTCAGACACCGGTCATGTCTTGGCTGATTGACTACGTGTTGGTAAAAGGGGAAAACTGTGTAAATTTGATTTTACGTCAGCTCACTTTAACGTCAGGTCAGCAGCTGATGGTATCTGAAGGTAATACGATTTGTGTAAGTCAATTTATGGACTGTTTAAGGTCAAGCCATGAGGTCAGCGCTTCTGCAGCTCTGTGAGTGGAGTGCATTTCATGTCTCGGGACCGACTGAAACAGTCCGTCCAGTTTGACCAGTCTCCTCTGTCTACACAAAGCAGCGGAAACTTGAAGCACTGAAACGGCACCCGAATGTCTGTTTTCGTTTAGGTCTTCCAGGTAAAAAAAGAAGAGCTGAGGCCAAAGTTTCTGTTCTGCAGATGCACAGAAAGGCGGTATCACTTCTCCATTTCTCCATCATCCTCTTTCCCCTCGTTCTGCAGTTCCTGAACTTGTTTGTCTTGGAGAAGGAAAAAAGCACACTTGTTACTGTAAAGCTGAATTTTCCACAATACCTTCCAAATCTCCCCCTACACATACACTCGTGCACACACACACACACACACACACACACACACACACACACACACACACACACACACACACACCATCATCATATTACCAAGCTCCCATCCAGGCTCTTTCCAGCACACACGCAGGTTTGTCAGGACTTGAGGTCATACATTTACCCCATAGGTAAATACCAATGCATTGGCCTGCAGTTCTGTCTCAGGCTGATATGTAAACGAGTACAGGTGTGGTCTGATTAGATACTGGGTTTTGGCACAAGAAGGTGTGAAGTGCTTCCTCCACTGCCCTATAAAACAGCTCTCAGGGGCTACTTTTGGGTGGTGTACCTCTTGGCGCGAGATCGTAGACTGATATACTGCTATGCCCCTATGACTCACATGAAGACTCATCCTGGTTCTGTTGGAGATCCGTTGACGGTGGTCTCATGGTGTGCGCTTCAGTCCTGTCTTTGCTGTGGAGTGACACACTGCCCCAACTGCTGGTGTGATGATCGGTCTCCCTTAGTAGTGATACAAGGGACACTAACAGCTCACATGGCCAGATCAGACCAAGAGCAGACCACAAGATGCGTACAGAAGATCCAACAATCTTAGCAGGTAGAGCCCGCCACAGTTAAGTCAAAAGTGCTTCATCCACCATGTCTCTGTTCTCTGGTGTGTTTGCCTTTCTTCTTTCTTTCTCCATCTTTTTTTAATCAGTTCTCCTCCCCTCCTTTTTTGGATCAGAAGACAAACAGGCTCTGCTGTTAGATTGAACCGTGTTCAGGAAGTGAACCCTCCAGGCTAGTCAAGCCTTGTACAGGTTTTCTTGTTACTTGCACACACACACACACACACACACACACACACACACAAGACCAGCAGTCCCGGCACTTGGCCACTGACTCATTCACTGCATTCCCTGCTTTCATCTGAGTGAAGACAGATTGAGAGAGAGAGAGAGAGAGAGAGAGAGAGAGAGAGAGAGAGAGAGAGAGAGAGAGAGAGAGAGAGGGAGAGGAAAATGATATAATGAAGGAGTGGAAAGAAGGGAGCTGAAAAAAAGGAAGGCTTATCGAGGGCGAGAGCCAAACCCTAAACCAGCACAGCTCTGCTTCTCTCAGCGCTGCTCCGTCTCCTCTGCTGTCACCCCTCAGCCCAGCCTTCCTCCACAGTTCTGCACATACAGCACAAACACATCCAGAGACTCAGTGCTTAAACTAACAATCAAATACCTGCAAAACCTGCTCACTGCTCTGCTCTAGAGCTTCTGCTGGAGCGAATGAAAGAGAAGGCCCAACTATCAAACCCTCTTGTCTCTTCTCATGGAAGCTAAAGGAGTTGTGGGCTCCTGCACTGGCTGCTGGTCACTTCCACAAAAAAGAGTTTTCACTCTGCAAACAAACCAGCCGATCTGGACTGAAACCACCTTGAACACCAGCAGATTTGGTTCAGACCAAACCGAAAGGTCCAAACGTTGGGACCAAACAAGGTAGGTGTGAGTGAGCACCTCCTTTTTAATCAGCAGTCATGCAAAAACTCCAGAATGGCAACTCAAACCTCAAAGTCAATGTGAAAGATTGAATTCCTGCTCATTTTTGAGGATTTCTATTGGACCGTTCATGGTAAAGGTCTACCTCCAGAGGTTTTATGCCCGACTGTGAGGTTATGTTGGTTTTTATGATCTCAGAATTCAGCAATTTCGCAGATTGGAGTGATACGTGCTCTTTGTGTAAGGGGCTGCGGGCCGGTAGTGAGGCTTTTGGGTGGATTTACTTTCTCCTCCACTCCATCTTCCTCATGACATCAGCAGGCAGGAGTTGAATAACCACCCAGCGTCGTTCAGGGGGATTCCAGCCTTCAGAGCCTTTGTGCAGACGAGTAAGTGTCTGTACTTGACTAGAGGTTAGGAGAGATTACTGCTGAGACACAAAGGCGCACTCTCTCTCTCTATCTCTCTCTCTCTCTCTCTCTCACACACACACACACACACACACACACACACACACACACACACACACACACACACACACACAGAAAGAACAAAACAGTTATTTTCATTAGGGCCACAGACGTCACAGGGCTTTCTAGCGTCCAGCCATGCTATTTCAAGTATGCATGTCTCTCATCATATGTGTGTGTGTGTGTGTGTGTGTGTGTGTGTGTGTGTGTGCGCACTCTCTTGCGTGAGTAATGCATTTCATGGCAGTTGCTGTGCAGTCTAAAAGCAAACAGATGTGTGCGAGTCCAGCTTATCTAAGGTTCCCCGTACAACACCGACAAAGAACAGAAAGAAGGAGAAGCTTTTATGGACCAAATCTTCAGTCACGTTTCTCTTCCAGAACACAAACCCTACTTTAAACACTGAAAGACTGGAGTTACTAAACTTGATCTCTGTTTAAATATACCCCGACATGCCAAACGTCATGGGATACCAGTATGTAAAGTGGTGGTACCTCAGAGGACGGCTTGAGATCACCTGTTTAAGTTGTGCGGTGTTATCTTGTGAGTGATGCTGACCGCTGGCCAGCGTGCACACGGCAAGGAGATGTGGATTATCGGAGTCCGAGAGAGGCTTGAGCACTAGTGGGTGCTAGAGTCCAGTTAGCAACCTCGCAAGCCCAAGTGAGGCGCTGTGTCCGGTCTCACTCATTGAACGTGGATGTTACTGCCAGAGTTGCTTGTCTGTTCGCAGAGTCAGACTGGCGCTGATGATTATTAAGCACTCGTGGGCAACCACTGCGCTGTCCACTGTGGGTGGTAATGCTTTCTATAATGTATCCCTGGTACACACGTGACACTGTGCATCGAGGATTATTAACTTCGGGAATTTAGGAACTGGAATTCCATCTGTCAGCTTCATTCACAAGTTGACTTATATGGGTGTGGGCGTGGCCACGTGTTTTCTGAAGTAACACCACTTCATAATCAATTTACATACGGATTTTGCGGGACTTTTGGGACAAAACTGTAGTTTGGGACCATATCTAAAGCTCTTCTTCCCAACGTTAAAGTCCCAATTTCTCATCTCCTCCCTTTTCTTGGGTTCAGTAACAACCAAAAATACAATGTATATGCAGGCAAAACTGGCCCCAAATCTGCAAACGGTTTCCCATTAGGAACATGACATATTAAACTCAGAAGACACATGGTGGTGGTAGGTTCACTACATAACAAATGCATGTGTACAGCTGTCCACAAGGGGGTGCTCAAAGCAGGATTTGTATTTTCCCAATAATCATTGTACTGATATCTGATGGATTATCAGTGTAAATACATAATTCATTACAGACACATTGTTGACAAAGATGTACAAACACACACACAGCTTGTACACCCTGTTGAGGAGTATTGCCAAAAGAATACAACGCCAGAGCAGTGGAGCTGTGCTCTCTGGAATGACAGCACTTTTGGAATGAGTGCAAGCAAACCCTTGATTTCAGGTGTCTCAAAACCTTTCTCCATATAGTGTATTTTGAAGGCAAGCCTGCAGAAGCCTGGCAAGAAGCTGCTCAACCTACAGTGATCTGAAACACACCAGCCTCCTTTCAGAAGAAAATTACAGTCTTGAGACAGTCGGTTTAAAAAAAAGTCCTCCGGGTTTTCCATGGTGTTCCCGAACCAAAGTCAGTACATTTTTTAGGCACGGCACGCGTGTCCACATACGCTTCTGCACTTCTGACCTTTCAGGACTTTGATTTGGTCTCAAAAATGAGGAAACACAGCAAGCATGTAAATAATGTTCTTTCCTTCCATGAAAACAGGAGTCGGTACTCGCAACAGGTTTCCACCAGATTCAGATCACGATAGAAATCTCGTCTCTCACACACAAACAGTTATGATCTGGATGAAAAGATTAGATCAGCACGGTGAAAGATACTCTGCTTGCTGGAATGAGCTACGAAAAACCACTAATGGAGCTTCTCCACTGGGCAAATTCGATACCTGGGACCTGGAACCTGGTACTGTTTTCAAACCTGCTCACTCGTGGTTCCAAGCGAGCGGAGCGGGGACGAAGACGTGACAGGTAAACTCACTGCAGACGCCCAGTACACGCAGTGCTCTGTGCCATTGTGTAGATGTATAAACATGTGGATAGTTCATCTCCATTGTATACTGAGATATGGAGGTGATTCAACTCAAACACACAACTGAAGAAAGGTCTTTTGAAATCAGCACATCAGCTGCAAATCAGTAGACCCTCATTAGAGAGGACTTTGGAGGAGACTGTCTAATTTAAACCTCAGACATTAGTTTGGTTTGCCCTTGATTGTTGAAGTTAGTGGGATCACCACAGATCCAAAGAGCTCCCTGAAGCCTTCAGAAAGAAGGCTGTAGATGCAGATGAGTCTGAGAAGAGATTTAAAAAGATCTCAGAACGATTAGAAATCAGCCGTTCCACTTTCCCCAACATCACTTACAAGTGGAGAACATTTAGAACAACTGCCCACATGACCAGATCAGGTCCTAACAAGTTCAGCCCAAGAACATTCCATTTCTTCAGTTTAAACTTTGTTATATGAAACCATCTAGAACCATCCACAAAAGAATTTCCACCAACTGGAGTCACTGTCTCTACTGTCCAGGGGAGGCCTCCTATTAGAATTTGGAGCACTGCTGTGAGGAGCACTGCTCCCAAAACCATCCCAAAAGTACTGGATGGATCTTCATCATTTCCAAAGAACAGTGACACTGCTCACGTCTTTAGTCCATACTGGAGCCCCATGGAGGCAATAGGTTCACGTTTCCAGAGGATCCTAATCTATGGGCAGCATATCTCTACAGGGCTAGTCTAACAAGCTGTGTGTGCATTTGCACATCTGTGTCAGCGATGAGTGGATATCTAAGTTATTCAGTGTAATTATTCATTATTTTTAATGATATTTCATGTTTGTCCCAAAGTTTTATTGTTTATTGTTCCATTGTTATAGCAATAAATAATAATAATAATAATAATAATAATAATAATAATAAATAATAATAAATAATATGTGCAAATAACTCATTTATAACTCATTTATAAGAGTGATGCTGCCATTACACTGTCAACAGATAGTCAGTATGAATTGCTAGAAACTACGTATCACAAACTGTTATTAAATAAAAAGTTCGTTGCACTTTTATAAAGTTATACATGCGTTATTTTACTATTATATTATCATTATATCAACGTCACGAATGGT
Organism: Acestrorhynchus altus; assembly: GCA_034509495.1. Classification (NCBI taxonomy): domain Eukaryota; kingdom Metazoa; phylum Chordata; class Actinopteri; order Characiformes; family Acestrorhynchidae; genus Acestrorhynchus; species Acestrorhynchus altus. Next base: position 25,730,268 of record CM067520.1, on the reverse strand, counting down.
CTTATAGAGCAACTCCAGTGACAATCCTGAAAAATGAGGCAGAATCACCGTCTGGTAGCTGGTTGTGCTGCTCAGGAAGAAAAGAGAACCAGCAGTTAAACAGTAAAGTGCAGAGGTGCTGGTACTGGTTACTGGTGCGTACTGGTGCCCACTTTGAGCCCTGATCAACGTAATCTGCTTTATTCATGTGGAAATGAAGGCCTCATTTCAGCCCAGGACATTCAGTGTTTCTTGTTGGAGATGTGGTTTTGAGGATCCTTTCAACAAGTGTACACACACACACACACACACACACACACAGACACACACAGACACACACACACACAGGTATCCAGCTGTAGGCCTGCACTGGGAAAGTGTCGGATGCTGAGTGAGTGAGCCTTAAGGTAAAGACAGAGGGCTGCCATTGTGCGAAGGACTGAGCATGAAATTGACTGCCTTGTGGGCATGCATTAGACTGGAAATATGAGCTCACACACACACACACACACACACACAGGTCTAAAAGCATGTAGATCTATGAGTTGAACAGTTGCCAGTGGAGACAAAAGCCAGTATGGTCACTGGAACACACACCTGATAAATGTCTGCGCTGTAAATAAGAGCCATCTGGTCCTCCTTCTCCTGCAGAACAACGACGCACTGAGTTCTTCATTAGTACGATATATTACATCTACACATATTACAGCGTCCTGTGGGCAGCGTCCTGCGGGCACTGATGAAGGACTAGAGGACGACCAACACAAACTGTGCAGAAACAGATGAGCTTCTGTCTCTGACTTTACATCTACAAGGTGGAGACACTCGGTAGGAGTGTCTAATAGAGTGGACAGTGAGTGGACACAGTGTTTAAACACTCCAGCAGCTCTGCTGTGTCTGATCCACTTGTACCAGCAACACACACTAACACACCACCACCATGTCAGTGTGACTGCAGTGCTGAGAATGACCCACCACCCACATCATATCTGGTTTATGGTGGTCCTGACCATTGATTTTGGTAAAATGACTGTTTTGGAGATGTGGAGCTAATAACTATCTACATATAATAACACACTTCATACATTCATTGTCCAAAAATGTAATTAAGATGTGATTAAACTGCATTTATAAATAATTTATGGCATTAATATTTGCCCATTCATCAGAAATGTGATCACATGATATAGAAAAATAAAATTAAAATAAATATTTGATCTCATACAAAAAAAACTTCTATTTAGAGAAGATTGGACCAACAGAAATGCTTCAAAATAATTTGGATCAAATTCTTCTTAGACCTGTCCCTGACTGAAAATGTGTGGACGCTATTGGACGCTCTATCAACACTCCACCCCTACCACACCATCTGCAGAACTGAGTGAGAACATTCAAGCTGCATGAGATGGATCATCACAGGACACCATTAGGAACCTCTACACCTCCATGCAGAGACGTCTGGCGTGTTGCGTTAAACCCGACGCCGTCCTGAGAGACACCACTTCTGTATGAGTAGATCAATAAATATTGATCAGATCAGACTACAGTTATCAGTTATTGATCCTGATCACCTTCATCTTCCTCCATAACAGAACTGCAGTCCCACACGTCCTTCTGGGGAAACTATCTGTGCAAAAATTGACAATGAATTTATATTATTTAATTATATTTCTTTAAAAATTGGTAAATTTACAGAGTTTTAATTTGTTTATATTTTTTTTGTTTACTTACAGATATTATTTCATGGCATTAATATTAGTCCATTCATCCGGTACGTGACCAAATTATGTAGAAATATATAATATATTGTGTTTGTTTTGGACAATAATGATTGTTTTCTTGTATCTACATGTTTAGTATTTTTGAACAGAAAGGCTCCAAATTTTACACACAGTCTTTTTACACACTTTCATTATATAAATATATATATAAATAAAAATCCAAAGAATTGGGATAGATTTTAGAAATATCATTGATACCAAACAAAAACACCTCTTCAGTAAATTCTTGTTTCAGTTTGATGCCTAATCTGAATTTGTCAGTTTTGACCAATAGAAATGCTCCAAAATATCTTAGAATAAAATACGAGATACGAGGCTTTTGGGTTCCGGTGATCTATAAACATATATATGCAATAAGATGTTCCATATTTATTAATTACATAAAGACATTTAAATTGAAGGTAAGATTTACAGTAGAAAGCAAATTCTAAATGGTATTTTATGAAAGTAGTAATTTAAAGAATTTCCGCTGGTCCAGTTATAATGGGATGAGTTATTAATAATGTGGACAAAATAAAAACAGGACATTTGGAGTTTTCTGGAAAGTGATGATCTGCAACACAAAAACCCTGTATGTCCCTCTTCTGGACAAAATGTCAATCTTTATTTTTTGATGATCATATAAGTTATATTCTTTTTACTTTTCATGTTTTAAAGTTGAGAGTGTAATTAATAATCTATTAAAAGTAAAATAACTGGACTAAGAATGGCTGGCAATTTCACATGATGTGTAATAGATATAAAATATGACAGTTTACCTTTTGAATGAAATTGAGACGAATGAGCGTTTTAATCATAATCTCGTGTTTTTGAAACGCACTAGTACATTGAGCTTCATGATGAATGGACCAATAGACATTGAAATGACTTAAATCTGAGGAATAAAATCTTTTTACAATGACTTTCACGGAAACTTAAGAAGGGTTTAGCCAGAAGTTTCTTGTTTGACATGTCAGTATCTACACACACACACACACACACACACACACACACACACACACACACACACACACACACACACACACACACACTTGCTGTCTGCAATAATACTAAAATATTAAAAAATGGGATACCTTTCAGGACAACTTTTAAAATATATATTGTTCTCATACAAAAACCCTTTATCTCCATTATTCATGTTCCGTTTTTCTTAAGGGACGAATGGAGAGACAGAAATTCTTCTGAATAAATTGGAATAAAACCTTCCGAAATTCTCCAAAGTGACTAAAATCTTTTTACATCAACTTCCATTGAAAGATAAGAAAGGTTTTGCCAGGACATGAGCTTTTGCGTGACAACAAACGATGCAGAAAAAATATGAAAAACACATTTTTTGATCCGTTTTTGATTGTATCCGTCACACAATAACCTTCCAGTTGTTCTTTACACTGCAGTAGTTTCATTCTGGACCAATAGAAATGCTCCTAAATTACTTAATTATGTCCATAATTTATATAATAGATCATTTTTTTTACATCCACTTCAAAGTTACTGTTTTGAGATATGAGGTTTTATGTGTGACAGGAATGAGATTTTATATATATATTAGAATATTATTAATATGTGATCATAATTTCATACAAAATGTTAGTCACATTTTATATATTACATGTAAAGTGACATATTTCATACCTTTTTTGCTTTACTGTTGATACTGTTTGGCTTATAGCTCTTAGAAATCATAAATCCAGAATCTCATCATTTGAATATTTAATTTCACACTTGATTAAATTAATAAATCAGACAATATCAAAATTAAAACAATAGAAAGCTTGAAATATGTCACTTTAAATGTAATGAACAGAAAGCAAATGAGTTATTTTTTATTAAATTATGAAAAGTTTATTTTAGATGCCCTAGTACAGCATATATAAATTTGCAGAGTTCTCATTTTCTAATACAAATCAGAGGCGGACGATACCTGCTCGATAACAATCTTCGATAATCGATACTCATTAAAGTCTCGTTAATATCAGGACATACTGGATCATAGACGTGACCAGCTGAAATTGACTGTATCTTTTAATGCCGTATTATATCGCAGAACAAAATATCGCAATGGGTATTTTTTCCCAGTATCGTGCGGCCCTAATACAGAGTTTTGGTAAAAGCACTTTTGAAAGTCAGGAGCTGTAGATGATCCCTGTTTTTCTGCGGTTTTCAACAAAATCAAGCAAATTTGGTCCTGAAAATACAGACACACACAGTCTGCTGTCTCATCATGTGCTCCTCGTTTCCCTCTCCCAGCAGCCTGGTCGTCCACATCATGTGAGAACCATTTGCTGAAGAGCCTTCTGCTTCACACTCCACACACCGACAGAACACTCTTATCTAACCCTCGGTCTAAAACACTGCATGCAGTCGCACCCAACTGCTCCAAACATCCTGGGAATAAAGCCACTAAGTGTTCGGCCACGAAGCTTCGGGCCAAAAGACGTCCATTCCGAGCTTTTAACGAGAGAGTGGAAAAGAAAAATTCAAGAGGATTCAGATTATTACAGGAAAACCTGCTCTTCATTCCAAGGAACACTTCGATGGGCATGGATCGGAGTGCGGAAGCTGAATGTACCCAACGTTTTAGTGCATTTACGTTAATAAATCCTTCGCGTTCATTATTCCTAAGTCCATCTGACTGTCAAAGTGACCCATTCCTCAGAAGACCAGTAGAACCCAGACTTTTACCTTTTAACAGGGCTGGGTCACTTCCACCGTGACTTCTACACTGGCCTGTATGAGATGGGGAAGCGGGGCTTGAAGGCCCTTTTCAAATTTGAAACGGATTTCCGAGCAAAGTTTGCACGTGAGGAACCCTTTAAACCATGTACTTAAGGCCACGTTCTACTGCTTCCTGATCTACATTACTGTCACAATTAACAACAGTTTTAGAGGCCCTAAAATAGAACCCTGTGGAACGCCACAAGTTATGCTGAACGGAAGGGTTGCCAAATAGTTCACAATAGTTGCGCGTCACCCGAGTGTCGGTGCAAGTGTATGTCTGTATGGGTGTGTGTGTGTGCATGAGCGACAGATTGAGAGGGAGAGAATGAGGGAGAGACAGAGCAAGACAGACAGAGAAAGGGACTTGACCAAACTTGAAAACAAGAACCGCCCCAAAGTTTAAATACAAATATATAATTATATTCAAATATATATACTTTCTTACAAATAGTATTTACAGTGCTTCAAAGCACATCTAACACAATTTACTGCGAGAAAAAAAAAAACAACAAGTCCACGTTCAAAGGCGTCCTCCTCCTCCTCCTCCTCCTCCCCCAGAGCTCACCTCCCCTCCTTTTGCTGAATTCCCAGCTGGCATCTTGCTCTACAAGCCTGAGTTTTTCATGGCTGGTAAGTTGAGGAGGGAAAACAGGGAGGGGATAGACAGCGAGGAGAGGGGGAAGAGTGTTTCAGCACATGGCATCAAAATGGCCACGTTTGTTTCTTTTGGAAAATCCAGGTTTGGTTCTCATTGTGCCTCAGCTTGTCCGTTTTTTTTTTTGAGAGTACAAAAACAAAACAAACAGAAAAGAACAAAACAAAGACACTCGTAATCTCCTTGTCCCGCAAAAAGTCTGAACAAGTGACATACAATATTCAACAAGCGACTGCTTTAGGAATTTCGGAATACTGACAATAAGTGAAAACGTGAGTTCCACAAGTCATGTCATTGCAAAGGTGAATTAATTCAGTCGTTAATTCGAAAAGGCATTTCCTTGCTGTGAGTGCGTCTTAAGGGTGTTAGAGGTCTCCGTGTCCTCTACACTGTGGTTTCTCCATGCTGTCCATTGGTTAAGCGTGTGTAGAACTTCCTCCAGGACTGAAGGGTCTTGCCAGACCAGATCCAGAAGCCGGAGGTGATCCCCACGATGAGGGTCATGAGGTACTTGATCATGTAGACGGTGAAGTCCGGGGTCATGGGTGGGCCAGGCTGCATGGGGCAAGGGATGGCCAGGCTCTTGCAGCGTGCGCTGATCCAACTACGATTCCAGTGCTCCCGGAAGGCCTGCTCGTAGAAGAAGCACGCGATGACGATGGTGGCGGGCACCGTGTACAGCACAGAGAAGACACCGATGCGTACCATGAGCCGTTCCAGTTTCTCTGTCTTGGTGCCGTCATGTTTCATGATGGTGCGGATACGGAATAGCGAGACGAATCCGGCCAGCAAGAAGGAGGTGCCGATGAAGAGGTAGATAAAGAGCGGTGCTAGGACGAAGCCCCGCAGCGGGTCCACGTTGTTGAGGCCCACAAAGCAGACACCACTCAGAACATCACCGTCGATCTGCCCCATGGCCAGGATGCTGATGGTCTTCACCGCTGGCACAGCCCACGCGGCCAGGTGGAAGTACTGCGAGTTGGCTTCGATGGCCTCATGACCCCACTTCATGCCAGCAGCCAGGAACCATGTGAGTGACAGGATCACCCACCAGATGGATGAAGCCATGCTGAAGAAGTAGAGCATCATGAAAAGGATGGTGCAGCCCTCTTTCTTTGTGCCTTGCACAATGGTCTTGTAACTGTCTGTGGAAAATCTTTCATTGCACACCACTTTGTCCCCCAAGAAGTAACCTGTGATGTATGCAATGGACACCATGGTGTAGCAGCCAGATAGGAAGATGATAGGCCTCTCGGGGTACTTGAAGCGCTGCATGTCCACCAAATACGTGGTGACGGTGAACAGGGTGGACGCGCAACACAGACACGACCAGACCAGGATCCAGATGCGGGCAAAGGCAATCTCCTGGTCATTGAAGTACATGAATGCCCCATAAGTTCTGGAGGACTCACAAGGGGCGCCACAGTCCGACTCGCCAAGGAACTTGTAGTTGAGGTACGATGGCACTTTGAGAGCAGGCGGGCAGCGGAAAGGCCTGTCCGGTGTGGAGTACAGGTGTACTTCAGGCGTCCCGGGAAGTGGCACATTGTGGACAGGTGGGGCAGTGGGTGCTGAGTCGTTCTGACCGACGCATATGTGCCCGTGACCCAGCACTGGGAAGTTCTCACACCGCAGCCTTTCCGGCCACTGGAATCCGAACTTGTTCATGAGTGCCTCGCAGCCCTGCTTGGCCCGCTCACAAATGGATCGGCATGGCGGGATGGCCTTTTCCAACACGGTGCACACCGGAGCATACATGGAGCACAAGAAGAACTTCAGCTCTGGAGAACACTGGACCTTCACCAGTGGGTAGAATTGGTGTACCTCTAAACCAGCATCCTCCTGGTTGTAGTGTCCCACCAGGTTGGGCATTATGGTTTGATTGTAGGCGATGTCCGTGCACAGGGGGATGGTGATGGCTTGGCAGAAGCCGTGGTCAGGGACAGCAATGGCATGGTCACCTTGATACTGTCCGAAGAGAGAGGGGAGCAAGGACAGCAGAAGAAGCAACGTGGAGAAGCAGAAACTGGTTTCCATTCTAACATGAAAGTCACTCAACTTGAACTGGGAGTCCAGCAGCTGCCTCCTAAGCTCTGAACAGCATATTATGGGCTGTACTTACTCCGAAAACACAAACAAAAGCAGAAGTTCTCTCACAGCTGTCCCGTCCGACCGCCGGCGCCGCGTCGCAGGACTGCACGACGCTCTCCACCGTCTTTGTCCGAGCGGACGGTTTCCAGCCCCCCCTCACTGCTCTCAGATCAGATGAAGGAGGAGCGAGTTCGGGGGGCTAGAAACCGTCACTCTTCCAGACTCTCTAAACTCACACACACACATACACACACGAGTGTATGAGTGTGTGCATGTGTGTGTCTGTGTATGAATGAGTGTGTATGTGTATATGAGAGTGTGTATGTGTGAGTGAGTGTGTGTATGAGTGAGTGTATGTATGAATGAGAGAGAGAGAGAGAGAGTGTGTGGGGGGGTGTGACTGAGTGTGTGCATGAGTGAGTGTGTACGTGTGTATGTATGAATGAATGTGTGTGTGAATAAGTGTATGTATGAGTGAATGTGTGTATGAGTGAGCGTGTGTGTGTGTGGGGGGGGGTTAACGAGTGTGTGTATGAGTGAGAGTGTGTATGAATGAGTGTGTGAGTGAATGTGTGTATGAGTGAGCGTGTGTGTGTGTGTGTGTGTGTGGGGGGGGGGGGTTAGCGAGTGTATGAGTGAGAGTATATGAATGTGTGTGTGTATATGAGAGTGTGTGTGAGTGAGCGTGTGTGTGTGTTTGTGGGGGGGTTAGCAAGTGTGTGTATGAGTGAATTGCGTATATGAGAGAGTGTGTGTGTGTGTGTGCGGGGGGGGGGTTAACGAGTGTATGAGTGAGAGTGTGTATGAATGAGTGTGTGTGTGTGTATATGAGAGTGTGTATGTGTGAGTGAATGTGTGTGTGAGTGAGCGTGTGTGTGTGTGTGTGGGGGGGGGGGTTAGCGAGTGTGTATATGAGTGAATGAGTGTGCGTATATGAGAGTGTGTATGTATGTGTGTGTGTGTGTGTGTGTGTGTGTGTGTGTGTAAAAGAGAGAGTGATAGATAGAACTTGATGGGAGGGTTCCCTCACTGAAATGAAGGTTCCAGCAGCAGCATCAACAATTCAGTACATCAGCATCAAGTAATAATAATAACAAAAATATTATTGATAATATAATAATAATAATAATAATAATAATAATAATAATGATAACAATAAATATATGAATAATAATAAAGTAAAAAACACTAAAGTAATAAATAGAGAATATATAATATAGAGAGTATATGAAAAGACGTGTAGATTAGATTAGATGGAACTTTATTCTGAGGGTTCCAATGAAGGAAATTAAGGTTCCAGCAGCAGCATCAGTACAGTACAGAAAAGAGTAGAAAGATATGTATGAATGTGTGTGTGTGTGTGTGTGTGTGTGTGTGTGTTTTTCCTGTTTATTCTGTTTATTCTGTTTATTCTGTTTACCTACCTTCTTCCTTCTCCCCTATTGATCTGTGGGTGCAGACAGTTCTGTGTATAACTACGTGACAAATAAATCGAACCTTGAACCTTGAACCTTGAGAGCGTGTGTATGTACATGTATATGTATGAGTGTTAGTGTGTGTGGGGGGGTATGAGTGAGTGTGTGTATGTGTATGAGTGTGCGAGTGTGTGAGAGTGTGTATGTACATGTTTATGTGTGAGTGTGAGTGTGTGTGGGGGTATGAGTGAGTGTGTGCATAAGTGAGTGTGTGTGTGTGTGTGTGTGTGATAAATAAAAGTAATAATTTGTTTTGTTATACTGTGATTGTAGTGTAATAATGTAATACTATTATATACAATATATAATTAATATATAATTAACTATTATGTAATATAAATCTCATACACTTTTCACACACACATACACACACACACACACACACACACACACACACACACAAAGTATTTGACTGCAGAATTACAGAAAATAAACAAGAGGTAAAACATCGCCACCTTGTGGCCACTTTCTTTAACACAATCTCAACCTAAGGTTTTGCTTAATTAATTATAATGATGATCTGTAATCAAACAAAAATCATATTAACTTAATTTGATTATTTTTTATACTTTCTGTGGGGGTTGTATCAAATACTACGTGTCTCTAAATGATCGATTATGACCACTAATTTAATTTTATTAAATTACTGGATGAATCGATTCCCTCTGGATCAATAATCGATCCACAGCTGGTGCTGTTGCTATGGTCGAAATCTGCCCGGTTCCTCTACGTGGGCTGTGATTGGCTGTTTGAGATCCAGAAAGCCAATCAGCGCCGTCTGTTCTGCGCGGGGGTGGGGTTTTCTCCAAACCGTCTCCTCAGAAAAAAAAAACGGCTCATAAAACTAATCATAAAGTGAAAAATCGTGAAATAAATTAGGAGAAAGATATCTTTTCATCGAGGAAGGTAGTTAGTTGATCCAGAGATGGAGGTAAGAAGGGTCGCGGATCAGTTCCCTCATCTTCAGGGGAGATTTTGGAAATTAGCTTAGCATAGGCGTGGCGACTTCAGAAGCTCTTGAGGGAAGAAAGTTTTCAGCTCTAAACCCCGAATTTACTGCGAAATCAACCGAAATAAACACTTAAACATTCATCTTTATGCATTTGCCATCGCCGGGACTTACTTTAGTTTGACTTTTCAGCCTTTTTGGCTTTTGTCCGTTTTGTCTCCAGAATCGGCCTGAAATATCGTTTTTTAAGTGAAATTCGGTTTACTTTGTACATTTCTACGATTTAATCACTTGCAAGTGCACTTTTCCTGTATTTTATCGGCTCTTTACAGAGTCCATGGGTTAGTAATGTGGGCACTGACTGGATTAGTTATAATTACATCACTTTACTGGTGATAATGGTGTTAAAATCACATCCACGTATTACAGCATGTTCTGTGTGGACAAAAGTATTGGGACACCTTCTAATTCAGTGTGAATCAAGAGTGATAAGAGTTGATCCTTGTTTTGTTGAAGTAGCTGAAAAAATAATATATAAAAAATAACTGATTTATTAGTTGAGCAGCTCATTAAATTTATTGTGATAAAGGTTACGACTTTACAAATACAAGATTTCATTATCTGTAGAAATGGGGTCAAAACCAGTGAGATATATGTTGTATTAAAGCATTTGAAGGGTTAAATGGGTTGGAATGAGCAGATTTGCTTGAAGGACTGACCGAACACCTTCGTCTTGTAAATGAAGTTCACACACATTCACACAGTGTCCTGTAACGCATGCAGGGTGTCCAGTGTGTGTCATTTAGGGATTTTATGAGGTAAAGTGAGGGACAAAGTGCTGTAAGTAGCTTTCTGTTAAGAGTCTGGGACACGTGACCATGGGTCCTTATAGGTTAAAATATATTCTATGAACAGAAAGGTTATTTTATAATAGTTTATGATGATAAAATTGATAAACAAAGGCACGTTGTTTGGTAAGGTTTTCCTTTAAGGGTTGCAGAGGTGTGTCCAGATTTTTGACTTTTACCGGCTTGAAGGAAATTGTTTTTGTGGTCTGGTGGTTCTGGTGGTCACTGCTTCAAATCCCTGAACTGGCAAGACATGAAGTGCCCTTGAGCAAGACACTGAACTCCCCAGCTGCTCCCCGGGTGCTGAGGATAGGGCTGCCCGCTGCTCCGGGCATGTGTGGTCACTGCCCCCTAGTGTGTGAAGTCACTAGTGTGTATCTGTGTGTCACTGTAAAATGCAGGGGGATTAATTACTGTGTGTGCAAAACCCAGTGGGTTAAAAAAGTATAATTACTTACTATATATCAGTTACAATCGAATGAAAAAAAACAACAACAAAGGCTCAATTTTCTACGTAACAACATAGGGTTGTGTTTTCTTACAGGTCAAAAATGACCCGGATCACATTTAAATGCAGAGAAAATGCTGTTAATGATCTTTATTCAAAGTTGTATTACTGTATTACGTTTCCCAGAAGGACCTCCAGGTTTGGATTAAATGCAGTCTTTCTGTAATGTGAAGAGAAAACTCAAATTCATGAAGACAGACTTGTATCCTCAAGTAGATTTTGAGTTTTAACACTCAATTAAGCCATTGTATTTTAGGGGTTTAGTGAAGGCGGGTTCGTTCTTACCCTTAAAACACAGGGTGTATACAGAATATCAGGACAACACAAAGATGAAGCAGGATTCAATATGTACAGAATGCGAGGAGAACCATGGTCATCAACCAAGAGGTCCCTCATCATCCAGCTCAGTAACTGTGTCCAAAACTTCCCTATTCTCTGCCTACTACATGCAAGTCTAGATCACTATATAGAGCACTATTATCAGGAACAGTTCAGCAAGGTAGTGAATGATTTGGGACACCTATGTACCTGTGAGATGGCGTTGCACATGTCAGTCTTCCTCATAGAAGATACATTGTGGTGCATTGTGGGAACAGTACAGCGCAGTGTAAATTCTGCACTGTTTTTGCACTGTTCTTAATAAAATGGCAGAACCCTAAAATAGTGCACTGTATAGTGAGTAGGGCACGGTTTTGGACAAATGCTACTGTCTTTTTCAGTTCCTCCTTTGTGGTAGAAAGTTTAGGTCATTAGGGGGTAGGTTTTTCTGAATTGCAATCATTACATGCACCACTTTTTCTTTTACGTGATGTCTTGTGATACAGACATTTCATCTGTCCTGAGATGAATTCCAACGCTTTAGTTGTGTTGTAATAAAAGGAACTTAGCTTCAGTTTGTATATTGTAAGGAAAGAAGGCAACCTCTTAAATGTCAAATAACCCTGGTCGTGGAGGCACTTTGAAGTGTTTGTTAATGAGCAGATTAGATGAATCAGGTGTGGTGGGAGCAGAGAAAGGTCTAAAGAATGCAGTATTGTGGTGCCTGCAGGACTGAGAAACACTAAGTTTTTTTGGCAGTGTGGTCTAGCAAAGACCTCACAGTCACAGATAAATTCAAGCTACGTCTGTCAGAATTGAGGATGGCTTCCAAAGAGAGGTCTTATGATCATTGGTCATCTCTTATGTTCATGATACATTTTATATTTATATTGTCAGTGGACAGTTTTATTAGTCATTAAGGTATTTGACTGTATATTGTTTTCTCTTTCTGACTTAAGGTTAATAATGCGGGGAAAAGCAAAATCAGTGTGGATGAAAATGGAGCAAAGATGGCCTTTGATCAATCTCGTAATGCTGGAGGAGACTCATACTACTCTCCTTACAAGTTCCAGGTGAGAAGACACTGAACACATAGTGCTGGGTGATATGACCTCAAATCAATATTCATCAATTAACTGAACATTTTACTGCTCTTACAATTAATTAATGATTATTTAGCTTTTTGTCTTTTATAATATTTATTTATATTAGTTGGAAGAGATTGACTTTTGTCTTTATTTAATATATAAATTTATTTATTCTACTTTTGTCCTTAAACAGAATAACATTCTTGGAGATAGTGGACGACTGTCTCAGCCTTTCACCACAGATTTTTCCTTGCAAGAAGAGCCCTCTCTGTCCTACAATTACTGGGCAGCGCAGGATGACCCTTATCAACTCATGAATTGTACTCAAGGCGTCCCTAAACGCAGGTCTGATTTATACATGCTTTTGAGAATGGTACAAATTTTGTTTTTCACAAAATGCTTCAGCCTTTATGTTGGCAGTTTGTATTAACTTTAGATTGTGAAGAGTGATCTGATGAATTGCAGTGAATTGTGGATGGGACTGCAGAGGACTGGGGTAAAGTTGTTCCCTATGATGTAGCCCCCTTCACACTGATTTGATATTTTAAATCAAATCAAATCAACATTTATTTGTATAGCACTCTTCACAACTAAAGTTGTCACAGAGCAGCTTCACAGAAATCAAGAAATAAAAAGGTCAGATCTGTCAAGAGACAGATCCCCCAGTGAGCAAACCAAAGGGCGACAGTGCAGGAAAAACTCCCTCAGAGCTGGAGGAAGAAACCTTGGGAGGAACCAGGGGTCCTCCATCCTCCTCTGGTAAAACTACTTAAACACAGTTAGGGGTCACTGGACCCCTACACCTCTGTTCTAATACTCAGGTATATTCTCATCCAGGGGAGTGGGTTCACTCAAAACATCCTCCAAGAGCAACTTCTCTCAACGCAGGAGCAATTTGGAGTTTAACATGTCACAGTGCAAAAGTAATAACCAAGTGGATCGGCAAACAAAACGTTGACACTCCCCACAGCTCAATCCCACTGAGAATGTGGTCAGGCTTCAAAAAGAGGGTGGACAAACAAAAACCCAAGCACTGATTAGGCAAGACAGGTTTGCCATCACTCAAGATTTTGCCCAGAAGCTGATATCCAGCGTGCCAAGGCAAATTGTTTATAGTGTTCTTTGCTTAAACTGGATGTATTTGTCAATAAGAAGTTGAAAAGTGTGGAATGCCATGACTTTACCGGGCATTTCCTCTTACACAAAGTTACCAAGCTATAAATTATGTTTTAAATATTTTTATTTAATAAATACTTGCTTAATAGTTAAGTAGGCAAGGTACAGTGGATATGAAACATGTGAAGAGTATCACAGTCAAGGACTGTCAATGATGTATCATCCTTTATTCTATAAATTACATTACCTAGAACGGGTAGGAAACCCTAGTCATATACATTAGGGAGTAGATGGGGAAATTGTGTAACCAGCCTTTGATTGGTTGCCAAACTGTTCATCCACAATAGAGGTCAAATGATTGTAAAATATTTAGGAAGTGAAACTAATTTTATTGGCTTGTTAATTAATGCTTTGCTGTATGTCTGTCACAGGAATCTTCCAGATGGCAATGATTGTGGGAGTGAGACGGATCTCTATGGATTAGTTTCAAACATCTTGGAAGAGGTGGATCCAATGGACTGCTACTTCTCACAGGAGTTAGTATTTAAAAACAAAAAAATATGGATAAGAATATTTTTAATTATTTCATGAATAAGGTCTCATAAAGGTAAAGTTGTTTTATAAATGTAGTGAAATATTTCAAGTCGTGTTTTGTTTTACTGTTGATCAGTATGACTTATAGCTGATGAAAATCCAGAATGTTTATCAGAATATTCTCACGATATTTTAAGAGCAACAGCAGTGAAGTCTTTTGATAATGTTTTCATGTCCGAGACTCGGGAATAAGGTGTCTGGATAGCATTCGTTTTAATTCACACAGCATTTAGATTTATGGCATTTGGCAAACACTTACAAAAGTGCTTTACTGTTCACTCAGAAAATATCCTTAGCTGGTTTGAGGCACGAATCCAGAGATTCCTCAAGCTTAGATGTTCCTCAACACTCAATATTGTGGACAAGGGCCATAGTCGCAGCGCTATGATGGTCAATGGTCAGTAATGGCTAACTCAGTTCGCTGGTCAATGTCATACGGTAACATCTTTCTGTGAAATGACCCACATGTGATTACGCCACTATTAGATATTTTTGCACAAAAAAACTATGGCCCTTGAATTGGTTCCGTTTGGGCTTATAAGAACGTTAGTGCTTTTCAGCGAACCATCCCCGAACATTTACACCTGTTTTAATGGAACTGAGGATGTCACAGAATATTTCATCAGCAGAGGGTGCTGCACAGCCTCAGTAAATAAAAGTGAGAAGATGGGAGTATGTATAGACTGCCACGAGTGTTTGTGCCGTTACACGTTTGTTTTTCTCCAAAAAGATGTAGAAGACGACACCGCACAAGACGAATGATATTTCGGTGCTCACTGCTCTTGTACAACTAGACACAGTGTTTTGAGCTAAAACTACTAATCTTTGGTTGCCGTAGCGAACAAATTTTTCAGGTTCTGGAAGCTATTTCTGTTGGTGGAAATGTGCCAAACGGTTTAAAATTAGGTTCCACGTTGGTGGAAATGTGACCCCAAAGAGCATGGAGAAAGGTGGCAGTGCTAAAAGGCTGTTGGGGTTGTTCTTTAATCTCAAATTTAAATACATTGATTAATCTAGACAGGATCAACATGAAAACAAAGTATGCTTGAAACATTTAAATGCAACAAATATAAAATGTATGAGAGTTGAAATTTTTGAGTTAGAATTGAGTTAAAATATCAAAGTGTTTCATAGTGTGTTTACTGTATTCCTTTGAAAGTAAGCAGTTTTAAAAACAATCAAAATTAAATCAAACACTGATCCCAACAGGAAGTCAGCTGGTATAAACATGTGGTCACCCGTACCTATGAAAGAAGACAGCTTGCAGTACCTTAATTCTGAGGTGAAGTTGCAGACCAGCTCTGGCACGCAATCTAACCATCTCTGTCCTGAAACACTGGAAAGAGACTCTAATCAGACCACTGACGTTTACTCGCATTTCAACAGTTTTCATGTTGCTGATCCATCTTGGCTTCTCTCTACTTGCAACGGAGAACCTGAGGCCTATTCACCAAGCGTCCAAGATTTCAATAGACCTCCTCCTGGCCTCAGTATACCCCCTGCTGTCAATCCCTACATTTCCAAGAGCAGGGCAGGCAAATATGGGCATGGGATGTCTGTGTCTGGGGAAGACAGCTTCTGTAGTACCAGTGATTCTTTTTATGAGAACGTGGATGCATTGAATGACTCTTGCAGTTCTCCAGATAAAACAAATGACTTCTCTTTCAGCTCATTCCAAGACCTACCTGTTTTGAGCAGACACAAAAGTCACAGAATGCCCCTTTCTGCGCAGGATGCCGATAAGCTGACCAGTAACAACCAGTTTCTTTTTGTGGGAGAGCAAGACAATGTTTTTATAAGTGAATCAGCTCAGAACAATTTTTTGAGGGTTCAAGATGATCAGTCATTTGATCTGAAGAGACACCCGTTCCAGAAGATGTCCGCACTTGTTCCGCAAATGCCCAGTCTTAAGAGAGAAATTATGGGGAACTTGGGAGAGCAAAGGAGGGGAAAAAGTCGGTCCTTGCCAAGTGAATATACTGCTCAGGGATTTGGTGGGTTTGGCCAGCCATCAAATTGTTTTGAGTCTCCTAAGGCCTTCTCATTCCCTGTCAACCCATCAACACTGCACCAAAGCAAAGAGGCAAGACAGAGAGAGACTAGGCCTCCTCAAATCAGCCTCAATCAGTACCATCATGGCCAGTCAAGCCAGTACAAGAGTCAAACAAATTCAGCCAAGACCAGCATCAACTCTGACCACCAGGGCATGTCCAAGCTTATGGCGCAGTCTGTTGCTGAATTTGTTCCTCTCGAGGCATCCCAGCAGAGGCCTACAGGCAGATTCTCTACTGATTTTGGACAGAGTGATGGTGTGAATCTGCAAGGAAGGATGAGTCAGATAGGCTTAGGTTTGGGTCTGGAAAACCTGAGGAACATTGCAGGCGGTGGAGATGAAAGGAATTTCAGTGTGCAAATAGACAAGACTAGGCAGTTTGGAGTGAAACCCAAATCTCTATCTAGTTTTCCAAGGGAAGCAGGCAAAAAACAAGGACTTTTGCAGAACCCATATCAGGTTCTAGGCACTCTATGTGCTGGTCAGGCCAGACATAATGGAGCAGGCTCCAGCCAAACCAAACCAGTGCCATCCCAGATGTTCCCTTACATGTACCAGATGGGTGACCCCAGACAGAATCCATTTCACAGGTTCAGGTCCCGCTCAATGCCACAGTGTGGTAGCTCTGTGCCTCTAGTGGAAATGAGTGACCTTCTTCCCAATGGAGAAATTCCTGTCTTAAACCCTTACCTGCAGGAGTTGATGGGGACAAATGTGGTTGGTGTAGAGTTTTCTGGGTTTCTGTCCCCAATGTGGTCAACCAAATTCTGCAATAATCCTCATGGAGCCCCTATGAGCCAACTGCACCAATATCTGGAGGAGTGCCATGAGCAGTGGAGAATGCTGGAGAAAGAAAGAAGCAAGGTAATGTTCCAGTTTAGAGAGTGTCCTGAATGTTCAAAGTTAACCAAGACATTCACTGTTTAAATGGAAAACATATTGTAACATTAAAGGGTCACAAGTTCCAAAACGATTTCCACTGACTTAGAATGTAGTACTGAAAACGTACTGAAAATGTACAGAAACGTACAGCTTGTGTTCTTTAATAAGGAGAACCTAATCAAACTAATGAGATGATGATATTAAGGGTATTCATTTATCTAGTGAAGAAAGTAGTCCAGAATTATATATCTGAGTAGCAAAAATGTGTGATTATTGGCTTTCAGTATCTGGTGTGACTCCTTTGTGCAACGAAATGTCTCTGCTAACTGTTGATTTGTCCTTCACATTGGCTTGTGGGAATTTTAACCCATTCCTCCATACAATACACCTTCAGCTCTAATATATCGGTGAGTCTGCTACCATGAACCATTTGCTTCATGCCCTTCCAGAACGTTTCTAAAACATGCTACTTTAACCATTTTGTGGTAAAACAACTTGTGAGCATAGGGTCTTTGACTTGCTGCATGACTCGCATTCTCTTCAGGCGTTTGCTCACAAGTCAAGGGCATGAACCATCAGTGACAGCAATCTGTCCTGGCCCTGGTGCAGCAAAACAGGCCCAAACCATGATACTACCACCACTGTGTTTCACAGATTGAATCAGGTTATGTTGGAATGCTCCCAATTTCCTTTGTTCATATCATGATGTGAAAATGTTGGATAGAACCTTGTTCTTACAATAAAACAAGGTACCAGCACAATTTGCTTGTCCTGCTCAAGCACACCTGATTCAACTCACCTGTTAATGGCCACGTTTAGTAGGTCTGTTAGAACAAGGGAATCAGAAAACTGTGCAGGAATAGCAGGGATTGCCTAACCCTGTTCTAAAGGGTTCACAAATGTCCTAAAATGTTAGTGTTGATTTCTCGGACTCAGATACAGTTTTGTTCTAAAATACAATAAGCAGTTAAATGTCTTTCTCTAATAGACAGAGTCTGTTCTGGTGATGAGCTACCCAGACAAAGATGTGTCAGTGGTGAGCAACATCCCTCTGCCCAAAATACCTCCCCACCCCTCCAGAGTGGACAGGCTCATAGTGGACCAGCTTCGAGATCAGGCAAAGGTCAGCATACAAGAATTTTATAGGAATAGTAAAGGACAGTCAGTAGTGAAGACCATTTTGGATGAGGATTTAGTTTATGTAGCAAAAAATATGTGTAAAATATTTTAACAGTGTCTTGTCAGTGGGGCCATTTTATTGACTCTCATGTTTTAATTTTGTAGGTAGTGAGTTTGTTGGGGATGATGGAACGTTTGCGGAGTTTCCCTCTCCATGCTAATATCTGTTCAGCACTGGATAGGCACCTGGAGGCTATCTACGTAGCTCAGGCCCGCCGCAAGGACGAGTTCCTCAACAGCAGCATCAGACAAAAACAGGGCACTTACGTCCGGGAAGACAGAGGTATCTGCGAACACGATATACTGAGGTGTTAACTAGGGCTGGGTATCATTTTAAAGTTTCTGATACTGATACAATACCTTCAATTATGCGTCAAGAAAGCACAGAACGAAATTCGGGACTCTAATGCAGCTGAAAACACCACGCTAGCTCACACCGTTGCTGTTTTCACGGCAGCCCTAGTGTTAATGTATCAGAGAAGATGGACATTAAAAATACTGCTACTGCTTGTATTGTTAGATCTTTATTTTTAGGTAATCATAGTGGCATCAGAGGTCTACAGTAATTTGTACTGTAATTACAGTAATGTTCTTTCTGCTTCTGTTTACCTTAGACACTCTCCTTCTGGCATCTGCTCTTAAAGACCTGAGCAGTAGCACCCGGAAGTCTCGCACTGCTCTGTGGTGTGCCCTGCAGATGACCCTGCCAAAAACCAAGGCAAGCCCTGCTGGAGGAGAAAGGAACACCTCTTCGTCAACACAGTCCTGACCCGTTCAGCCCAGAGAGAGCTGTAGCCGTCCTCTGATCTTCACCAGGCTGATATGACGTGTGTGTATGCAGAAGGGAACAGCAGCTGCTGTGATGAAATTCACTGTGTTCAGTGGACAGTGAATATTGTTCCTCAAGTTATTTTAATACAATGATACAGTAGGCTCTGTTCTGAGCAATAGATGGAATTCTCTGTTCACTAACATTTATCAGTCTTATTTAAATATCCCAATCAACATTTAACCAACTTCTCCAAAGGATAGTGTGTAGGATTTATGGCTGTAAGATCACTGAGCCATTTTTCCATGGATTTCAAAAGGCCCTCCGCATTTAACAGTGGACAGACTGCTTACAGAGAGAAAGAAAGGGAGAAAGAGTGAGAGAATGAGAGAGAGAGAGGGGCAGAAGACCTGCAGGCAGAAGTAGAAGAGTTTGTGGGAAAGAATGTCTGAAGGAGACAAGATCCAGAAAGATGGAGACTGGCAAGAACAGATTAGAAGAGGGACCTTTTAGTGACTGATTAGTGATCACTGGAGAAGAATGTAAAGGTCAGTGAGCTTGAAGGATAATGAGAATGTCACCCTCTTGACCTCCGATTTTAGTACAAACGTTAAAGCAATAGTTTGTCCCTCTGAAAGTAATTTATCTCGGAATAAGTTAATTTTGGTGTAATGACCGCCTGCTCTAAAGTAACAAATCTTGTAAGTTAAGGCACTAGTTACACTTTGATGTCAGTAAGTTGTTGTGTTTTACTTATTTATTGGAACATTTTCGTTTGTTGTGACATTTGTTTTAAATAATAGTGATAACAGGTGCATCCGCACCCCTTTGGGTAATTCTGCTAATTGATCTTATTTATTTCCAATGAACAGTATTCTGATTTCAGATAAACTGGAGCACATCTCAGATCAGACTGGTCACTGCAGTACACTTCATGACTGATCCTAGATCAGCCTTTTTGTGCTCTGCGAAGGTTGATAAAAACAGACCCATTGTTGATGAGCTCCCTCGCTCGTTTAAGGAGGTTGCAACTTCAGATGCCTGCAGATGGTGGTGCAAGATGATGATCAGGCAATAAATACATGTGGGGTGTGTGACGGGATTCATAGGGTGAAAAGAGGTGGTACAGTTGCAATGAAAGTCTCGTTTGTCTCATTTTTGTGGAAAATGGGTCACAAAGCTGATGTCAGACTGGCACTTTGTTCAAATGCCCATGAGAATTTCCTGTAGACTTCACCTTCTTCCTTCCAACTGTGGCCTTTGGCCCAAATGCAATCACTCCTTTGACATTGTGACATTCACAGCACTGCCCCACCTCTTCTCAGTCTCATTCTTGTGCAGTGCCATCTGCAGGAGCCTGAAGTTACTACCACCTTAAATGTGAAAGGTAATGATTTTTTTATCTTAAGTCAGAATACAACTCAGGATTTAAATGAGCAGTAACTCAAATCTTGTTTAAAGGTTTCTCCCTTGTATTTATCTGATGCTGAATCATTTTTCTGTGAATTTGAGCCAAGAAAATATCTTTCTGAAGACCTGGGAAACACACTGGCTTGGACGTGGAACAATATAAATTAACCAGCTCGAAACCCGCCGATGTCGGGGGCAGTAATTTGTTCAGGTGGCACATTTTAAAGTTCCTGTTTGATGAACGTGGCATTGCTCCTCCTTTTGTTAGCAGTTACTGCTACAAGTAAATTATACAGTGCAAAAATAAAGGTCCAAAACCCAAATTGATGCTTAATTGCCATTTTTATAGTTATTTGGAAAGGTATTAAAACGCACCCATTGTAGTTCATTGCACACAGTTGGGGGGGAAAGAAAAAAATCTCAAATCTCTTCCATAAAATAATAATAATCATTAATGAAATATAAGTTCATAGTCAAACATACCACACTACAAAATGTCATTAAAGGATGAGATGGAGTCTGAAAGGAAAAAAAAAACCCTGTAACTTATCTCCAACATAGCTTGGCAACACTCGCTTGGCAGTTAAGGGGACAGTGTGTATACAGTACAGCCCACATGGTGCATAAGAAGGCATTCTGCGAGGTACAGATTGGCACGAGTAGCAGCTTCAAATGAACATCTGGAAAAATACACAATCTTCATTATGGCTTTGACAGTATACTGCTTATATTCTAGTGTTTGAGAACCTAACAGCTGAGTACCACAGATAACTGATGGTCTCTTGTATTGAAAAACAGAACCTGAACTTGCAACGTGAACTTGCACGTAGGAGAGTTCATATTCAGACTCCTTAACATCCTCGTGAGAACACAGTGATTTTGGGGCAGCGTTTTTCATTTTCCACAAACGTGGAACGGGCTTAATCCTAGTGAACCAAATTTTGAACCGTTTGGAGCATTTCCACAAACAGCAAGTTCTGGAACCTTTACGTTCCTTAAAAGGAGCAACAACATAACATTAGTCTTCTTCATTTTCATCTTGACAAAAATTGACCCATGTTTGGTTTTTGGAGACAAACAACCATCTTTAACAACACAGACACTCATGGGAGTCTGTACATACCACCATAATCTGTTGGTGTAAATGTGGGTTGGTTCAATGAAAAGTACCATGGTTCTTAAAAAACAGTTTGAGAACCAGAGCGCTCTTGTTGGAAAAACTTCTATAGAAGACTATGGCATGTCATTGCTTCCTGCTACTATACATATAGACACGCCCACAGCCATTCCAGACAAAAAACTGATCTTTGGTTCCTGCTGTGAACTAACTTCAGGTTCGGTTCAAAATTTACATTCTGCACTGGTGAAAAAAAGCCCAAAGTGGCCCAAATTCGAACTTGGTCGATATGAAACGTGGTTTGCTGTTTTTGCGAACAGCACAAACGCACTGAATCTGACATTTTCAACTTTGAATCAGGCCACTTTCATATGTGGTTCAAGGTGGTCACTCGGTCTGAACAGCCAGACTTGCATCCTTCTTGACATTCCTCTTAAATGCAAACCGAGCAGAATGGAAAAGGGAT
Source organism: Acestrorhynchus altus (assembly GCA_034509495.1). Taxonomy (NCBI): domain Eukaryota; kingdom Metazoa; phylum Chordata; class Actinopteri; order Characiformes; family Acestrorhynchidae; genus Acestrorhynchus; species Acestrorhynchus altus. Next base: position 25,708,272 of record CM067520.1, on the reverse strand, counting down.
GATGGTACAGAGAGTCTAGAGGTGGGATATTGAGGTCATACTTAATTTCAGGCTGATGTTCAAATTAAAGTCGAAGGCACATACTGCGACTGCTGTGTTTGAAATGGCCAAATGCAGCCGCAGGAGGACGCGGTTGCAGCATCAAAGGAAAATACAAAGCTTAAGAATTTTAACTCATAAGAGCTCAGAGCTACTTTAGGATTTTGAGCAAAATAACAGTCTGATTTATTAGTTGAGCAGCTCATGTTTTTGTCTTATTGTGATAAAGGTCACAGCACTTTGTAAATAAGGTCAATAAATAAAATATTTGTCAACAATATCATAACTCGTAGAAATCGTCTCAGATGTCTTCTGCCCCATCTGAGAAGGACCCCAAGCTCCCCGGCCACAATTTCACAATGATTCCCACCTTCCGGCTACTGGACCTGGACTTCCACAGATTAGTTACTACTGTTACTATTATGTCCACGAGTGAACTAACATTACTTCAGTATAACTGAGAATTAGAGCAGAGGTGTGGGGGTCCAGTGTCCCCTAACAGTGTATAAGTAGTTTGACCAGAGGAGGATGAGTCCTCCCCCTTGTGAGTCTGGTTCCTCCCGAGGTTTCTTCCTCCAGCTCTTTGGGAGTGTTTCTTGCCACTGTCGCCCTTTGACTTGCTCACTAGGGGATCTATCTCTTGTCCTTGTTCCGGTGTTGTTCACCTTTTTATTTCTTGATTTCTGTGAAGCTGCTGAGCTTCACTTTTGGACACCGGAACTCCTATATGGTTCCAGAGAGGACCATTTGCACACCGGCATCAGTTTAGGAGTGTTAACTGATCAAATCAGATTTTATGAAAAACATCGAATTTGAGCCACTTTACCTGCTGTGTGAGAACAGCCTTAGAGTTTGTCACAGGGTCCAAAAAACATTTTTCCCATGAAGACAAACTGCTCTGTGTGGACTTGACGACTACAAGACACGTCTATAGAGTCCATAGGTTATCTGTCGTTTTCTAAATATAGACAAACACGCTGTATCCTACAGAGTTAACGGATTCGATTAATAAACAAAGCTTTAGGGCTTGTGGACGTATTTCATGATTAAATTAGGGGTGTAATGGTTCACGTTTGTACTGAAAGGTTCTAGTACGAGCAACAGTTCGGTGGGTTCAGTCATACGTAGAGAACAAATGATATGCAGTAAATGTCCATGTGATGGACAAAGACTGGTTGAGTTCATCTGCGCATGTTCCACTTGGAAACATTAAGCTGTGAAAGGTTTTTGAAGTGGGTTGTGGATTTTGGAGTATTGCAACAGTGGTAACAGAGGACTCGTCTCCCCGTCCTGTCTTCCTTTTCTCTTGCTGCTGTTTGTAGAGAGAGATCAGCGATCAGCAGCTTGTGTCATGAAACGTATTGTACGCAACTTTACTGAAACCCAGCCCGCAAAACTCCACCCGTCTGCGTTCATATCCTTGCGTGAAGTATCTGAAGTTTTGACCTTTTGGGTTCTAGGTCAGTCTTGTGCAGTTGGAGTGTCAGACACACCAAACCACAGGGTCCAATCTATGGCGTGAACCAAACCGTGCCTCTTGTGTACCAATACACCCCTAAAATCCATTTCCACTCTGTCCGCACTCTGTGTACTGTCACACGTAAAGGAGGCCTGCGACAGATTCAAGTTGCTCTGGAAAGGCTTGTGAGCAGAGACCGTAGACCTCCGTGCTTGTGCTGTGATTGTTCAGCGACTTGCGCAAAGAGTGGGAAAGCACACGGGTCCACCTCCCAGAAGCAGCTTAAACGTAAAGACAGGGTTTCAATTCTGTAGAATTAATAAGAGGAAAGTCAGGGAAATTGTAACAAAAGACGTGACTCTGTCAGGGATTAAAGTCCGAGAAAATGTGCCAGATTTATGTAACGTCACTTGATCGGCGATTACTCGTGATATATTCCTTACTCAGTCCATGTTGGTACAGAGATTTTCAGGGTTAGTTCTGATGACCCCGTGACCATTACGTTTTTTTCCCCCACATGGTGAGACTTTGGCCTGAATTTGTAGAGCATCTCAGAGCAGGAGAGCCGAGCTTTGATCAGATTCTCTTCTTCTTTATTGTATTATAATATTAGAAGAAACAGGGCTGAGGTCAGTACTGCTATTGTGAGAAGCTTTATGAATATTTGGCCTTTTATCGTAATCGTTCTCAGCAGACGTTCTCCACAAGAGATTGCACATGTAACACGTACGTATTTAACGCAAGTAATATTAAAGCCAATTTTAGAGCATTTTCATTGATATATTCTTCTAGAATTAGTACAGAGCAGTGGACAAAAATGGAGAGACGTTTTTATTGACGATTTAAGACCCCTCCCCCAACACCAGTCAGAAATGTTCTGAAGGCAAGATTTCCAAGACGTTTCCCGAAGAATAAAGACGGTTACGTTTATCTTTACTTTTCCCCAGAAGTACGTAGTTACCTCAAAGATATGCCGTTCTTCTGCTCTTTACTCTGCAGAGAACATCGTAGTCATTTTTAAAGTTCTCTTCAGATGCCGAATAATTTAGGGTTTGTGATTTAGAGTCAGGTTTTCCAGAGGAACAGATTCTAGATCAGCATTAGACACAAACACTTTTTCACTGGTGTCTTCTTCCAGAAGTCTTCAGAGTACAGAGCAGTGGACCAATGTGGAAACAAGTTTTCATTGCACAGCAATGATAAGATCTTTGCCCCAAAAATACCAGTTATTTGAAACCTAAAGGGAACATTTAGAAGGAATAAAGAATAAAACAACGTTCTTTACGTTCATCTTTACATTTTTCCATGAATACGTAAAGAGGAAAAAACCTTCTTTTGCTCTTTATTAGTCAGAAAACATCTTAAGGATGACTGATTTAGGGTCAGGTCTTCTGGAGATTCTAGCTCAGCACTCCTGTTCTTATGAGCTCTTTGAGTACGAACCCTAAACTCAACTAACGGAACCACGTCACATTGAGAAAACTCAGATTTGGTGAATTTATGTTTCGGATTTGAGTTTCTTTCTTCAGAAAGCTTTTCTAAATCTAGCCTCGGGTTCTCCTCAAGCGAAGCTTCATTTTATTATGGCAAAAAAACACACAAATGCAGTGCACGGGGTCATCAGGACTGGAAAACCAAAGCACTGTTGATGGATATGTTGCTAGACGTTGCTATGGCTTTAGTCAACCAGGCCCCGGTTTAAAATCCCTTCACTGCAGGTCACTCGCAAAAATAATTTACCGTGTCTACACCTTACAGCAGCGACACAGTCCATACAGGTGCAGTCGTCCCCTCGCTTTCTCAGCGAAGAGCCCAAAAGAGTCCCTAACAGACTCCAGTGATACCACTTGTCTATCTCTTGCGCTCCCCCTTCTGTGTGCGTTTCTTCTCTTTCTCCTTGCGTTCCTGTTTAGACAGCTTGTCCTTCTCCCTCTGCATCTTGTCCTGCTCTTTCTTCTTCTGTGAGTCCTCCTTCGCCTGGTCACGCTGCTGCCGGCGGCGGTTCAGGACGTCCTCCACGTTCGTGTTCTTGAAGAGCGCTGAGGCTCAGAGTGAAGGAGAAATGTACACTGCATACAAAACTCCCCCCACTTTTAAATCTCTTCAGCTTTTTGAGACCAAGCCTGACTCTCACTGCCAGACAGGGTTAGATTCAACACTGGGGGTCTATGGTTTGTGATAATTTTGCAATGAATATTTCTAGGGAATTCATCAAAACAGACATTCAGGACCTTTAAGCGATGTGATTATTTTTTCTTGTAATACTTGAAAAAAAATTATGATTATTTGACTTTTAAAATAACACTTTACATGAAATGCAGATTCTAAAATAATACTAATACCTTTAATTATGATAATTTAATTATGATAGTAATAACATGAGTAAGTAATCTCAGTCTCTCACAGTAAACGAGAGGCTACAATCAGTTTATTTGGATCTTGCTGGAGCAAATGACACCCATATTTGTGCTGCTTTATGTTCAGTTTTTAAGAATTCGTTTGTGAGGTTGAGCAGTTTATACGTAGACACACATATGTATATTTATGGGAGAGTTAATGAAAAATAAACCTTCAGACCCTCTTATTGTAGAATAAAACCCTGTTATTTCAGGTTAGTAGTAGAGTTTACTCCACTTTTACTTTTTTTGGTACCGAAATGCTTCGGCCTGTGCCTTATGGTATCGAATTTCGATGCCTTGCACTACGTAACTGGTTGATTTAGTAGCAGTGGACAGTTCATTTTTTGGCCGAATGATTACATTTGAGCACCATAAACATACATTCAAGCAAATGTCATTGCCTGCTTCGTCACCTGTTCTGTCACTCGTGTGTCCATCAGGCACATTTTCATGGACAGGTATCGAGTTTAATCTCCAACATGGTGTTCAGAGCACAATTTTCTGGCCTCAAGACGCCGTTAGACGTTTCCAATCGGCAGCTTTTAATTAAAATTAGATTAGAAATGTCACTTCTAAACTAAACGAGTCCAGAATTTCTCATTATATAAAATTACTCGAAGTGATTTTACTTCAGTATTAATCAGCAGCTCGTCTCACCTCTACTGTGGGCCTGCATTAAAATAGATTGGTCAGGTCGGGTATCGGCTGATTCTCTGCATTAAGAGACTGGTCAGATTGTGGGAACGTCCCTCGATATTACCAAACTGCTGGACATTAAGCCTGATGGCATTTCTAAAAATTGAAATAAATCGGATTCGTGCAAGAGTGGGAAAAGGATACATTTCTCGCTGGGGATTCCCACTGCTCCTGACTCCTCCTCCTCTTCACCTTCAGTGTGAAAATTAAGGAAATTAACAGAAACATCACAAACCTCACAGGTTCTCAAAACTGGTTCTGGCAACTCCCTGCTCAGCACATTTCCCTGCTCCCATCACATCTGATTCGACTAATCGGCTCATTATCAAGCCCTTTTAGAGTTGCAGTGTTGATAAAGCAAGGAATCCACTACAACATGCAGGGCAGGGGGACACGAGGAGGTGGCTTGAGAGACGCAGTCTCAGAGACAGCTGTCGGGGATGGTGGAGTTTGGCTGGAAAGTGGAAGACAAGGAATCTACAGGCTGGTAAACAGAACTGCCAGTCCAGTCTAGACGGTCATACAGGGGAACTGAAAGATGACAAAGATGAACAGATTCAGTCTGACCCCTCAGCCATGTTGGTGCATTAGGGTACACAAACGTCCTATATGGACACTCATTCGCTGCTTCTTGCAAAGTCTGGATGATCACCATCGCAAACTCCACCCAAAGTGCTGGATGGAGCTCCATCATTCCAGAGAACACAGTTCCACTGCTCCACAGCTCCACAGCTCAATGCTGGGGGGACTCTAACCCACGCCTGGAATTAGACAAGGTGCCAATAGAGTCATGTTTATCTGTTCCAGAGAGTCCTATTCTATTGGCAACACTTCTCTACAGGGAGTTAAAAACTTGTTAGATATTGAAATCGGAAGCATTTCGGAGCGATCTAACTGTACAGGGAAATGCAGACGGGGTCACTCTCACACAAACGGACGCGAGTAAGGATATTCTTCCTCGTCTGTGACGTTGGCGTATTGAGCAAGTAAGGCTTCTTTCCTCTTCTTGTCCTGCTCGGGCACTTCTTTCTGCTTGACCACAATCTGGGCCTGTTTCTCTATCAAACTGGCGATGGCCTGAACCTCATCTAGAGAACAGAGAGAGAGAGAGAGAGAGAGAGAGAGAGAGAGAGAGAGAGAGAGAGAGAAGTTTAAATTGGTGATGTAGACTGTTAATAAACAGCTGCTGCATGTTTCCAGAACATAAACGACATTAAAGGATAAATCAGACCAAAATCAAACTGTGATCGAATTCAATAGAGACCTTATTACACTTCAGTCATGTCCTGCCAGTTCAGGGATTCAAACCAGCGACCTTCCAGTCACGAGGGTGGTTCCCCAACCACCATCCACGGCTATTTGGCTTTACTGGTTAATTAGTTCCTAATGCCTAATGGTAATGGTCAAAACCGATCCGTACCAAGAGCCCTCTGAGCTCCAAGAACGACTCGGCTTGACCCACCGTCCCTGAAGATGCATGGAAGACAAACATCCAGACTCTTTTCAAAGCGATGGAAGTGATGGCCTGGTAGAGTCGAGTCGAGTAGGATTAGGGAAGGTACCATGCGCTGGAAAAGTGGGAGCGTTCAATTCATCACGAAGATGTCGACTGTACCCACCTTCTGGATGGCTGCTGGAGAGTTTGGATTGAGAGCAGCAGTCGGTCCATTGCTTCAATATCTGCTGACAAACCTCTTCAAGAGCGTCGTCCTCCTTATCAAAGAACAGAACTGAGGTTACTCTTCTGTTTGTCATTGACTTTTGACACCTGGCTGCCTGTGCAGCGACAAACTTGATGTTACAACAGAAAGTGGACAAAACCCCATACGCATACATTAAGGACTGTGAGTTGTTCGGCCAATCATCTGACGTGTGCCACTAGGAGTTGCTAGGAGTACTGCCAATAGAATAGAAATCTCTGATGGAGAGGAGATGGCCACAAACCAACTGGCACCACACACTCAGCTCAGTGCTGGGCGGCTGCATACCCCTCTGGCCCACTCCTGGCATTAGGCCCGGAGCCCATAGGATCACATATGACCTATTCTATTGGTAGTATTTCTCTACAGGTTCAACACAAGCTGTGTGTGCATTTGCACATGTGTGTCAGCAATGTCTGCAGCTGGGAAGTAAGTGGCAGGTCTACATTTGCATGAACAACTGTCACCTGAACCTGTTCTAAGAAGGAGGTGTCCTAAATCAGCCCCTTGTTCCCTTTCTAGGGAACCTAACCAGGGACCATTTTCTAGAAGTGTTCCCAGTTCCCTCGCCGGATTCCTAATCCGGCCCCCACAGCGATCCCTGGCGGTGGCGCGGCGGAGCCTCGGTCAGCTCACCAGCACGGCGGACAGAGTGACCCTCAGCACGTCCAGCCGCTCGGCGTCGCTGTCCTCCTCCTCCAGCAGGCTGCAGATGTAGGTCCCGTAGACGTCCCGGTCCACCTGCAGCGCGTCCAGCCGCGAACACAGCCACGAGCCGAACCCCGCCGGGCCCGCCATGCTGCCTCTCCGGGGTCCTGAGCGCGAGAGCGGGCGGCCCGCGCAGAACGCCTGCGCATAAAGCAGCAGCGAGGCCCCCTGGCGGCCAGGGTTTCCGCCTGAAGGAAAATAATTCTCATCAAACACGAGTTATGATATCAGAAAGACAGAGATTAAAGTTTACAGAGAACTGCAGAAAAGAGAATCTCCTGAAGAAAAGTTTATGATGTTAATAAGGTGTTTCTAAGTGGTTGCTATGGTAATACAGGTGATCGCCTCTATGTTCTGTACAAACCACTAACTCCTCCCTTAATGGGTGACCACTATAAACCACTAACTCCTCCCTTAATGGGTGACCACTATAAACCACTAACTCTGATTCTGATTCTATGGTGTTAATAAGAGGATGTTGGGTGGTTGCTGTGGTATTACTAATTGGCTGCAATACTGTTGCTAGGTAGATGTTAATCCAGGTGGCTGCTGTGGTGTGTTGTGTGTTATGGTGTTACTATGTAGTTTCTACGTGGCTGCTATGGTAGTAGTTGGCAGGAGTGTTAGATGTTTGCTTGGCGGTTACTATGGTATCAAAGCTTTTTTCTATTTTCTTACATAACTTTCTATTTAATTGTATTTCTTGTCTTTTATATCCTCCCACCATCACTCGGTTGAATCTCTTAATGTGTTGAGCTTTATCATTAACATTCCTCTGGGGTGAAAATTCCCAGTTCCAGTGTCGACTGTTTTGTGCCACTAGAGGACGCTGTGAGCACATGGGAAAAAGGCTGTTTGAAACTGGTAGAAAAGTGAAATCTCTCTCACTCTTTCTCTGCACGAGAGATTAAAATTAGGTGGGCTTCCCAAATGGGCCTTGTTGTAATCTCAAATAGGTCCCAACTAGGCCCAATGTGTAGTGGACAACCCAGATGGGGCCCATGTTTGACCCCTTGTGGTCCAATCAGAGTGGGTATCCCTATGCAGGGTCAACATGATACCCACAGACAAGACTTTCTGGTTCCCAGTTGGGCTACCCACACAGGCTCTGGAACATCCATATTTCTGATCCTGATTAGATTAGATTATTATAATGTTTCCAAACCATTCTTTATCTAATATGATGCAGTATTTTATGTGATGTAATGTAATTAAAAATTTAAACAGCCAATGATTTATTTATAGCTCCAGACAGCGGTGACAGTGATTATTATACCTGTTTTAAAGCTGGATGCATTTCACTGTATCACTGCTGCTGCTTTCCTTTTCATTACAGTGTTCACTGCACCATTTTCACCTCTTTCTGTAGGTGTGTGCATGTTTCCAGAAAGCTTCTTGCTGGTTTCCCATAAAGAAGTGCCAATCAGTGGTGTAACTATATGCTGTGCGGGCCAAGCCCTCACTCCGGGGCCCGTGGGGATGGTGAATGACATCCCTAGTATTTTATTAAGGCGCTTTTCCTCTGCGATGGTACCAACACTGTTCTACTTTATGAGACTCAACTCTACTTTTTTTGCTTTTACACAAATTTATCTTTTAAAGGTAAAGATGCTCATAGACCCACTGTGCACACCGTACACCGTACACCGTGCACAATTTGTCCTCTGCATTGGACCCATTCACACACTAGTGAATTCACACGCTAAGGGGCAGTGAGCACACGTGTCCGGAGCGGTGGGCAGCCCTATCTATGGTGCCTGGGGAGCAGCAGGTTAAGTTCAGTCATGTACCACCAGTTTGTCCCACCGGCATCCTTCCAGCCACAGGGCTGGTTCCCAAACCACCAGTCCAGAGCTTCCCAAAATTACCTGGTACCTGGAACCGAAAATACCAAACACCTGGTATTTGTGTTGAGTGTAAATCCCAGCCACTAGATGTCAGTGTTGTTCTCTATTGTCCCACCATTCTGATTGGATGAAAGGTCAACTTTTCATTTTCATTATTATTTGAAAAATTACAGCATATCACCTTCTCAACAGTATCACAAAGTATTGAATCGTAACACCTGCATTGTGATACATGATGTCTCAACCTTTGTGGAATGAATGCATTCAGGTACTTTAACTTGCACGCTTGCTGACACAGATGTGCAAATGCACACAGCTGGGGATGAGGTGGCGTGATGATCATTCAACATCCTGACCTCGCTAACACTGGTCCCGGAATGCAATCACAACAATTTTTCACAATCTAGTAGTAAGTGTTCTTTGGACAGTAGAGTCAGTTATTACAACAAAAGGAGGAGAAACTGTTTTTAATACCGTTGATAAGCAGGTGTCCCAATACTTTTGTCCCTATAGTGTAAGTATTGTATTGCCAGGTTCCTGCCAATTCACTTAATTTTACCCAGAAAATAAAGTGATTCTGATTACAATTCTAAAAAAGACATGAATACAAAGTGTGTGTGTGTGTGTGTGTGTGTGTGTGTGTGTGTGTGTGTGTGTGTGTGTGTTAGAGAAGCATGCTCAGGGGGATGTAGAACAGAATGACTATTGTTCTTCTGTGTGTCCCCTGTGTGCTGCGTGCAGAGAGGAAGATGTGCTGACTCTGATCACACAGTGCAGGAACCAGTGAGAAAACACACTCTGAGGACTGAACTCAATATACACTTTCAGCAGCACATGGAGAATCAGCACTTACTGCTCAATAACTACTACAAATTACACAGTAACTGATCAATTATCACTAATTACTGTAAATTACTCAATTACTATCACAGATGAATCAATTTCAACTGTGAACTATCCAATAACTACTATACATTACACAGTAACTGTGATCAATTATCACTAATTACTGTTAATTACTCAATTACTATTAGATTATTCCAAAACTATGAATTACTCAGTACCTGTTGTAAATGTATCAGTACCTACACTAAAAATGATTCAGTAACTAATGTTATATACAATACTTATTAAGTAACTGCTGTATTTGTTTAGTATTCAGTACCTACTATAAAGTATTTTTAAAACTACTAAAATTCTGCAATTTACTGAGTATCTACTATAAATTACTTATTAACCACTGTTAATTATTTACTAATTAATTAGTAATGGCTGTAAATTATTCAGTATTTACTACAAATCTTTCAGTACCTACTTTACAGTAAATACTATGAAGTATTCTGTAAATTACTAATGACTAGTTGATCCAATAATTATTTAGTAATGGCTGTAAATTATCCAGTATTTACTGTATAGTATTAATAATGATTATCTACTACATATGAGTCAGTATCTACTGTAATTAAGTATTTACTGCATTATAAATGTAATTAGTATCTATTATAAATGTTTCAGAACGACTGTATGAAGAGTGTGGAAGTGCTGAGAGTGAGGTACAGAAATGCACTCTCACCATTTAAGAGTTAAATTTGTAAGTAAAAGTTCATTTTAACCAATAAAAGTTGGTTTTTGTTTCTATTAACTGCCGTCAGATTAAAAGACTGAAGTCTGATCTGTGCTGAAGTGACCTTCTGAACTTCTGAACCATGTGTAGAGATGGTAGAGATGCCATGTCCTTCTTGATGCTTTGCACAGAGCGGTGCTTCGAGCTTCAGGCCAGTGGAGCTTCTTTCAGCCCGCATGGATGTGTGTGATCGGACTGGTGTGATCGTGGCCGTATCTCACATAACATCGGTTCTTAAATCAAGAATGAAGTTCGGCTTTAACTCTGTTTCAACTGAAAGGTCTTTATTTTCGATTCAAATTGAATTTTACTGATACGGTTGCACAGATGAATAATCCTAATATTCCCGAAATAATGGAATGATTAATATTGGATATATTCACCACATTTACTCCACATTTCTATGTGCTCTCAGATTTGTCCTGATCCACTACGATCGTTATGTTCTTATGTTTTTAAAGCATTCACAAATCTATCCTTCTAACTTGCGAACCAGTCTGTCCATAAACAAGTGTAATAATAATAATAATAATAATAATAATAATAATAATAATAATAATAATAATAAATAGCACAACTCAGAACACAAAACAACTTAAAGCAGTAGGGGGTCATGTAACATCGACCACCTGTACAGAAAAGGACAGAGCAGGCTGTACTTCTGAGGAGGCTACGGTCCTTCAACATCTGCAGGAAACTCCTGTGGATGTTTTGTCCCTCTGTGGTCGCCAGTGTCCTGTTCTACACTGCATGTCCAGGAAGGACACACACAGGCTGGATAAGCTGATCAGGCGGGCAGGCTCTGTGGTTGGCACAAAGCTGGACTCTCTGGTGTCGGTGGCAGAGAAGAGGACGATGAAGAAGCTACTGGACATTATGGACAATGCCAGTCACCCTCTGCACCCTGTCATCAGCCACCAGAGGAGCCTGTTCAGTGAGAGACTGTCCTTTCCAAGTGCAGGACCAACAGACATAAAAACTCTTTTGTCCCGCAACCCACAACCACAACACAAGTGGACTTGGTGCAACATACAGTTCAAAGTGCAATAATAATAATGTGCAATACCGCCTCCTACAGGACTCCTTAATTCATGCAGTATTTATATATATTGTAATATAGTCTCTATATTATATATTCTTTATATTTATTTGGTGTTTTTTTCTTTACTAAATTATTATCTACCTTTTTCTGTACTGTAGTGATGCTGCTGCTGGAACCTTAATTTCCCTGAGGGAACCCTCCCAAGGTATCAATAAAATTCTATCCTATCCTGATAACGTAGATCCGAGAGTCGAAAGCATTTTTGAACATACGAACACAGCGATCGTACTGGAGCACGATATATCTGAGAGCGTCCACAGTTTTGGACAGGAGCAAAGCCAGTCTGAGCGAGAGCGTGGTAAATTGGAGAGAGCACATTTATATTTCACAACAAATTAAATCTGTGAGTGAGGTATGAATTGTGCTCGTTCTCGACGTTTGGCAGTAAAATAACACCAGATTTCACTTGCGGTGTGTACTGAGGTGGGATTGAACTGCTTTAAATCGTGGCCCCCCAACAAACACATGCACACTTTTGAATCCTAAACTAGGCCCGTAAAAGAGAAGAAGAAGCAGAAGAACTGTAGAGCAGAACGAAAATGTATGTGTGAGCGCTGCTGGAAGCCCCTCGCAGGCTGAGGGGTCCTGGGTGGACGGCCCATGATGCCACTCTGCCTGGCTGAGGGCCATGCGCCACTATTTTTATCAAGGGGACACAGATTGATGTAAAGTGACTGGAGCCAGGGGGCGGGTGGGCTTCTACACACTTGAGTCTCCACACACACACACACACACACACACACACGCAGAGAGATCTCCATCTCATCCCATTTTGTTTGGGAAGAGCCCTGGGAGTCAGTTGTCCTCAGTGCTGCATCCACATCTGAATGTGACACAAACTCAAACCCAGACTCAAATTCACACAAACTCTGTACGTGTGTTTGTGTTTGTGTGTGTGTGTGTGTGTGTGTGTGTGTGTGTGTTTTGGTTGACGGTCCACGTCCTTAGGACAACCCAAGACCACTTTACATAAACAAGTCTCTTCAGAAGTTCAGATTCACACATTTGTGCCTTTGAAAACCGGCCTTTAAATCTTGCCGGATGATCGTTTGTATGATAGGACTTTTCCCATTATTAGCCCCGCCCCCTCTCTGATCAGTCAGAGTCTGTATGTAAACATGGACAGAGCAGTAAACATGCACTGGAAGCTCCTGGAATTTAAACTGATTCAGCAAGACATAGTAAATCTTTGTTAATTATGATGTGCATCATGTCTGTCCGTTACTGCTGCTCATCAGTTCATTAACAAGCCCTGTCAGAGTTGGAGGGAGTGTGTTGAAACAGGGAACCTACAAAAACACGCAGGGCAGGGGTGCCTCCAGGACCATAGTTGAGAAACACTGTAGTGCACTATAATCTGAGGATCGCAGGTTCGAATCCTGGCTCAAGTCCAAGAGAGCACAATTGGTCATGCTCTCTCTGGGTGGGTAGATGGCGCTCTCTCCCCACATCACACCCAGTATGATTCTGGTCAGAACAGGTGTCTGTTAGCCGTTGTATTAGAGCTGGGGATCCAGCGTTTTCCACCAAGTGCGTTGGCTGCCCAGCAACGATGCAAAGATGGCGTTTCAAAAAGAGGCAGGGTCTTCACATTTATCGGAGGAGGAATGCAGTCGCCTTCACGTTCTTAGTGTTGGGAGGAAGACACCCTTAGTTTCTTCACTTTCCTAGTTTCGGGAACATCTTATGTGATTCCCATGCCTTACTGCTTTTGGCCAAAAATGTTCATTTCAGTGCATCCCCAGTTTTCTTTGCTATTGAGTTCAAATATCAACAGTCTTTCCCCAGAAACATAAACAACACCTTAAGTTGTGGTAATGCAATTTCAGAATGTCCATAAAAACAACGTGTTTATTATCTCAGTAGAACCTATTGTTAAGTATCGACTCAGCTCTTCTCGACTCCTGGCTCAAACCACAGCTGCCGCGCTGATGATATTTTAAGAACTGTCCACTTTGAACGTGTGTGTTTGAGGGTATAAGAGGCAGTGTGCGAGTGCGTGAGTGTGAGAGAGAGCGCGTCAGCTGTGCTATTGTTAGGTCTGCATATAAAAGACAGTCCAGCCATACAATGGAAATGGAGAAGGTCGAGTGTGTGGCCGTTTCAGTGGCATATGAAGTGTTCGAGTGGTCCAGAGGTTATCGCTTCTCTTCTAACGCCTTTCTCTCTATGACAGCTCTCACCCACACTATCGTCCTCCCCGCTTCCACCCCTCCTTATCACGCTGTCTCTTCATTCTCCAGCTCTTTGCTGCCCTTCTCGTGCTGCTCTGCTCTCATTGTTTGTCACCCATCTTGTCTTATCGCAGGGGCGACCCCTCTTCTCGCTGTGCCTCATGCTTCAAGCAAAAATCTGATCTGTACAGTTTATTCACCCCGAGTTCAAATGTAGTCTTCAGGCAAGACGTGTTTGGTGTTTGCTGTCTAAAGTTTGCTTCTTTAGTTTTACAGTGACGCTACAAGACTATCGTTACTAACACAGACATCTCACCCTGCAAAAACTCATTTCAGGGAACGCTGGGCAGCTATACGTAGAAATGTGTTATTAAAATATGGACTTACACTCATTGAAATGGAATGAAAATGATATACACTGATCAACCACAACTTCATCATCACTCTGTGGTTCTATGATTCCAGACTGTAGTCCATCGGTTTCTCTGCAGACTTTATTCTCCTCCTTTCACCCTGATCTTCAATGATCAGGACCCCACAGGACCACCACAGAGCAGATGTTATGTGGGTGGTGGGTCATTCTCAGCACTGCAGTCACACTGACATGGTGGTGGTGTGTTAAACTGGTCCTGACCATTGAAGATCAGGGTGAAAGGAGGAGAATAAAGTCTGCAGAGAAACCGATGAACTACAGTCTGGAATTATAGAACCACAAAGAGCTGCTGTGTGATCAGAGGTGCTGATAGGATGGACAGAGTGAGTAGAAATAAGGAGGTGGACATAATGTTATGGTTGATCAATGTATGTACGTGATTACAATATTAGAGTAAAGGAAAACTGTACAACTGAAAGGAGGCTCTTGTTCCCTGTTGGGCTCCTAGTCTGGATACACGATGAGATCATGGAGGTACAGGTTCTGTATGGCATCCTGCAGCACATTTACCCACAGATGTTCCAGTTGGGCCTGTAGATCCTGGAGATTATAGAGATTACAGAAGCTGGTGTCCCCAGTTAGTCCCATAAATGCTTGATTGGCAGTAAATCTGGTGGCCTGGCAGACCAAGTGAGTTTTGTAATCTGATGGAGATCGCTCTGTGTGGGAGCATTATTCTGCTGAAAATGTCACAAGAGGCAACACATGTCTGCAGGATGTCCTGCACATGTTGCTGAGCTGTAAGTGTCCCTACTAGGGGTGACCGACTATCGTAAGCAAAAGCTCCCCAGATCATCACATGAGCAGCTCACCATGAACCTGGATTCATCGCGGAAGACCATACGGTTCCAATCCGTAGTCTTCGAGTACATCATAGAGTCATGTCCAGCAGTTAGTGGTCTCACCAAGAGGGGAAAGAGCTGTATGTGTGGACATCATTATCATCATTATGTAGGACAGGCATGGAGCTCACAGGAGAAATACGATGTCTGGCATCATCTTAACTGGTAGGAGTGAGGTACTTTCTAGAAGGGCAATCTGTGTAATGGTTCATTTAGCACTTCTGGCTGACAGCGACGTCAGACTTGTAGCTCCAGTGCAAAACTAAAGAAGTGAAGTTCAGGCACCAAACGTGCTCTGGCTGATCGACTACACCTGGATTAGAGGGTTTAAACCAACTGAATTTGATTCCCGATGGAACCACAGCTTGAAGAGTTTGAGTTTTTTTTATTAGCTCTGAGATGAGAGGCTGCATGATAGGAGACAGCACTAATGTGGCCTGATCGCAAGGGGACAGAGGACACCAGCCTCAGAGGAAGAGATCTGTGTCTCTGCGAGGAGCACTGGGAGTAGGGTACGTAAGAATGATGGAGAGACGAAGACAGAGGAGAGGAGTGACAGAGAAGAGAGAGTGATAAACAGCTAATTAGTGGGGACGAGGAGAAGTGCGATGATGGAAGAGCCCGAGAGAGATGCAAACATTTGTGTAGGCCCAAACACACACACACACACACACACACACACACACACACACACACACACACACATACACACACACACACACACACACACACACACACACTCTCTCTCTCTCTCTCTCTCTCTCTCTCTCTCTCTGTGTGTGTGGGAGAGTGGGCTATGGTTGAGTGTGTGGAAGGTCCGGTGGGAATGTGTGTGACAGAGCTATCTCAGCTCTCAGCTGGTTCTGAGAGGCCAAGCAAAGTTCAGTCTGAGTGACTTCAGTGCAGAGAGCTTCTAACACAAGCCTTTCTGTGTGTGTGTGTGTGTGTGTGTGTGTGGGTATGAAACAAATACACAATTGTCCAGAGATGTGTCTTCTCCAGTCCCACCAGTGAGAAGTTTTAAATGGAATTATGAAAGAGATGGAGAAAAGAACTTAATGATGGGATAATGAATATTCAGATGGCAGACCCAATGGGAACACACACACACACCCTCTCTCTCTCTCTCTCTCTCTCTCTCTCTCTCTCTCTCTTTCTCTCTCTCTCTCTCTTTAACCACAGTGTCTCAAAAATACAAATCTTTCTTGGGTTTGGCCATAAAAAGTGGCGTTTTGCTTTCTATTGAAGCCTGTGTCTTTATTGTTTTAGCTCCACCCTGCACTCCAGGGGTGTCACCTTGTCTGGGGCCCTTAATGTTCCTTATGTTATAACCAGAACCTACTGGACTGTGAACCGAACGGATTTCACTCTTCTGCTAGGATTCAACACCAATTGCCCCTGGTTGACGGAAAGGACCACAATGACCGCTGGGGATCCCCCCCGCCAGGTGATGGAACCCCTGTACGAAGAGTTCATACGAGTTCTGTACATGGTCAGTAAACAGTACGTAATCAGACACATGAATTATTTTATGCTGATAGTCATTTTCTTTTGCTCATTATTTGTTGCTCTGGTTTTGTGCATGTGCACTTAAGAATTCTTCAAAGAAAATTGAAAAAATTGGATAAAATAGACCAAAAAATAATAACAAGCTGATAAAGTGCAGCTATTTTACCTACAAAAGGAGTTCCTCCGTGTACAAAACCACCCAGCTTACACTTGAAAGTAGAATTAACGTATTACACTTTGCTTTATGCCTTTTTCGTTTTCCTTTGATGCTGTAGCCACGCCCTCCTGCAGCCGCATTTGGTCATTTCATTAGAAACATGGGGTGGTTTCATGTTTTCATTTGAACAGAGACATCTCCTCAAATATGTATGTGATATTACCTTCCTATTTCACGTCGTCCACTTCTCCTTCTCCTCAGAGCACATTTATGAGGAATGCTGAGTTGGATTGAAATAAGAGTGGCAGAAATTCCGATCTGGCAGGGTTGCACTGCTGCGAATCCATTATGGATCGGATTTCAATACCAAATATGAAATTGGGCCAAATCGGAATTGGGTCACTTTTATCTGCTGTTTGAACACAATCATCTTCATCTGAAACTATTTGGAAGTGTCCTCAAACCCCTGATGGACATTATGTGCAGTGTGAGTGTGTGTGGCTAAGACAGTTACATATGTATATGTGTGTGAGGAAGATTTGAGACTGTATGTGTTACTCTGAGTCACTCTGCTCAGAGGTATTTAAGAATGCGTGATCCGTCTCTTTCCAGGTCGCTGAACTTCAGTGACCTCCTCCAAGCGCTGCTCTCAAACTTTTCCTCGTCTGGGCCCTGGCTGCCTGCCTCTGTTTCCGTGCCAACTCCTGCTGTTGCCATGGAGTGAAGTGTGTGTGTGTGTGTGTGTGTGTGTGTATGTGTGCGCGCGAAGAGTAGCTGGTGATATCGGCCACTTAGCAATAGCGGCCAATGTCCAGACGGCCAAGAGGCGTAGGGCAAATATTTAGCCTTGTCATTTTGGGACCCGAAGAGCGAGTGAGAGAGAGAAAGGGAAAGTGTGAGAAAGAGAGAGGGATGGAGTAAGAGAGAGAGAAAGAAAAGAAAGAGAAAGAGAGAGAGAGAGAACGAGAGAAGGAAAGGAGAGAGAATGAGAGAGAGACAGAGACGTGACTGTGGCTTGGCACTGAAACCTCTGCACCCCTGTGTCCCCTTTTGCCACGTATTCAGGGTCACGGATCTCATCTCTTGGCTAATATCTCAAGCGCCCCGCAGATGGGGGAATTAAATTGGAGAGCTGCCTCTGTATTGGCCAATGGATGGATAGACGGATGGATGGATGGAGTAGAGGGTGAAGGAGGCAGGGTGGGAGGGACCGGAGGCATAAGGGTGACAATGATTGATGATGGAAGGTGGGACAAAGTGGGGAGAAGGGAGTGGAGGGGAAAGAGTTGGCAAAGACAAAGCTAAAGTAAACACTAAGACCAATTCTATCCGTTTTTCTCGATGTCTCTTGCTCAATACATCTATACTGACCAGAGTTCTCTTGCTCTTTGAGAACAACATTCATATAATAATGGTCAGACTTTCCTTTTCTCGAATCTTTATACACGATGTTTCATGTATTAACTTTCTGTTCTCAAAATATGAAATAATATGAAAGCAATTCTTCAGAAAATAGAAAACGACATCTTACCAGGATGCTTTTGTAACTTATTCTTTCATTAATATACAGTAAGAATCTAGTAGAACAAGTATCTAGAACAAGTAAGTGTCCAACAGATCTCAATCCAAACATCAGCAAGGTACAGGGGCCTAGGGGTCACTGCCTGGACACTGACAGAGTTAGGAATATGGACAGGGTCATAATGGGACAGGGACATGGAGAGTAATCAAGAGTGACAGATACCCAGAAGAAGACATTGATGACAACAGAAGCAAGAGCTGAAGCTGGCCAAGCCTTATGAGGAACATCTTAAGTAGCTGGCACAAGGGGTCAGCACAGGAACAACTGGTAGAGCTAGTGCAGGAACAGCATAAATTGCCAGCACAAGAAAATATTGACATGCCTGTGTAGGAACAGCAGAGGAACATCCAGAAGAGCCTATACAGGAACATTTTAGCTGGTGCCTTGGCAGCCTTAATGGCCAGGTAGAGGAACATAGCAAGGAACCTAGAAAAGCATGGAGACAGCACAGGATCATCTTGGGGAGCTGGTGCAGGGGCATGCTAAATGCTATAAAGCTATAAAGATAATCTGAGGAGTCTGCAGAGGAATAACCCAAAGAGGACAGGACAGATCAAACATAAGAGCAAGATAGTGGACATTCACAGTGGCTGAAGGCTGGATAGACTGAGAGGCTACCTTCTAGCAGACTTTAGATTGAACCCTAATCCATCCCACTCAATTCAATAAATTACTGCCTACAGGTAGCTCTCCAGGAGCAGGGTTGGTGACCCCTGACCTAAAGATAGACTGGACAAACATGGGATAAAGGCAGACTCAAGGACTTGAGACAAATCAGATTCAGGAGAATGATACAGGACAGCAGACAGAACAGTCTCAGGGTCCAAAGGCAGAGCAGACTCAGGGTCTGAAGACAGGACTGAGCTGGACAACTGGGATGCTCAGAGACCTCTTTTAAGAGGATAAACATTGAAAGACTTCTTAGAACTTGTTGGAGGCCTTGGGTAGGCAAACCTGTGGACCTGGGCAGGGATGGACAGGGAAACAAGAGTAGCAACATCTTGTTGTGTCTTGTCTGCATCAACCTTAACGGCCGATTCTCTCACCAGGTATCCTGTAAACGGGCAGCAGGTGTGGAAGGAGGATGAATGTGGGAGTTGCCTTTTAAAAGTCTACAGCAAGAGTTTCTGAGCATGAAGGTGTAGGTTTCTGATTTCTGAGAACTGGTTTCAATCAGGTGCCCTCAAACTGGCATCTCTCACAGAGGCTGACTCACAGACTCTTACACTCCAGCATATGTGAATATTTCCTACACTCTGCGTTCAGGGAGATGTTCCTCGCAGGATTAGGAGGACGCAACAACAGAACAGGAGCAAATGCCACTTGCGACAGAAAGCAACCCAAGGCCTAATGAGCTAATTAGTGCGACAGCCATCGCATGTGAAAGCTGGGAGCTGGTGAAAGGTGATTATGTGTTGACATCTGGTGTCACCCAGAAAAGTTCAAGTTCTCAAAACCTGGACTGGTGCAAAATGCGAGCCAAAGCGATGAACTCTGAAGTTCTCAGGAATGGCTTTTTGTGTGCATAACAGGACTGCGGTGGTTCAACCTAGATGCAAATGCCTTTTTAAAATAAAGCGGAACAGTAAATCCGAAGGACAATCAGTGTGACCCTTGTTACCGTGACGAGTTTCCTTGTGCCATATGCCAGTGTCACAACTCCCACCGAGAGGAAAGTTCGCAAATTGATGTTTGAGCAGCTATTATTGGTTTATAAGCTCTGAAAAGCTTTACAAGCAGATGCGTTTATAGTGTTGTGCTGAAGTTGAGGAGGGGTGTAAAATGGCTTATATGAACCGAGAGGTTTCAGGACGACAGATCGGACCAATCTCCTCTATAGTCACGTGAGACAGGTAGGACACCCAATGAAAAATGTTCTTGTGGGACCTGGAATTATAGTTTCCATTCATAGGAACACACTCTGTGTGTGTGTGTGTATGAAAGGACAAACAGTAATGTTCTTCTGACCTGCTGTCACCTGTCTCTGCACTGACCGCACCTGCCCTCTGAAACCCCTGTCCTTCACCCCGTAGACAGCCTGACCCACATGCCTGGAATGAAAGCCTGGCACATCAAGCTGGCCAATAGGGAGACTGACATTCTGTTAAAGGGCAGGTGTTACATCCCTAGGTGTCATGTGATTGGCTGGACTTGTAATAGTCTTCTCACTGGACAGA